>ML664152.1:807194-944856 GCA_007570785.1 Antilocapra americana
GTGGCAGGGGGGCCGTCCTGGGGGGGAGTGGGGACTCCTGGGGGGAGTGGAAACTCCTGGGGGGGAGTGGGGATTCCTGGGGGGGAATAGGGACTCCTGGGGGAGTGGGAACTCCTGAGGGGGAGTGGGGACTCCTGGCGGAATGGGGACTCCTGGGGGAATGGGGGCTCCTGGGGGGGGATGGGGACTCCTGGGAGAATGGGGACTCCTGGGGGAGTGGGGGCTCCTGGTGGGGATTGGGGACTCCTGACCCCACCTTGAAGACTTAGCTTCCTGAACGCCCCCTTCTGTTGCCCACATAACTTCAACAGGGTGGCCCCTGAGCTCCACCTGCAGGCACCTCCCTCCTCCTCTGGGACAGGTAGATCCTGGAGGCAGGAAAGGCTAAGCTGTGGTGCTGAGCCCTGAAGCCTGCGCTTCCCTCCAGGAGATGAGGACGGGCCAGAGGCCGCCCTGCAGAGCGCTCTGAGGATGAGGAAGGACCTTCTGCAGAGACTCTGGGTAAGCCTTGTGGACATGAGGCGTCTTCACCAGAGCTCTGTGCAGCTGAAGCTGTGGCTGGTGCTCAGAACAAGCACTGGGGTGAGGTGGAGGGGTGGGATATGGGGGTGAGGGTGGGGTTGTGGTGGGGGTCCTGCACCCACACTGCTTCTGATGTTTGTGATGTGGCGGTGGGCAACTGGTGGACCCTGGACTCCACAGGAGAGAGAACTCATCCACTTCCTGTAGGCTGGGCTCTCACAGGGGCTACTCTCTGAGAAAACCTGCTCTGGCTGCATATGATCAGAAGTGGAAATGTCCCATGAAGGGTCCAGTTCCAGAAAGTGGGATTCCAAGATGCCCAGCACTTTGTCCAAACAGACACACTTGCAGCAGGGAATGGGAGGACGTAGGGGGAGGTCCACACGACAGCTGGAATAAACTTCCTGCTCTGCACTGGAAGCGTGCTGGAGAGATAGAGCCTCCTCTACTGGCTTCCCTCATAGCTCAGCTGGTAAAGAATCCACCTGCAATGCAGGAGACCCTGGTTCAATTCTTGGGTCAGGAAGATCCACTGGAAAAGAGATAGACTACCCATCCCAGTACTCTTGGGCTTCCCTTGTGGCTCACTTGGTAAAGAACACACCTGCAATGAGGGAGATATGGATTTGATCCCTGGGTTGGGAAGATCCCCTGGAGAAGGGAAAGGCTACCCACTCCAGTATTCCGGCCTGGAGAATTCCCTGGACGGTGTAGTCCATGGGGTCGCAAAAAGTTGGACACGACTGAGCGACTTTCACTTTCACTACTGGCTGGAGAAAAGTCATCTTTGGTTAATTTCGCCTGTGTGCACCGCACGAAAATCTTTGCCTCCAGAGTCTGGCTGCAGTCCAGAAGCGTGCTGGGGCCCCGGTGGGGGCAGGAGGGAGCCAGGTGCTGGGCAGTGGTTGGCGGTATGGGGGCTGGCTGCTTCTGACGGGGTCACACACCTGTGCGCTGGCACTGCCCTGCCAGGCAGAGTGAGGGCCGGGACATGCCCCCACCGAGGGCCATGGCTCTGTTTTGGCAATGCAGGAACAGTGCCTCCTGGAAAAGGCTTCCCGGGTTCGCTACCACAGGGGACTGCATGGAGGAGCCCATGGGTCAGTGCTGCCCCCAGAGGTGCCTCCCGTGGACATCCACCCTGCTGTCTCCCCAGCCCCACCTGCCCTAGACCCACCACGGATCATCCAACACCCGGTACGTCTTCCTTGGGTGAACCTGAGGGAGGGTGCTGTGCCCCCAGAGACCTCTCGCCTGAGCAGAGATGTCAGTCACTCCTCACTCGCTCCCTCAGCAGCCTAGGGAAATGCGCTGAAGGGGCCATCGGCTCAGCAGCCACAGTGGCTGCAGTCCGTGTCCAGCCCTGTTGGGACAAACGTGTCCCGAATCGTCAGGTCTCACAGGTGCCCCCTGCACTGGCTGTGTGTGTGTGTGGCGGGGGGGGGGGGGCGGTTATCTCCTCATTACAGCTGGAGGCTGGGGTCCCGGCTCAGCCCCAAGTGCTAACCTCTGTAGCAGGAGCAGAAGTATCGGGGGAGTCCACATTGGCTGGGCCTGAATTTGGGGAAGAAGTGTGTCAGCTCTTTTCTAAAATTTCCTAATTACCAGAGGAAGCTTGGGCCCCTAGTCTCCAGGCAGAATTTTAAGGTGAATTGAAAGGTGAATGCGCTCCCACTCCTGAGAGGCTCACCCCTGCATATGGCAACAGAAAGCCACTCCTCCTTAAGCAGAAGGGATCCTATGGGGCGGGTGGTGCCCAGAGGAAGGCGGGGCAGCAGCTGGTGTCCGGGCTGTGGCCTCAGGGGTTGAGAGCAGGAGTAGACCACAGGCAGGAGGTGGCCCTAGCGGGCTGCGGCCTTGCGAAGAGAAGATGACAAGGCAGGAGGTGGCCAAGGCCAAGATGAGAAGGTTCTGGATGGGCTGGCCAGGGAGACCAATGGTGCCGGCGGGCCGGGTCGTGACCTGGAGGACATTTATCCCCTGGAGGGACCTGGCTGCCTGTGAGGAGGGAAGGAAGAAGGATGCAGCCAGCAGAGCCCCCAGAGCCCTGGCCCCGGCACTTACTGTGTCTTCCCCAACTTCCTGCCCCTGGAACCTCTGCCAGCAATGGTGGGAGAGGGGTGTAGGTGCAGGAGGCTCGCCAAGCCCCCAGCATGCTCACACTTACTGCAACTCTTTACCCCAGTCGTGCTTGGGTGTCTCAGTCTGGACTCCAGTGACACTACAGGGCAAGCAGGACCCAGGGTCGTTGGGATGGGTTTTCCAGACACCCTGAGGTGGAGCTGCCATCGGCCACTCCAGCTGCCTCTCCATTCTGCTCCAAGTGGTGGGCTATGACGACGCCAAAGCTGCCTGCCACCTGTGTGTGCGCAACCTGCTAGCCGAGGGGTCTGGTAACACACAGAGGATACGAAATGTGCATTTCTGGGTTCACAAGTGAAGTTTCATTGGATCAGCTCTGTTTGCTTACCAGTCTGGGGCTGCCTTCCAACTGCAGCAGCAGAGGTGAACAGTTACAACTGAAGCTGTGTGGCCACAAAGCGGGAACAATACCCCATCCAGCTCTTTGCAGGATGCTTGCCAACCATGTGTATGCCATCCTTTCTGTGAACCAAGGGAGAAGGGACAGGGCAGGGCCCAGTGCGTTCAGAAGAGGATTAAAGTGGTAATCAACACCTAGTGCATGCTCTGAACTGTGGTGCCTTTGTGTGAACTCAGGAGAGAAGCCAGAGGGCGTTTCCACGCCAAGCTCCTTGGATGCCTCTATTAAAGCAGAAGTAATGGGTGCAGGGATGAGCTTAGCCCACTGACACCAGGAAATGTGAGAAACATTAGAAAATGCCATGTTTTGCTCAGCCTGGGCTCCATTATAGATATTACTACCACAATCTCTGCGCTTAAATGTCAGACATTTACCTTATCACTGCCTGGAAGCTGGATGTCCTGGGTGCAGGTGCCAGCCAACCTGGCTCCCTAAGCATTTCCTCCTGGCTAGGGGTTGGCAGCCTTCTCGTGGTGTTTCATGGGGCAGGGAGAGTCTGGTGTCTCTTCCTCTTAACCAAGGGCACCAGGCCTATCAATCTAGAGCCCCACCCTTATGCTCTCTTTACCTTTATCACCTCCTCACAGGCCCCATCTCCAAATGCAGTCACTTTGGAGCTTAGGGTTTCAACATATGAATTTGAGAGGGGAATAAACATTCAGTCCATAGCATGCTATATCCTAAGTGATACCCAGATGCAAGTACACTATTTGGACACTTGTTTAATATCTAGGGTTTCTCACCTAAAATCTCCCATGGATGGATGGATGGATGGATGGATGGTAGATGTCTGGATGGCGGGTGGTGGGTGGTGCTGTTGGGCACTATTCCTAGGGCACATTCAGATAATGGATTGTCTGGCTCTTCCAGGCCCCCCCACCTCCTGCCACCATCATCCAGCAGCTGCCTCAGCAGCCACTCATTGCACAGATCCCCTCTCCCCCGGCCTTCTCCACCCAGAGGTCAGGAAGCATCAAGGAAGGTAGGTGTTCACAATCAATGTTGTCGTGCTGTCATTCAGTCACTTAGTTCTGTCCAACTCTTTGTGATCCCATGGATTGCAGCATGCCAGGTTTCCCCATCCTTCACCATCTCCCAGAGTTTGCATAAACTCATGTCCATTAAGTCGGTGATGCCATCCAACCATCTCATCCACTGTTGTCCCTTTCTCCTCCTGCCTTCAATCTTTCTCAGCATCAGGGTCTTTTCCAGTGAGTCAGTTCTTTACATCAAGTGGCCAAAGTATTGGAGCTTCAACTTCAGCATCAGTACTTCTAATGAATGTTCAGGATTGATTTCCTTTAGCATTGACGGGTTTGATCTCCTTGAAGCCCAAGGGACTCTCAAAAGTCTTCTCCAATACCACAGTTCAAAAGCACCAATTCTTCAGTGCTCAGCTTTCTTTATGGTCTAACTCTCACATCCGTATATGACTACTGGAAAAACCATAGCTTTGATCATACAGACCTTTGTTGGCAAAGTAATGTCTCTGCTTTTTAACATGCCATCTGGTTGGTCATAGCTTTTCCTTCAAGGAGCAAGTGTCCTTTAATTTCATGGCTGCAGTCACTGTCCGAGTGATTTTGGAGCCCAGGAAAATAAAGTCTATCACTGTTTCCATTGCTTCCCCCTCTATTTGCATGAAGTGATGGGACTGGATGCCATGATCTTTGTTTTTTGAGTGTTGCATTGTAAGTCAGCCTTTTCACTCTCCTCTTTCACCTTCATCAAGAGGCTCTTTAGTTCCTCTTTGCTTTCTGCAATAAGAGTGGTGTCATCTGCATATCTGAGGTTGTTGATATTTCCCCTGGCAATCTTGATTTCAGCTTTTGCTTCATCCAGCCCAGCATTTCACATGATGTACTCTGCATAGAAGTTAAATAAGAAGGGTGACAATATACAGCTTGACATACTTCTTTCCCAATTTGGAACCAGTCTGTTGTTCCATGTCTAGTTCTAAAGTTGTTTCTTGATTTGCATACAGATTTCTCAGAAGGCAGATCAGGTGGTCTGATAGTCCCATATCTTTAAGAATTTCCCACATTTTGCTGTGATTCACACAGTCGAAGGCTTTGGCGTAGTCAATGAAGCAGAAGTAGATGTTTTTCTGGAACTCTCTTACTTTTTTAATGACCCAACAATGTTGGCAATTTGATCTCTGGTTCCTCTGCATTTTCTAAATCTAGCTTGAACATCAGGAAGTTCACAGCTCACATACTGTTGAAGCCTTGCTTAGAGAATCTTGAGCATTACTTTGCTAGTGTGCGAGATGAGTGCAATTGTGCAGTAGTTTGAACATTCTTTGGCACTGCCTTTCTTTGGAATTGGAATGAAAACTGACCTTTGCCAGTCCTGTGGCCACTCCATTGCCCTTCTTTGGGATGTTGTCATGGGTTTATGAAATTTTTGACTGAAAGAAGAAATACTTTTGTAAGGAGGGTAGTCATGTAGGGCAGGGGTCCTTAACCCTTGGGCCATGGACCAGTACTGGTCCGTAGTCTGTTAGGAACCAGGCTGCAGAGCAGGAGGTGAGCAGCAGACTAGTGAGGGAAGCTTCATCTGTATTTACAGCTGCCGCCCATTACTCGCATTACTGCCTGCACTCTGCCTCCTGTCAGATTACCAATGTCATTCAGTTCAGTTCAGTTCAGTCACTCAGTCGTGTCTGACTCTTTGCGACCCCATGAATCGCAGCACGCCAGGCCTCCCTTTCCGTCACCAACTCCAGGAGTCCACCCAAACCCATGTCCATTGAGTCGGTGATGCCATCCAACCATCTCATCCTCTGTCGTCTCCTTCTTTTCCTGCCCTCAATCTTTCCCAGCATCAGGGTCTTTTCCAATGAGTCAGCTATTCACATGAGGTGGCCAAAGTATTGGAGTTTCAGCTTCAAATCAGTCCTTCCAATGAACACCCAGGACTGATCTTCTTTAGGATGGACTGGTTGGATCTCCTTGCATTCCAAGGGCCTCTCAAGAGTCTTCTCCAACACCACAGTTCAAAAGCATCAATTCTTCGGCACTCAGCTCTCTTTATAGTCCAACTCTCACATCCATACATGACCACTGGAAAAACCATAGCCTTGACTAGACAGACCTTTCTTGGCAAAGTAATAATGTCTCTGCCTTTTAATATGCTATCTAGGTTGGTCATAACTTTCCTTCCAAGGAGTAAGCATCTTTTAATTTCATGGCTGCAATCATCATCTGCAGTGATTTTGGAGCCCAGAAAAATAAACTCAGCCACTGTTTCCACTGTTACCCCATCTATTTGCCATGAAATGATGGGACCAGATGCCATGATCTTAGTTTTCTGAATATTGAGCTTTAAGCCAACTTTTTCACTCTCCTCTTTCCCTTTCATCAAGAGGCTCTTTAGTTCTTCTTTGCTTTCTGCCATAAGGGTGGTATAATCTGCATATCTGAGGTTATTGATATTTCTCCCGACAATCTTGATTCCAGCTTGTGTTTCCTCCAGCCCAGCATTTCTCGTGATGTACTCTGCATAGAAGTAAATAAGTAGGGTGACAATATACAGCCTTGATGTACTTCTTTTCCTATTTGGAACCAGTCTGTTATTCCATGTCCAGTTCTAACTGTTGCTTCCTGATCTGCATACAGGTTTCTCAAGAGGCAGGTCAGGTGGTCTGGTATTCCCACATCTTTCAGAATTTTCCACAGTTTATTGTGATCCACACAGTCAAAGGCTTTGGCATAGTCAATAAAGCAGAAATAGATGATTTTCTGGAACTCTCTTGCTTTTTTGATGATCCAGCAGATGTTGACAATTTGATCTCTGGTTCCTCTGCCTTTTCTAAAACCAGCTTGAATATCTGGAAGTTCACAGTTCATGTATTGCTGAAGCCTGGCTTGGATAATTTTAAGCATCACTTTACTAGTGTGTACAATGGCATTAGATTTTCAGATTAGTGGTAACCCTACTGTGAACTGCATACTCGAGGGATCTAGGTTGTATGCTCCTTGTGAGAATCTAATGCCTGATGATGTGATTCTGCATTGTGGTCAGTTGAATAATTCTTTCACTCTATATCATAATGTAATAATAATAGAAATAAAGCATAAAATAAATGTAGTACTGGAATCACCCCAATGGTGGTGGTCAGCACTGTTGTGGTCAGTTAGCGGGGGTGGTGGTCAGTTAGTGGGGGTGGTTAGCGGGGGTGGTGGTCAGTTATGTGGGTGATGGTCAGTTAGCGGGGTGGTAGTTAATAAGAGTGGTGGTCAGTCACTGTGGTGGTCAGTTATGGGGATGGTGGTTAGTGGTGGTGGTGGTTGGTCACTGTGGTTGTAGTTTGCGCTTCCCTAACAACGGGCAGTGATGAGAGTCTGGAGGCAGACCTGTGTACAGAATCACCTGATGTGTGTTCTGAGCCGTCCTGGTGACCGTAGCTTTACCATGTACATGCTACACGGCCCATGCCAGCCTGCAGCTCCTTGGGGGGCCGCTCACACCAAGACCCACAGGAAGGCGCCCTGCAGGTGCCTCTGCTCACCACCCTCCTCGGTTTCTCCAGGTGAACTTCAGTGACTATCAGGCCCTGAGGGGACCCCAGGACAAGGACACTGTGTGTGTGTGTGTGTGTGTGTGTGTGTGTGTGTGTGTGTGTGTGCATACTGCACGCTTGCAAGTGTCTGTGTGCCTTAAAAACGTGCATTTAAAATCATTGGTAAAAATAAAACAGTAAGTAGCTAGCTATTCAGAAAAGCAAAGTTACATTCCTTACCCTACTGTTTGTACCAAAACAAATCCCAACGAGATCAAATACTGAATGTAAAAAAGGGAAATCTCGAAAGTACTCTAATAACTGCTTTGGAGACGTCTTGGACTGTTTCATATGAAGTTAAACTCTCAGTTTCCATAGCATCCACTCTGCCCTGACTCCCCATGACTGTTTCTCCATGCCAGTTCTACCTTTTGGAAAATCTTCTCAGAAACAGACACTGGTGTATCATCATACAGAAGTACATTTGAATTAACCACCCTTCATTGTGTCTCAGACTATCCCCTGGAGTCCCCATCTATCATCTGGGGAGACTGTCCCCTGGGGTCCCCGTCTGTCATCTGGGGACAGTCTTTTACAAGGCCTTGCAGGAGAGGCTCCTCAGCTCCCTCAGCATTCACTTTCTTCTGATTTCGCCATTCTTAAACCTGAGTGTTGTTGCTGGATATTCAAGTGTAGGCTGATAGTTATTTTCTCACAACATCAGGACCACCTAGATAATCCAAGATAATTGCCCCATCTCCAGACGCTTCTCTTAAAAAAATTAATTAATTTAATAAATGATTAATTTTTAAAACTGTAGGGAATTCCCTGGCAGTTCAGTGGTTAAAACTCCACCCTTCCGCTGCAGAGGGTGTGGGTTTGATCCCGGGTTGAGGAATCTTCCGAGTGCACATGAGGAGTCTAGCAGCAGGAGGGGCTGCCTGATTCCTGCAGACCCACAGGCCACGCCCCGTTCCAGGAGTGGCAGGGCTGCGGCCGCCTACTGTGCGTGACCAGCCCTCCATGGCCCCCCACACACAGAGGTGGTGGAAATGATGCTGATGCAGAACGCACAGACGCACCAGGTCCTCATGCAGGCCTTGATGCTCGGAGCCCTGCGCCCGCCAGCACGCGCACCCACCCCCATGCACCTCACCCCACAGGTAGGCGCCACGCCCAGGCCAAGCCCAGAGAACCTGGTGGCTTCACCTCCAGAAACTCATGTTTCTGGCTCCGAGTCTGTGTTCCTGCCTGAAGCCCCTGGTGCTCCCTAGGGCAACCCCAGGTGAGGGCAGGTTGTGCTGTCCAGGCCCAGATCGTTGCCCCCCTGAGCGGCACGAGCTCTGTGGGAACCTGGTCTACCCCTGCCCACCACTTCTGACCCTGACCACGTCCTGAGTCAGGGCCCGTGTGGAGGGAGGGCACCGGGGCGCAGCCGGTGTCCTCACTCAAACACTCTGCTGTGTCCTGCTGAGGATGCATGGCGCGCCCGCCCGGCCATCCAGAGGCCACCCTCTGTCTGCCAGCACCACTGCTACGCACCTCCGGCCCTGCTGCAGGCTGTGCCTGCGCCTGGCTCCCCTCTGGGTTACTCTGTGTGGCCCCTGGTGGTCTCTGCCACGGCTCTCCCACCTGCCGCCAGCTTCCTGCCCACCGCGCAGCACATGACGGACCCGTCGGCGGCCGCCCTTAGCATGTAAGTCTGGGCCGGGCTCCGGGCCGGTCTCCTGGTCCTGCAAGGTGGGAGGACCCCGGGGCCTGGGTCACCCCTCCGTGCCCTCTGTAGGGCCTGTGACTGCAGTGGGAGTCTGTGGAGACCTTACCAGCTCCCAAAGGACAGGGGTGGGGCAGGAGGTAACTGTGGCGGTCTCGGTCCTGGTTGCTATGGCTGAGTGTGGACCCCATGCCATCCTCCCAGGGGAGCAGCCTGGGGGGGGGGGAGCATTTGTCCAGCCCAGCAGGGGTGGCCCCAGGAGAGCCCAAGATAAGCCCAGCTCTGAGGGCCCCACCGAGTCCTGTGGTGAGACACACCCGAAAGTGGTGTCTTTGAGCCAGACCAGGGCAGCAGTGGACACCCTCCTTCCCCTCAGGATGACATCCAGCAGTGTCCTGCCCACACAGGCGCCAGGCCCGTGACCTCGCAGGGGGCTCAGGTAAGCAGCAGGCCCTGTTCTCCCCAGGGGTTGGGCAGCTGAGGCCCCTAGACATGGGGCTGTGAGGATCACAAGGGGACACAGGGATTTGACTAGGAAATGTGGCTCAAGAGTCAGGAGAGAAGAGGCCGATGGATTCAGCCACGTAAATGCCATGAACAGTGTGGTGCCTGGGGACAGCGCTGCTGGACTTGTCCCTGGCATGTCTGGGTAAGGGCAGAGTGTCTGGGTGAGGGCAGGGCGTCAGGGTGAGGGGAGGGCATCAGGGTGAGGGCAGGGTGTCTGGGTGAGGGCAGGGTGTATGGGTGAGGGCAGCCTGTCTGGGTGAGGGCAGGATGTCTGGGTGAGGGCAGGGTGTCTGGGTGAGGGCAGGGTGTCAGGGTGAAGGCAGGGTGTCTGGGTGAGGGCAGTGCGTCTGGGTGAGGGCAGGGCGTCTGGGTGAGGGCAATGTGTCTGGGTGAGGGCAGCCTGAATGAGTGAGGGCAGCCTGACTGGGTGAGGGCAGGGCATCTGGGTGAGGGCAGGTTGTCTGGTGAGGGAAGCCTGTCTGGGTGAGGGCAGGGTGTCTGGGTGAGGGCAGGGCGTCTGGCTGAGGGCAGGATGTCTGGGTTAGGGCAGGGCATTTGGGTGAGGGCAGCCTTTCTGGGCAGAATGCAGGGTGTCTGGGTAAGGGCAGGGCGTCTGGGTGAGGGCAGCCTGTCTGGGCAGAGTGCAGGGTGTCTGGGTGAGGGCAGGGCATCTGGGTGAGGGCAGGGCGTCTGGGTGAGGGCAGGGTGTCTGGTGAGGGCAGCCTGTCTGGGTGAGGGCAGGGTGTCTGGGTGAGGGCAGCCTGTCTGGGTGAGGGCAGGGCATCTGGGTGAGGGCAGCATGTCTGGGTGAGGACAGGGCGTCTGGGTGAGGGCAGGGCATCTGGGTGAGGGCAGCCTGTCTGAGGGCAGGGCCTCTGGGTGAGGGCAGCCTGTCTGAGGGCAGGGCCTCTGGGTGAGGGCAGCCTGTCTGGGTGAGGGCAGGGTATCTGGTGAGGGCAGTGTGTCTGGGTGAGGGCAGGGCGTCTAGGTGAGGGCAGCCTGCCTGGGCAGAGGGCAGGGTGTCTGGTGAGGGCAGCCTCTCTGGGTGAGGGCAACCTGTCTGGGCAGTGGGCAGGCTGTCTGGGTGAGGGCAGCTTGTCTGGTGAGGGTAGGATGTCTGGTGAGGGCAGGGTGTCTGGTGAGAGTGGGGCCGCAGGCTGGCTTGAGCAGTTTCTCCTCCTGAAGTTAAGCACTAAAGCTGGTTGAGAGGACTCTCCTCCATCTGAGCCAGTCTGGATTCTCCCAATGGGACACGATACCTCTACTCCATTTTTGCTCTATTTTTCTGGTGGAATTACACTTCTTGGATGCTTTAATCTCATTTTGATGTAAATGCCCTTTGCAAGCATTATGCGTGTTTGCATTGGCCCCTTTGGGGATGTTACCTCTTTCCTCTAGTTCCACAGGAGCAGGAGCTCTGCTCGGGTCTGCGTCCTTGGAACTGTGCAGTCGCCAGAAGGCTCCTCAGAGGCAGAGATGACCTGGGACTCGCCCTCTGGCCGCACATAGGCTCCTGCGCGGGGTTGACTGCACCGCAGGCGGCAGCTCCCGTGGTGGGCATGCCAAGGGCCTGGGTGCAGCATGTCCCGACGTCTGCACGTCTTCTTCAGTGTGCAAGTAAAGCTCTGACGCAATTTCTTTGTTTTCATGTTGACGTTTTCTTTCAATAAAAATTTCATCACGGTGTGTGGGATCTCAGCTCCCCAACCAGGAATCTAACCCAAGCCTTCAGCAGTGAAAGTGCCGAGTCTTCTGGACCATTAGGGGGTTCCCATCCATGCTGACATTTTCTAACAAGGCTTTTCACTTTGGTTTTACTTCTTAACATAGTTGCTAACTCAACAGAGGGAAGTTTGACAGCAGCTCATCATCTTTGGTTGGCCTGGGAAATTGGACAATCTGCTTTGTTTGCCTTTGGAGTCAGGGAAAACCCAGCCCTTCCCTCAGGCGTCTTCCTCTCCTGAGTCTCCCCTACTGTCACACAGGACATTTCACTTCTGTCACCAGATGTGTGGGGGGCTTGCTCACAACAAGCAGTTCCCTGTGATCCTGGTCGGGTGTCCTGCAACTCAGCTCAATTCTATCACCTGCCTGGAGATGGGGTCAGATCCCTCAGGTCAAGGGCTCAGTCTCCTAGGACTGTCCCCATTTCAGACACCAGTCACAAATCCAGGGCTCACCTGTGTCCCCGAGGAGTGGGGTGTGTTACCTCCCAGCCTGGATGTGTCTGCCGACCTGGACCCCCTGCACCTCATGCTGGGATGGTGTGGAGGCTCGCTCACATGGGCCTGACCACTCCATCTCCAGCCCCCACTGTACTCCGGGGAAGTTCTGAGGCTCTAATCCTGGCTTGGTCTTCCCAGCAATCAGACCCACCCAGGAGCCACCCAGAGTCACCTCATCCTCATGTGGGAATTTACGAGGCTTCCAGGACCCCCATGTCAGGAGCTGGGGTTGGGGGTGGCGTGAAAACTAACATGCATGTTTTCTGTCACTGCACACCTGGCCTTGCTGGGTCAACCAGGATGAAGGAAGTATGTTCCTGTGTCTGGGAGAGTCCAGTGCTGTGAAAGCCTGGCAAGGCCACCACTGGGAGGGCCTATGGGAAGGGAGGTCAATGTCGAGGATGTGGGGTGACAGCACAGCATGAGTGGCCAATCCGGGGCACTGAAGAAGTCTCAGTGGGCCCTGGAAGTGGGGTGGGCCTACCAGGGAGGCGGTGCTGGGGTGCAGAGTTGGGGGCTTCGCATGATGTGATACTGCAGCATAGTAAAAATTGTGTATTTGATTTTGCCCTGGTTCCTGGCACACAGCTCCTAAAACCTTTGTAATCCGGAGATGATGCTAATGAGGTGACTCTGGGCCCCTGGAGGGCTTCAGGAGGATGGTACTGGTTGTCTGAGGAGCCCACCCTGATTGGAGGTTGGAACTTAAGACCTGCCCCCAACCTGAGGGAGTGCACGCTGGATGTTGAGTCAATCACCAATGGCCAATGATTGAATCCATCAATGCTGCAGTAATAGAGCCTCCATAAATCCACTAGAAGATTGGGCTGGTGAACCTCTGGGAGGTGGTGCACACCCCACAAGGGGACAGATACCCCTGTGTTCCGGACCCTCCTAAACCTCACCCTGTGCACGTCTCCAGCTGGCTCTTCATCTGTGAACAATAAAGCAGTGTTCCGAGTTCTGTGGCCATTCTAGCAAATTACTGAAACTGGGAGTTGGGAAGGGTTATGGGAACCTCTGATTTCTGGTGAAGTTGGACAATGAGTATCCTGGTCTAGAGTGGGAGGCATTAAAAAAATTTTGTTTAAAATTTATTTAGCTGCACTAAGTTCTAGTTGCAACATGTGAGATCTAGTCCTCTGACCAGGGATCAAACCTGAGCTCCCTGCATTGGGAGCTCGGAGACTTAGCTGCTGGACCACCAGGGAAGTCTTGAGAGTGTTAATAGGGAGGCCAGGATAAGATGGTTGGATGGCATCATCAACTCAGTGGACATGGGAGAGGTCCATGGGAGATGGTAGAAATATCAGTAACCTCAGATACACAGATGACATCAGCCTTATGGCAGAGAATGCGAAGAAGAACTAAAGAGCCTCTTGATGAAAGGGAAAGAGGAGTGAAAAAGTTGGCTTAAAATTCAACATTCAAAAAACTAAGATCATGGCATCTGGTCCCATCACTTCATGGCAAATAGATGGGGAAACAATGGAAAATAGTGACAGACTTTATTTTCTTGGGCTTCAAAATCACTGCAGTGACTGCAGCCATGAAATTAAAAGACATTTGCTCCTTGGAAGAAAAGCTATGACAAACCTAGACCGCATGTTAAAAAGCAAACATTACTTGCTGACAAAGGTCCGTCTAGTCAAAGCTATGTTTTTTCCCATAGTCACGTATGGATGTGAGAGTTGAACTATAAAGAAAGCTGAGCACCAAAGAACTGATGCTTTTGAACTGTGGTGTTGGAGAAGACTCTTGAGAGTCCTTTGGACTGCAAGGAGATCAAACCAGCCAGCCCTAAAGGAAATTAGGAAGGACTGATGCTGAAGCTGAAGCTCCAAAACTTTGGACAACTGATTCAAAGAACTGTCTCATCGGAAAAGACTCTGATGCTGGAAAAGACTGAAGGCAGAAGGGGATGACAGAGGATGAGATGGTGGATGACTGACTTGATGGACATGAGTGTGAACAAGCTCTAGGTATTGGTGATGGACAGGGAGGCCTGGCGTGCTGCAGTCCATGGGGTTGCAGAGTAGGACATGACTGAGCGACTGAACTGAATTGAATTGGGACCGGGCAGCATGTGTCTGGGTGAGGAGGGTGGGGTGGGGGCACCAGTGGAATGAGACAAAACCAAGACGCCCTGTGGCCAGATGGCCTGGCTGCTGATTGACCGTGGGGTGGCCTTCTCTCAGATTCAGGTCAGGACACTCTCTCACATTCTGTACTAAAATTCAAGGGCTGTTTACAACCACATATTAAAACACCTAATTCATAAGAAAAAAGGAAAAACCAGTAGAAAATGGGCAGTAAGACACGAGCAGTCGCCCATCTGGTGGAGGGGATGCTAATGGGGAGGGTCACTGGTGACAGAAATGCAGGATGGCTGTGCTGTATGCATGGACGCTATCCACGTGGAGGGTCCAGGCATACACAGATCCCTCAGAACCTGGTACCAGGGAGCAGGACCCGGGGACCACTGCTATGGGTGGGTGGGCGGGAGGCTCACACCATCCAACCCTGGAAAGCTTCTCACTGCATCCCCCTGTAAATCTGGACCCTCCTCCAGCCCCAGCAAGTCTGCTCAGACTCTGACACGGGAGGAAGTCGCCCGTGTCCAGACATGGCCAGAGGTCCTGGGGGGCTAGCCCCAGTGCCAGGTGAAGAGCCTCCAAACACTTGCCGGCAGGACCAGCAGGTCTCAGGACCCTTCGGCCCCTTGAAAGGGCCCAGAGGGCAGAGAGCTCTGTGGGCCTACCTCTGGTCTTCACCATGTTAAACTCTAATCTGAGACCAAGCTTAATGATTACAAGCAGGTCATGCAGCCAGCAGCTCAGGAAAATGGCAGACCGTGTCCGTAGGAGCCAGTGGGAGTCCAGGCTCAGGATGCCAGTCCAACGGGAAATGCACTTTCACGCTTCTAAAACCAACTTATGTGAGAAGCCAAATTCTCAGAATCACAGTTTTCCGAGTTTTAGAATCTTCAAGGAGCAGTGTGTGGTCGCCGTGCCTCGTCAGGAGCTCCGGGGAGAGCCTGTGGCACTGCGGTCACGGCTGGTGCCCAAGGCCGAGGCGACGCGGCTCTGTGTGGGCTCAGTGCCTGCCCCCTCCACATCTGCCCCATTGGTGAGGTCAGAGCTTAGGCACAGCTCCGGAGAAGGCTCTGGGTGACCCCTGGGTTTACTGTGCTGTTCAGAAGGCAGGACTGAATAGGACTGACAGGAGGATGGGATGGGGCAGTTGGAGCTCTGCCATGCGGGTGCCGTGGTAGAGGACTCGGGAATGACCTATGAGCAAATGCTTGACTGGGGACTGAAGGGCAGAGGGGGGTATGGCAAAAGAAGAGCTGAGGGTCCCCTGTGGTGGGGGTGGGTTGGCTGGCCTTGCAGCCATCTTGCTCCTGTGGGGGCTGGGTGGGACTGAATCCAGTAGGATTTCAAAGGCTGGCACACCCACCTGGGCTCCTTGATCTGTCCTAAGATGGGAAAGATGCCTCTATGTCCTAAGGGCACACTCCACTCTGTCCTAAGATGGCAGATGTGTCTAAGCCTTCAGCAGAGCCCCAGGGAAGGGGCGGTGATCTGAGAGCTGAGAATTACTTTATTTCTAACACTGGAAATAGCACACCCACTGTGTCCTAAAGAAAAGAACCAGTGGGAATTGCCCCACAGGGCAGCAGTGGCCAGGGAGACCCTCAGTGTTGGGGCGCCCCGATCTCTGGGGCCCTTCCAGCCACACTGCGTCACCTCCGTCAGAAGAGGCCTCTGCTCAGGGGCTGTAGCCTGGTCCCCAGGCGCCGGTTCAGCTCCTGGAGAACCTGCTTCTCCTTCTGGTACATCTGAAAGAAAGGGGTGGAAACCAGTTCAGGCCGGCCCTGGGGATTTCTTCCTAAAGCCTCCCACACAGCCCGAGGCAGGTTGCCTCAGGACAGAGGAGCACCCAGCTGGTGGTCTTGTGTGTGAAGAGGAGGGGAGGGCCTACTTCAAGGTTCAAAGAAGGGGTCAGACTGGGCGACCTGCCCCAAAGCCTGGGAGTGGGTGTGTGAGGACAGCCCCTCCTAGGGGAAAGGGTGGGCTGGTGGGAAACTACCCAGGAGTGTCCCTGAGATGCTGCTGGTGTGGAGGGGCTTAGAAGGGTATGAGGGGGCTAGAGCAGGGTTGGGGGTGGGGGACAGAGCCAGGGTGTGGCCAGCGTGGACCCAGGAGCCTCAGAAGGCCAGGGGGAGGCCACCTGTACCAGGACCATTTTGTTAATTTTCAAAAACTTTTTTCTATGCAGTTCAGAGAGCCTGTTTGATTATGAATATAATTGGAGTTAATAAAATACAGTATGATTCTATACCAACACAGATCTTTATAAACTGAGTAAATACTGATAGTCTTTGAGGAAACAAACCACCACATAATAGTTCTGGATCAGATACTCAAATGTCCTAAATCCTGTTTCCAACTGACAAATATCACAATAACTCTCATCAAGATTTCAACTTTAAGTCATTTTGGGATCTTATGAAATTCTTAGCAGCGTCTCTCCTCGGACCTTTCAGTAGTGAATGAACAGCATTTAGAGTCCAGTATTTAAAACAAACACTCTTTTTTATAAAGCAGGCCCTATAAACTCCTCATTTCGCTGCATTTCTCCAGACAGCAGGGGGCAGGTTGCACAGCCTGACTTCTGGAGCTGGGGCTGCAGCGCACACCCGTGTGTGCTGCAGACAGGGCAGGGCTCCTACCTTCTGCCATTCAGCCTCCGTGCTATGTGTGAAGCCCAGTAGGTGACAGAGCCCGTGGGTGGCAGTCACCTGTCAGAACAATTAAGAAGCTGCCTCAGAGGGTGGTCAGGGTCAAGCCATGAGCCAAGGTGGTGGTGGCAGTGGCTGTGGTAGAGGAGAAGGAGGAAAAAGTCAGGGAGGGCTAGTGGACGCCCAGTGGGAGGTGAGGAAGCCTCCTCTGGGCCCAGGCAGGGCTGCAGGCAGGTGGTGAGGTCACAGGGGTGCGGTCTGGTTAGCAGGAGTAGGTCAGGCCCCTGTGGTGGGGTGTGAAGATCAGGATCTCCTCTGGGGTGAGGGGAGCTGTGGAGACATGGAGAACCAGGGCAGGAGAAGGGGAGGTACCCAGCATTGCCATGCAGGTGGGTGCCAGTTGGGAGGAGAGTGGCTTGGCCTGGCCCAGTGCCAGGGAACTGAGGGTCCTAGGAGTGCAGGTTGGCCCTCCACTGTGGGTAAAAGACTTCTCAGAAGGTGTTGGGGAGTGGACAGTGTCCACAGGTGACCCTAGCCCAGAACCCCTGGGGCACACAGACACTAGTCACGGAGATCCTGGAGTTGAGACCGGTGCTAAGCGGTGCTGTCTATGCTGCGGTTCTCACCACTTGCAGGGAGAAAGCACACCCTCCTCCTGTCAGCAACCCTGATGCCTGAGCACAGGGTGTCTCGCTGGGAAGTTCCATTTCAATTCTCGGAAGCACTATGATTCCCCAGAGATGATACGTTAGGGTGTGGACAAAGGGGGACACCTCCACTGAATCCATGGGGACACTGAAACACGACTCAATTGCGCACCACTTTTCAGAACACTCCCGCCATCCTGCCATCCTTCGCAGCATTAGGGGAGGAGACAGATCTGAAGGTCCTGGAGGCCAGAATCCCGCCAGCTTCTAGCGGCTAAGTAAGAAGCTCCTTCAGCCAGTCTGAGCTGGCTAAACACAGCCTGCTCATCTCCAGAGGCAAAGCTAAGAATCAAGCTATTCCCGGGGCTCCCTCCTCCCAGGTGTAATACTGCTTCCTGTCCCCTCCCCTCAGCCAACACTGCCTGGAGGACACAGACCCATGCCCCAGGCTCTCTTCTCTGAGGTGTGGTGAGAGGGCACAGCCCCTGCCTGTGGGTCTCCCCCAAGACTCTTGTCCTACACAAGGATTATGGTGCGGATGTCCATGTCACCTCCACCACCTCTTCTCATGGATATTGGCCTCTGCTTTGCCCATGAGGATTTGTCATTTCAGCATCCCACTTACAGTCAGGATGTCATAGTAATCTTCACCTTCCTTGCACTGCTGGAAGATAAACTCCACGCCCAGGAAGATGTCTCCTAAATTATAGTCATCTGGAAACTCGGGCTGGGGGATTTCACCTGCTTTCAGATTCTGAAAATGAGGAAATACACATTTGCAGAACATGACCTCAGAACACTAATTGGCCACAGGCCCACAGGTTTCACCCTGAAAGACCCCGTGTTGCTAGTCCCAAGGCAGACAAATCAGGGACTGTGGCAGAGACACTACACACGACTGACTTAAGATGTTCCCACGCTGTCAAAATAATTATTTCCATTTCTTTCATCCTTCCTAATACACAACCACCCAGCTCCAAAACATCTATGGAGCTAAATCACCACACTGATACAAGTTTACATTTTTGTTCTTCCCAGTTTTGATAGGGATCAGTGTTTCCACATAAAGACCAGTCCATTCAGCTGAGGACTGTTCACACTAAGTCAGTCAAATATTTTTTATTTCTTCTTATGGAAAATAAATGGACACTTTAATGTATTTTTATATTACACGTTGAACATTTAATTCTTTTTCCTCTTTCAGATTATTTCCTTAGGTGTGATCCTAGTGGATTAGACAGTTATCAAGATTTACTTCAGGTAAATTGGCAGACTGCTTTCCAAAAGGGCTGCCCCAATTTATGTGGCCACTTACAGCGCAGGAAGTCTCGAATGAGTTATTCACATAACATAGGTAATAACCCGATGCGTGTGTTAGCTGCTCAGTCGTGTCTCCCTCTTTTTGACCCCATGGACTGTAGCCTGCCAGGTTCCTCTGTTCATGGGATCCTCCAGGCAAGAATACTGGAGGGTTGCCGTGCCCTCCTCCAGGGGATCTACCCGACTCATGGATGGAATCCTGGTCTCCTGCATCGCAGGCAGATTCTTTACCGTTTGAGCTGCAGGGAAATCGTCATAACCTGATAGACAGCACGTATTCGTTTAAAAGATTTGCCCAAGTCTGTCCTTTTATTTTCAGAGTTATTTAAATTTTCAATCCGTACATAGCCATTATTGAATCACACTTAAAACTGCAGAAGCGCTTTCTCTCGAATTCACAGTTACGAGGGGGGCGGGGACCACGCTCCCGCCTTCAGCGATAGGCTCTGATCAGCAGGTCACCTCCCACTCTTTACTTCGTGTGTATTTGAAATTTTCGGAGCAACCCCGACAACCGTCTGTGGTGTACTTCACGGAATGCACAGCGGAAGGCAGGCGGCCTTTACCTCGTGAAAGGGGAAGGAGAGCACGTCTGTCGGGGCGTCTCGCGCTCGGTAGATCCTATTCATCTGCTGCATCTTCCGGTTGTCGACGCAGACGACGCCCAGGTCGAAGGCCCGCACGCCCAGGGCCGTGCGCGCCGCCTGCAGCCTCCGGCGCAGCAGCGCGCGCCGCAGGGGCACGGCCCGCTGCAGGTTGCGCAGCGCCAGGCTCATGGCCGCGCGGCCTCAGACCGAGAAGCCCTCGGGGGCGCCGCAGCGCGGGTCTGCCCAGCGGGGGCTCGACGACCGTCACGGAGCGCGCTCACCGGGAGGAGGACGCCGCGCGGGCAGACGGGGGAGCGGCGCGCGCCGGGGAACGGGCGAGCGGCAGGCCAGGCGCTCAGGGGTGCGCGGCGCGCGCCGAGCGGAAGCGGGCGGCCCGGGGCTGGGCGCCGCTCCCGGAAGCCCCGCCGCCGCCGCAGCGCGCCGGGGGGGCGGGACCCGCGCGCGGCCGGGCCCGGGCGGAAGTGCGGCCGCGCGGCTTTCTGTTCGTCCCCGCGGCAGCAGCGACTTGGGCAACCTCGGGCCCTGCGCGCGGCCGCGTCCCCGAGGCAGGCCGTGGGCGCGGCGCGGGCCCCGGAGGGCGGCGGCCACCCTCTTTCCCGCCGCTGCGGGCGTGTAGCCGACCGAGCGGGCCGGGCGCTCGGCACCGGGGGACACGGTGGGCGCGCGGCCAGGGGCGGGCGCCGGGACGTGGCGGGCCCGGGGCGCAGGGCCGGGGGCGTCGGGGGACGCGCGGCGGGCGGGGTGGGGGTGCGCGGCGGGCGGAGCCCACCCGTTGGCCCGCCCGAGACGTGGGTTGCGCTGCGCCCGCGATCTGGCGGGGGCCTGTCTTTCCTGAGCACTGTGTCCTTCGAGGTGGATCCTGGGGGTAGTCGCCATCGTGTTAAAACGCAAATTATTTCTTTGTTTGGAAAAAGGATTTGGTACCCTGGTTACTGGGAGAGAAGATTAGATGGGAGGAAACATTGAAACACTAACGTTTTAATAGTGTTACACTGTAATTCTCTGGCTGTGGAGATCGAAAGACGAAACTCCTGTGTTGGAAAGTGCAACTGGCATATACTTTCTTATTGCTATTTTAGATTTTCCATACATTTACCGATTCAGTAAGATGTTTTGATTTTTTTTTTTTAGTCTTAAAGGATCACTTTTAAACCCCCATAACAAAGTAATTTATGTGTACCATCCTCTACTCTGCACTTCCCCCCCCAAAAGGCGGGGGACCACCATTTGGCTCTCTAAATAAGAATTAGCCCTTTGCTTTGCCTGACATGTGATTAAAAATTCTTAGTCTTCCAGCACCACGTAGTTGTGATTGTCTGAATTTTTGTTTTTCAGCTTATTGTGGAGATAGCGGGGAGCTCCCTAGTTGAGCAGACCATTTGAGAAAGAGGACTACTTTTCTACACATCATATTTATTGCCTTCTAGTAATTAGGTCAGAAGATGAATCCAACTAATCCTTTCGGTGGGCAGCAGCCTGGTGTTTTTCCAACATCTTCCAGTAGTTCCATAGGAACATTTCAAGCTAAGCCACAATTTCGGTTTGGTCAGCCCTCTGTTTTTGGACAAAGCAGTACATTATCCGGAAAAAGCTCAGGATTTTCACAGGTGTCCAGTTTTCCAGCATCTTCTGGACAAAGTCATTCTTCAGTGCAAACATTAGGGTTCTCTCAAACCTCAAATGTTGGACTCTTTTCTGGACTTGAGCACAGTCCAGTCTTTGTAGCTGCCTCTGGGTCTTCGAGTTCATGTGTGCCTGGAAATCCTGGATTCAGTTTTAAGTCCCCCAACCTTGGAGCATTCCCAGGTATTTCTGCTTTTGCCCCAGAAACTGGAGAAAAAGCAAGCTCTGTATTTGGGAAAACAGAATTTAGCTTTAAACCTCTGGAAAATTCAGTGTTCAGACCGATATTGGGGGCTGAATCTGAGCCAGAGAAAACTCAGAGCCAAGTTACGTCTGGATTTTTTACATTTTCCCACCCAGTCAGTAGTGGACCTGGGGGACTGGCCCCATTTTCTTTTCCTCAGGTGACAAGTAGTTCAGCCACCAATTCAAATTTTACCTTTTCAAAACCAGGTAATAATAATTCATCATCTGCCTTTACCCCTGCTTTGCCAAATCAGAATGTGGAGGAAGAGAAGAGAGGCCCCAAACCACTGTTTGGAAGTACCTTCACTGCCTTCCCCATGTCTTCTTCAGGGTCCTTGGGTGAACCCTTCCCAGTTAGCAAAACAGGTGTCAGACAAGGATGCGAAGAAGCTGTTGCCCAAATGGAGCCACTTCCCAGCCTCATGAAAGGACTGAAAAGAAAGGAGGACCAGGATCGGTCCCCAAGGAGGCATGGTCATGATGCAGCTGAAGACTTGGACCCTCTGTCAAGGGGCGATCATCCTCCAGATAAACGGCCTGTTCGCTTGAATCGACCCCGAGGAGGCACTTTGTTTGGGCGGACAATACAGGATGTCTTCAAAAGCAATAAAGAAGTAGGCCGTCTGGGCAACAAGGAATCTAAAAAGGAAGTTGGCTGTGTCGAGTCGGGGGAAAATGACCACTTGGTCGTCCCAGGAGGCAGTCAGTCTGTCCTGGTACCTTCCCGGCTTCCAGGTGTGAATAAAGAGGAAGAAATTGAAAGCAGAGATAAAAAAGAAGGTACGTTCTAAAAAGTACAAAATATAGTGTATCCTGCTGGCAGGTCTTGGTAAATTTCCTGGAGTGTTAGCTTGAATCTGCTAGTTAACCCCCTGCAAACATTAGGGATCCTAACATATAGCATCTTAGTGCAGGTCTTAACATCCATAAAAATTTTCTTTGCTCTTTCCTAGTTGATACCCGCAGTAATTGGCAAATGCATCTGATCCATTTTTGTGACTGTTCCTTGATCCCTAGATTCTCTACGAGGAGCTCCCGGGCGTCAGAGTAAGAGGAGTGAGAGCACAGACAGTCTTGGGGGCTTGTCTCCTGCTGAAGTCACCGCGATCCAGTGCAAGAACATCCCTGACTACCTCAATAACAGAACCACTCTGGAGAACCACTTTGGCAAAATTGGTAAAGTGCAGCGCATATATACCAGGCGCAGCAAAAAGCTTGCAGTGGTGTATTTTTTTGATCATGTGAGTACTCCAGCAAAGTTCATATGAGTAAGGAAAAAAATGACTTTAAAGTGGTAAAGGTAGAGTGAATTTTGTCACTTTAAAACTTATTTTTAAAAATCTATCAGTTGTTAGAATTTAGAAAAATAATGTCTTAATTTGGAGAAACTGGAATAGCACTATTTTTTTTCATAAATTAGATTTTGTGAAAAACTAGCAGTTCCAATTGAATGCAGTGTTCTAGAAATTTTAGGTGAGTGATTCCCATGAAGTCGGATTTCTCTGAAGCATCTGGGAATGTCTTGTAACCATATAGCATTTTTTCAAAGTTGAGTTTTCTTGTTTTGTTTTTGACTTTATTTTATTTGCTGATAGTGCATGATGACCATAAATATTCAGAACAATACAGGAAAGGTAAAATCTTGTAATCCCATCTTCCAAAGAGAACTGCTGTTAATTGTTCCTATGCCTTGACACATACATACAGAACGCATTGGTTGTAGGGTATATGCTTACATGAGCTGATCACATTATGTAGCTTTATATCTTTTGTTATTTTTTTCTGAATATTCTTGTGGGGAAAATTATATTCTATAGGTATTTAGAAAGCATGTTTTCATTCTTTTTTAAATGATGGAGTGTTACCTGTCAACATAGAGGAAAAACCCAGAAAGTCCTGTGGCAGGGGACACAAAATCAGCCATACTTCTATCCTTTAAGATACCACCTATGAATATTTTGGATAATGTCGTTGTAAATATACAGTCACATTGTTTTTACCCAAATGAGATTGCAGTACATATCCTGTTTGGTAACCTCTTATGTGGTCATATTTAGTAGCTTCTGAAATCAACGAACAGTCTAGATTAGAATGAGATCTTTAAGCACTACATGATGTTCTATCCTGTTTATTTACTTGGCCAACTTTCTGTTTGTGGACATTTCTGTGCATTTATTTTGGATTCTATCCTTTGTTAAAGTTCCTGAGAGTAGAAGTTCTGTGCCCAAATATGCACGGTTTTAGGGCTTTTGCTGTTTATTCCTTTCTACTGATTTTTTTTTTTTCAATTCAGCAGCATTAATTACATTCGCAAATGTTGTACACCATCACATTATCTAGTTCCAGAACTTTCTCATCTCCTCAAACAGAAGCTCCATAACCACTAAGCAATAACTCCCCATTCCTTCCTTTCTCCAGCCCCTGGTGACCTCACATCTACTTCTAGCTCTGTGAATTCATCTGTTCTACATATTTTGTATGAGTGGAATCATCCGATATTTATCCTCTTGTGTCTGGCTTATTTCAGTTAGCATAATGTCTTCAGGGTTCATTCCTGTGGTTGTGTTTCTTTCCTTTATTTCCAGGTATGGGTGTTCCCCCATTTCGTTTATCTGTCCACCTGTCCACGGACCTTTTGGGTCCTGTAAGGAATGCTGCCGTGAAGACAGTGCAGGTCTCTCTTCAGGACCCTGCTTTCACTCCTGTTGGGTGTATACCTGGGAGTGGAATTGCCAGGTCATACAGCAGCCCTCATTTTTCTAAGATTATTTCTAGCTGTTGCAATGTCCTTTTTCTTCTAGCTGAACCTTAAAAAATATTTATATAGAAAATATGTAAATTGTCATTGTAAGCAGTTCATTGATCTGTAGAAAGTTGAGGCCCACTCATCACCCCTTTCTCTCCTAACAGAACCAGCACGATTATCTAGTGTGCTGTGTGTTTCCCTAGACATTTTCATAGGTATATTTATAGATGTGTGAACATACAGTTGGTTTTGTGTATGTTTTTTGTGTATCATGTTTTATGATGAATTGTACACCGTGTGTGTCATTCTACAGTTTTCCTTTGTGTTTAAGTGTTACTTGGCCATCTTTCCATTGTTCTTCAGAAAATCATATGGTGAGAATTACCTCATCAAATGCCGATAGGGCCAAGTTTATGGACTGTATCGCAGTAGAGTCCTTAATTTCAATGAGGAGAAGTGCAGATACTTGCTGTAAGACAGGTAAGGGAGATGAGGACCGTGGCTGCCATGGCGGGAGGCAGGCAGTGTGGTCTGATCACATCGCTGTACAGGTGTAGCTCTGCTGAACAGAATTCCACTAATGCATGTGAAAGCTTGATCTTGTTTCCTTGGACTCCTCATGCCGTCATCCTTTGTGTTATGGACTGTTTTCCAGGCATCTGCAGCCCTGGCCAGGAAGAAAGGCAAAGATTTGCATAAAGATATGACTATCTTCTGGCACAAGAAAAAAATAAGTGAGTTTTCAGTTGTTCTTTGCACCGTCTCTCCTGGTTTGTGCAGGGCCTTTGAGTGCTGAGTGTGAGCCTGATCCAGTGTGGGGTGAAGTAGGGGTGGGGCTGTCTCATTTTCTTGGGTTCCTTTCTAACAACATCCTGTCACAATGACAATATAACTTTCCCAGGAAAAAGCCCCGCGTCAAGCAACTTGTGGTGTCCTTAACCCTGCTCTGACTTCTGTGTCCACAGGTCCCAACAAGAAGCCCTTCTCCCTGCAGGAGAAGCAGCCAGGCGATGGGGAAGCTGGCCAAGGTGCTGAGGACACGCCCTTTCAGCACTCCCCGCTCGGCAAGCCTGTGGTGAGGACTGCCACTGGCGGCCTCCTGAGTAAGAGGTGGGGCTGGCCCTTCCAAATGCCACTGTTCTGACAGGGCAAGTGGGCTCTTTGGCTTCTGCTGTCACTGACCTCGAGGGACTTCATAGCCATCATGACATAGCACGGAAGGGACGCGGGTGATTGCTGATACCTGGATAGGGGCCGAGGGAGGGGGAGAGGACCTGGTAGGGGGTGGAGGCTGCCCTGGGCCCCTCATCTCCCTCAGCCCTGCAGCCCATGTCGTGTAGCCTGTATGATGTATATGTGTGTAGACGATCGCTTTTCCCCTCGAAACATGTGATGGGCTGCGCACCGTGCCCCTCATCACCACTTCCAGCAGTGGCTGTAACTGCAGAGCCCAGCGCAGCCTCAGGCCAGGTCTGGCACTCTAGAGAGGCCACCGTCTGGGCGGAACCTCCGTCCCCAAAGGCTCCTCCCTCCTTCTCCTGGCTGGTGTGACGCCTGTGTGACCCCCTCCTTCCTTTTCACAGCAGGCCAGCTTCTATTTAATCCTGCTTCATGTATTATGGCCAGTGGGTAGTTTTCCTCACATTTTGCAGTTAACAGTTCAGTTGCTGATTTGCTTTTGTTTTTCCTTTTCTTTACATCCTCTTTGACATTCAAATTCACGGCATATTGAAAACCAGCTAGAAAATGAGGAAGCTCACAGAATGCCCTGTTCTTTTCAGTATATCCTTCTACTGAAGGGGAGCTGTGTTTGAAAACATGTAGGCATGATATTTCCTCATGGTGTTGAAATATTTTTATTTTGCTCTTAGTTTCATGTCTTTGAGATAGAAATCCACAGGTAGTTCATTTCGGGCTTCCCTGATAGCTCAGTGGGTAAAGAATCTGCCTGCAATGCAGGAGACCCTGGTTCGATTTCCTGATTGGGAAGATCTGCTAGAGAAGGGATAGGCTACCCACTCCAGTATTCTTGGGATTCCTTTGTGGCTCAGCTGGTAAAGGATCCTCATGTGATGAGGAAGACCTGGGTTCGATCCCTGGGTTGGGAAGATGCCTTGGAGAAGGGAAAGGTTACCCACTCCAGTATTCTGGCTGGAGAATCCAGAATACTGTATAGCGGTTTAAAGCAGAGAACATGTGAGTGATGTGAGCCTGCAAACTCATCACTGGTGGTGTTGCTGTCGCCTCCCCTCTGTGCTGGCTGCCGCCCAGCTTTAGAGGGGCTGGATGTCTAGGATGGTAGAAGAAGTGTTTGGATATGGATACACGGCTCTCGACATGTTGCTTCCTTCCAGCTCGCCTGTGAAGAAGCCGAGTCTCCTGAAGGCCCATCAGTTTGAGGAAGACCCTTTTGAGGAGAGCTCGGAGGGCACCGAGGCTCTCGGGCCATGTGTGTCCTCCCTCAGTCCCCTGATAGGCACCGTGGCTGAGACGTCTGAGGAGAAGTACCGCCTGCTTGATCAGAGGGACAGGGTCATGCGGCAGGGTAAGGGACTGGTCTCGGCAGAGCTGCTCTTCTCGGGAGCTCTGAGGGCAGGGGGAACCTGAACTGGGGGGCTCCACTGCTGTTGGGTCTCGGGGCCTGTGATGTGTGCCTGTGATCCCTGTTGCTTTCTGGTCTGCTGAGGCTGTGAGTATGGGTGTGGACTCAGTGCAGGTGTGTTTGTAATGTAATCTTATTTTTGGAAGAAAGCATTTAAAGGGCAATTTTTTAGACATTGAGAAAGCACACATTAAAGATCGAAAATTTCCATTTAACAGAAATTACCACAAATAAAACTACAAAAGATGTCAATCCAGGGGAAAAGTCTATGACTCATGACAGACAAAGGGCTGATTTGCAGATACAGAAAGTCCTGTAGAGTCATTAAGAAAAAAACCAAACCCAGTAGAAAAATGAGTAGTGTCTGAGAGGTTCGGAAAAGGAAGTATCGAGAGTTGACACTTGAAATTTCCCTGGTGGTCCAATGATTAGTATTCGGCTTTGGCTTTGGATTATATCCCTGGTCAAGGAACTAAGATCCTGCAAGCTGCGCAGCATGGCCAAAAAAAAAAAAAAAACAGTTAACCTCTTAAACGTGGATGGAAAATGGAAAGATCCAGCTGCTCTCTGCCCGTCACATGGCAGCGAGAGATGGAGAGGTCTCATACCGCCCCTTCCCTAGGCAGGCTGCTCAGAGGAGCAAGTCAACAGTGTCTCCAGGCTCAGGGGAGCAGTGCTTTTGACCCAGCATTCCACATCCAGGAGTGTGACCTACAAACTGCCCCACGCATGTGTGATATGTTTACAAGGTTGCCTGTGATGACAAAGATTGGAAAGTGACTGTCCACACAGTGGGATTCTAAACAGCCTGAAAGAAGACTGGAATTTCTTGATTGAAAAATGATCAGTATTTATTGTGAAGGGGAAGAAGCAAGGTGTGGGAAGTATACAGAAAGGGGAGTGTGTGTGTCCATATACATGTGAATGTACACTTGGCCTGTGTGTAAAAAGTCATGGAGGTGAGGAAGGATCACTAACATAGCTGGTCAAGACAGCAGGGAGCAAGGTTGTGGGGTCCCATCTGGGATGTTGTACCTTTGGAATGTTGAGCCATGTGAATGTATTTAAAACCTACTCAAAAAGTCAGATACCCTATTGACACTAAAAGATACGTGCAGTGACCAAAAATAAGACAGCACACGTGCTCTTCTTTGCAGAGTTTTTTTCATAATTTTACCTGCAGGATTTTGTAGAAGCTGTATAGGAATAATCACGTTTTCCTTAACACAATAATAAAAGCTGCTACCATAGGTTATGTCATTGACATGTGATTTTTGTATTCCTAAAAGAATTATTAATAGATAGTGGAATTTTTAAAAACAAAAGAAGATGTGTGGGATTCCTTGGTGGTCCAGTGGTTAAGACTCTGAGCTCCCAATGGAGGGAGCACGGGTTCGATCCCTGGTTGGGGAACTAAGATCCCACATGCTGTGTGTCCAATAAATAAAATAAAAGTTAAAAAAAAAAAAAAAAAGATCCAGCACAGTCAAAAACAAATAAATAAATATTGAGCTTTAAAAACAAAAAACAAAAGAAGATGTGAATGTTTTGAATTGTGAGGTTGTTGCATTTCATTTCATTTAATAGATACTTTGGTAACTATGTAGTTCTGTGGGTGATAGTAGTTTATTCAGGTCAGGATCCACCTAACTTCCATTATGTGATTCCTGTTAAAATCATGATGAAATACTGAAGCTTTGGAATACTGGCATATTTTGAATATTTTCTTTTAACAGACTGGTCCTTTGAACAGAATATTGCAGCATGCTTGTTTATCATTTGGGTCATTATAGGAGCCTTAAAGACCCATGTGTGGGCCCCCGTCCCCGCCTGGTGTGCCCTGAAGACCTGTGACTGTCGGAGGCCCACCCGCAGACAGGAGAAGGCCCGGGGGTCTCCATGGGTCTCGATGGCTGGTCACCTGGTGCGATTGGCAGTGCTTTCCTTTCTCTAGGCCCAGGAGTGCTTTTTAGATTTCTTTTCCTTTGTAAAAGGAAAAGAATTTTTATTTTTATTTCTCCTTTTATCATTGTGAAAATGCACTTCTCTGGCTTCCCAGTAGCTGTGTGGTACATTTTTACTTTTTGCCTGATTCTGTTTAGCTCGGGTGAAAAGGACCGACCTGGACAAAGCAAGAACTTTCGTTGGGACATGCCTGGATATGTGTCCTGAGAAGGAACGGTACATGCGGGAGACCCGGAGCCAGCTGAGTGTGTTTGAAGTGGTCCCAGGCACTGACCAGGTAGAGCCTTGCATCCTCGTGGGATTGCTCTCCAGGCCCATGTTTAATTATTGGGGTGGAGTGGAGAGTGCTGAGGAGGAAAGGCTGATTTTGTGATTTCTATACATATTTGATTTGGGGGTTGCTTTGCTAGAATGTGGTGGGGATATGCTATTAACAATCATTTATTCCATTATTTGTATCATGAGGTATGTATGAAGCAGTCTTATAAAAGGTGACTGGACCACATGGTTCCCTAAGTTTTGGAAATACATACAAATCTGTGTTTCAGAAATTAAAAGAAATTTCTTTTTGCTTTTCACAGTTTATGTTTTGTGTGTTTGAGGTTTGCTCTAGGTACTTTGTATGGATCTTTTTCACTTAAAATTCTATCATGAACATGTTCTTTTGTATGGTAAACTCTTTATAAGCATTTGAAACTTTACATATAGGTACATTACTTGATTATGTAACTCTTTCAGAACTCCCCCTTTTGCAGTCATCAGGCTGTTTCTGATTGTCCATTGTTACTAACTCTGTTGGGCATGCTGTGTGTAATGGTTCTAAGGTATTCAGCTTCCTTCCTTGTGATAGATTCCAAGAATGAAGGGGTGTACCAGATGTGTGACTTAAGGTTCCTGAACACAAGTAGATTCTTGTTCCAAGTTGTTTCCCCAGAAGTCTGCACCCTTAGATTCATTTTCTCTCTGTTAATTTTCCTTTGGGTTTCTCCTTCTTTCCTGGCTGAGGGTTTCATGGCTACCTTCACCTGTCTCAGGCCTCAGCAAGGTGGCAGTTGTCAAGGCAGAGGTCCAGGGCTCCTGCCCCTGGAAATGGTGAAAACAGCTTGCAGGGTGCCCAGGGTGGGGACTTGTGGCTTTTCTGCTCCCACCCTCAGCCACAGGTCTCCAGCCTCTTCTTGCAGCTCTGGCCCCTGGAGGGCCTTCCCCAGACCGTGCTGTTGCTCTTCCTGCCTCCTCACTGCCAGCTCCATTTCTGGTCTGTATAGACAATTTGGTATATGAGCATGGCTGAGACCTTTTAAAATCTTTATCTAGTCCTTCACCTGTCCCCAGCAGGTGTGTCTTCACTTAAATTTCTCTGCATTTTGATGTGGTAGCCTGTTTACTCCTTGTCATGTTTGCCAAAAACAAGTTTCTTTATTTTGCCTTTTAATTTTAATTGTTACCTTCAAATAGAAATTTTGTGTTCTAAAAGTGTATTCTGTGGTATTGACCTGACTTGTGTGTGTGTGTAGTCTTCCACACTTTGGGTACTGGGAGGCTGGCCTGACACCTGTCACCCAGCTGCTCGCCCCTACTCCCCACTCAGGTCGACCATGCGGCTGCCGTGAAGGAGTACAGCCGCTCCTCAGCTGACCAGGAGGAGCCGCTGCCCCATGAGCTGCGTCCCTCAGCCGTGCTCAGCAGGACCATGGACTACCTGGTGACCCAGATCATGGACCAGATGGAGGGCAGCCTGCGGGACTGGTACGACTTCCTGTGGAACCGCACGCGGGGCATACGGAAGGTATCAGCCACCTCCGATCAGGAAGCTAGAAAAACTAGAAAGCACATGTGATGTCTAGAGTGAAAATGAGAGTCCTTGTCATTTTACTCAGTTACATTTCATCTGTAACAAAAAAAGACACTTTTCCTTAAAATCATTACAAAGTCCTGTTAATGTTTCACATTGAAGTCTGAGAAATTCAGGTAATCATGGTTTTTCTAATAGTTGGTTCTTAGGTTTGGAGATGTGTTGAGACCTGTGTGTATATAAGAAATGTGTACGTAAGATGTGCGTGCATGTGTGTGTGACTCGTGTGTAATTATTCCACCTCACTTGTGTGCAGGACATCACGCAGCAGCACTTGTGTGACCCAGTGACGGTGTCTCTGATTGAGAAGTGCACCCGGTTTCACATCCACTGTGCTCACTTCATGTGTGAGGAGCCCATGTCCTCATTTGACGCCAAGATCAACAATGAGAACATGACCAAGTGCCTCCAGAGTCTGAAGGAGATGTACCAGGACCTGAGGAACAAGGGCGTGTTCTGTGCCAGTGAGGCGGAGTTCCAGGGCTACAATGTCCTGCTCAATCTCAATAAGGGGGACATCCTAAGGTGAGCTTTTCAACTCAGAAGCCAGCTTGCGCCATAGCAAAGGCAGGCTGTAATCAGGAAGAGCACTTTTGGGATGAGGGTGGTGGCCACACTGAGGACTCCAGTGTCACTGTCAGTGAGAAAGTGGGGCTCAGTGTCCAGCCTCTGGAGCTGAGCTACCGAGGGAGAGGCTGGGGCTGTCCCCAGTACCTGAGCATCCTGAGTGGGCCCCGGACACTTCCAGAGGACCAGTTCTCCTGGTCAGCTGGAGAGAGTGGGTCCCCTATCAGAGTAGTGTACATGTGCACACAAACCTCTTCAAAGATCTTTGCCTCAGGAGAGGGAAAAATGGTGTGAAACAGAATGCTAAGGGTGGGATATTAAGAATGAATTTTAAACCTTGCTGTGATACACCTGTAGACATTTCTGTGAGGGATACCAGAGTCCCCAGGCCCTCCATTCCTGTCGTTGGTAAACTGGATTTCCTTAAGTTGAAACTTGTTTTCAGCTTAGTGTTTTCCCTGAGAACCTGGTTACAGAATATCTTAAGTGTGTGATTGATTTTAAGTTTTAAAATTAAACCTTAGGGATAAACTAGTCAGGGGAAATGGCTGTGTAGTCTTTTCATATATGATAAGTATTTGTTTCTTATCTTGACTAATTCAGTCAAATCAGTATTTTTTTTCCCCTGGCCTTGCTGCACAGCTTGTAGAATCTTACTTCCTTGATCAGAGATTGAATCCAGGCCCTCAGCAGTGAAATCGTAGAGTCCTAACCATTGGACTGCCAGGGAATTTCCCAAATCAGTTTATTTCTAAACAAAATAAAGTTAAACTTTGTTTCTTAAGCGTCGTCATCAAACACTGGCAGTTGGCAGTCAGTTGGCATTAAAATAACTCTTTGATTTGATAATCAGTTCTTAAATTATTGCTCGAGTCTGTTTATTCATCATCTTTTTAAAGAATACCTCTGTTGCCAATCCAGCCCGAGTTGGGGTGGCCTTGACACCTGTGAGCGAGGAACACACTGGCACTGTGACCACCAAGCCCTTCTCCTTCAGTATAGTTGAGATCTTACTTTATTCTCAGCTCTGCTTTTGTGGAAATTTTGTCACATGAAAGATCACGTTCTAATCACTTTTATCTCCTTTGATCAACAGAGAAGTGCAGCAGTTCCACCCTGCCATTAGAAACTCCCCTGAGGTGAAATTTGCTGTTCAGGCCTTTGCTGCATTGAACAGTAATAACTTTGTGCGATTTTTTAAACTGGTCCAATCAGCTTCTTATCTGAACGCTTGTCTTCTGCATTGTTACTTTAATCAGGTGAGTATTGTCACTGTCCTGTTGTAAGAGCAGGACAGGAGCTTCTCTGCAGGTCCTGGGCGAAGCCCCAAGGGGATGCTGCTGTTCCCTGTACTGCCTTGTGGTCACGGAAGGAAAAGGCCCTGCACTGGGAAACACTCTTCTGGTTCAGTTGAGAGAGGTCTCTTCAGAACACTCTCACTTGAGTTCAGCACTGTCGTTTTCCATGGGAACAAAGAAGCCAGAAAGCAAACAGCATGTACAGACCTCTAAGCTAGAACTTACAAGTGTTGTCTGTCTTCAGTTTTGGAGTGAGTCTGATGATGCTAAATTCATTTCAGTAAATATCTGAAGTGCCTGCTCTTTGTTACAAAGACTGGGCAAGACCAGTCTCCTACCTTGGGCTTTGCGTAGAGTGTCATCTGGTCTCAGACTCCCACAGTCAGTTCTAAAGCCCCTGAAGCACCTGGGGAAGGTAAGAAAGCAGTGGCCCTGCCACCTCACAGCAGCCCCTGCACCCCTGGGGTCCTCGCCAGGAGCCCCTGGGCTGGTGGGGTAGGGAGGAGGCTGCACCAGGCTTCTTGGGAACCTGCCTGGCCGGTTTTGTGATTGCAGCTCATTTTTCTTCTTTGCCGTCACACCCCAGGCAAAGAATCTGCAAGTTTGCTCATTGTCAGGTCTGACAGTTTCCAAGAGAACAGAAATTCTGGAACAAATGAAAGTATTTCTAATGAAAGTTCCCCAGCTGCACTTGGGGAACTCTGTGCAGTTGACAAATACAACTGATAGCATTTTTACAATGAGTAGCATTACTAGAATGTTGACCATTTGTACCCATTTTAATAATTTTAAACTAAGAAGAAATCTAAGCAGTTTTTCTCTAGAAAGACAAAGTGTTTGACCCACTGCAGCCACAGGGTCCTGTTTTCCCCACCTGCAGTGGTGCCTGCCTACCCTCCAGCCCCAGCACGCTCCTGCCTCAGGGCCTTTGCATTTGGTGTTCTCACTGCCTGTCTTTCTCCTCACAGAACCACACAGAGCTCCCCGCCTCCAGATCCTTCTCGGCAGGGCCCACCTCGCCACCCCACCCGGCAGTGCCCCCATCCTCCTCCTCGGCTGTCCCTCTGTCATACTATCCCTGTTGAATGCACTGCGTTGTGTACACACATATCATTCAGTGTTGGTCTGTCCTGCCCCATCAGCCCTGTGAGGACAGGGGTCTTGTCTGTTCATTGCTGGACACTGGCACGGGCAATGCCAGCCTTGAAGTAACGCTGTCAACCAGGGCTGGATTGGTTAGAGGACACTGAAGAGGAGGGGGAGGGTTCCTGGAGCCCTGGGGCAAAGCTGACTTGTCAGCGTCTTCGTGTTTCCCTCTGCGTTTGTAAAGCGCTCAGTGTAAGGCTGTGAAACAACTTTTTCTCAGTTCGGTGTCACACACTTTCCATGGCACCCCATCATCTCCGTGGTGAGTGTTCGCAGATTCACAGCTTTCTGTTGAATGGAGGACGCACCTGCTGCTGGGTGGTTTGTTCTTAGTTTTTCTCGTAGTCTTCACGGCCTAACCAGTCCCATGTGTGAAGCTGTTTGCTTTGCGTCACCTCTGGGCATCTTCCAATGAGCAGACAGCCCAGTGAGCACTAAGCTGAGTCCAGGGTACTTTGCAGATGGACTGAACAGCCTATGGCCGTGGGCGTCTGACCTGTGACTCAGTGACTCGGTTTCTCCTTTCAGATCCGCAAGGATGCGCTCCGAGCGCTCAATGTGGCGTACACGGCAAGCACACAGCGCTCCACCATCTTCCCCCTGGATGGTGTGGTGCGCATGCTGCTGTTCAGAGACGGCGAGGAGGCCACGGACTTCCTCAACTGCCACGGCCTCGCTGTCTCCGATGGGTAAGCACCCAGGCAGAGGCGTGGGGCCGCTCTCCCTTTGCCCTTTTAGTGCTCTGAAGGCCGGGAAGTGCCTGTGCCTTGCCAAGCCCTGGAGAAGGCACGTTCTATGGGCTGCCTCCCTGGGGTGCGGGCACTAGGGAAAGGCCTGGAACAGCTGGCAGGGTAAGGTTCAGACCCACCTCTTCTTGACTTTTCACAAGTCACTTAAGAACCTGATGGTTGAGGTTGAGGTTGGGGCCTCCTTGTTCCGTCCCTGAAGATGGCCTCTCCAACCGACCAGGGCCTCTTCTCTGCTGCCGTCAGAGATTTGAGAACATGGTGGATCTTGAGGACTGTCTTCTAGAACATGGCTCATAGCCTGTTGTGTCTGGATCTGGGATTTCCTTGACCCCATCTCCTCTGACTTCTCATCACAGGCCATATCTGCTACCTTGCAGACCTGCCCTTAGGGGATGAGCTGGGCGCTTGTAGTCAGGTGTCACTCCACTTGGGGGTGCAGACACCTAGGCCAGGTGACTCCCGCATCACAAGGAGATGCTGGTGGTGGTGCGTGCTGTGGGCTGGACTTTGGCTGCCTCCCACGTTTCCATGTGACTGTCTGGCAGCATGGCGACTGCAGGGGTCTTCAGAGGTGAGGGCAGCATCTTGCCTGTGTGATGCCTCTCCATGGGTTCTTTGTGGTCTGATAGCTGTGTCGAGCTGAACCGATCCTCGTTCCTGGAACCTGAGGGCTTGTCCAAGGCCAGGAAGTCGGTGTTCATCACCAGGAAGCTGACAGTGTCGGTTGGGGAGATTGTGAATGGAGGGCCGTTGCCCCCAATACCCCATCACACCCCCGTGTGCAGCTTCAATGCCCAGAACAAGTACATCGGGGATAGCCTGGCTGCAGAGCCGCCTTCAGGCATGCAGAGACCTGGCTTGGACGTGGCAGGTGAGTGAGGACATGGTCTCGGGAGGGCACCTCACCCTGGGGCTGGGCAGACACCAGCGTGGTGCTGCCTGAACGGCTTCTTGGCCCTGCAGGCACTGGGTTCCTGCTGGTAAAGCACACCTGGCCCCTGATCACGGCTCAGGAGACACCCCGTGGTGGTCTGCCTGGGCCTGTCCCTGATGCCCCCCTGTGCCTGTTCCTGCAGGCGCGGGGAGAGGAGAGGAGTGTGGCACAGAGGCAGCCGAGCCCCTGCCGGCTCTCCTCCTGCAGACCCTGCCTGTGTCGGCTTCTCCCCAACATCGCCCAGTACAGCCCCCGAGCATGGTGCCCAGCCTCTTGCAGCCCCCTGTGCAGCCCCCCATGCAGTCGGAGCTCCTCCCGCCAAAGCCTGTGCCTGTTTACTCAGATGCGGTAAGGAGTCCTCCCATTGTTGTGGGCAGACATCCAGCTGTGTCTGATGTCCAGTCTGATCGTTGTCTCTGTCCCTGGGGTCACCATGCCCCTGATGGATGGCTCCAGGTCCAAGCACCCCACACAGGTTGTGAGACTATATTTTGCCACCATGTTGCTTGGGCAGGCACTGGGCACCACCCTCACTGGGGAACAAGGAGGCCTGAAGGGTAGCGAGGAAGGACCACAGAAGCTGAAGCTCTGTCGGAATTGGGGGCGGCACTGGGGCCTTCCAAACGGCTGTTGTCCAGCAGGCAGCAGGCTTCAGGCTTGTCCTGTCATATCCAGAAAGCTCCTGTTTATTAGCAGGAAGCCTTACCAGGTGTGCATGACCAAGCCTTGTGTGAGGGTCATTTAGACACCTTCAAAGAGCTTCCAGTGATGAGGTCTTGCAGGAATTTCTGACCCAGGTGGGATGTCCTGTGGCGTCTCTGTGGCTCATGGAACGTCTTCAGTCCCTTTGGCTGTGGAGGTGGATTGCTTGGTGATAAGCTGGGTGCGGACTGAGGCGGTGTTTCTTTGGCCAGCACTCCTGACCCTTCTGCCCTCCCCGTAGGACCTGGCCCAAGTGGTGGATGAACTCATCCAGGAGGTTCTTCAGAGTGACTTTGAGGAAGTCGGTGCCGCCGGGGCAGCCTTCGCAACCATGGCCCTGGGGTGAGTGCCGTGCGTCGCCTGTTCTGAGGTGTGCACTCGGGGCCACCTGCTGTCCCTCCAGATGCTTCCTCCCAACAAGTGAGCAGAGCTGCTCCTTTGTGCAGGCTCAAATGTTGGTCCTGCTCACTAGGCGTGTATATCCCTCATGTTCCTGACCTGTGTGTGTTGTTTGCAGGTGGTTTCTTTGTGTGTGTGAGTTTTGAGCAGCATTAGGTTTATTAAAGTTGTAAATTAGAAACCTGTGTTTTGAATTTTCAGCATGATTAAAAATCTAATAGCATTCTCTGTTAAAAAATAAAAACACTTGATCTTAGATTCTCAGTTTATAAATTTGGCAGATTAAATTCCCTTAAACATTTGATACCATTTGCATTTTATACCACGATAAAATTTCCTTAGACATTTCAGACTGCATTTATAAATTTTCTGATTTTGTATAATACTTTAAGAATCTAGTCTTGATTAATTTAATAATCAAAATCTTTCTAAACTCCTAAGCAGCTTTTGTAGTTAATAGTTAATTAAAATCTGATTAATTAGTAAGTTAGGCTGTCTTAAGGATTTCAAACTTCTTTTAAAAATTTTAGTACAAAAATTCTAGTACATATAAAGCAACACACTGATAAGAAAGGCTATTTCACCTGTATAAATGTAGGTTACATAAAAGGATCAGTTTTTTTCATAGATTTGTTCATTTTTTTTATATACCAGAATTAGATACATACTTTCTATTTGATGGAATTAAAAATAAATATGATTTCCCTAGGCTTGATTTTTTATTGTGGTAAATATACATAACAATTTACCATTTTAAGTGCACAATTCAGTGGTGTTAGCTTTATTAACAATGTAGTGTATTTATCACCACTGTCTACTTCCAGATCTATTTCTGAATAATGTGCCATTAAATATGCACATAGGCACACACACACATGTATTCATGCCACATTTTATTTATTCACTGGTGCTATTTAATAAGCTGTTATTTCCACCTTCTGGCTATTGTGACTGATGCTGCTGTGAACATTGGGGCGCAAATAACTATTTGCCTTCAGTTCCTATGGGCACATGCTTAGGAGTAGAATTACTGGATCAGTGAGCTATTTTAAATTTTTTTGAGAAATCATCAAACTATTTTTCATAGGAGCAGCACCATTTTTGCATTACCATCAGCAGTGCACAAGGGTTCCAGGTTCTCTGCATCCTTTTAATCCATGCTATCCTTTTCTTTCTTTTTAAAGTAATAACCATTATAATGTGTGAAGTAGTAACTCATAGTTTTTATTTACATTTCTCTATTGACTAATCATATTGAGCATCTTTTCATGTAATTGTTGGTCATTTGTGTGTCTTCTTTCTAGAAATGTGTGCTTAAGTCTTTTGCTCGTTTTTTAATTTTTTTGTTGTTGAGTTGTAGGAATTCTTTCACATTCTGGACATTAGTCATTATTCAGTACTTGATTTCCAAATATTTTTCCCCAATCTATGGATTATTTTTTCACTCTTTGAGTGTGCATCCTCTGATGCACAAAAATTTTTAATTTCCATATAGTTCAGTTTATTTTTTCCTTTTGTTCTCATATTCAAGAAATCACTGTCAAATCCAGTGTTGTGACAAATATGCCCTATGTTTTCTTCTAAGAGTTTTATAATTTTAACTCTTATTGATTTTTGATCTATTTTATTTTTATATATTGTGTAAGATAAGGATCCATTGTTCTTTTGTATGTGGGTATCCAGTTTTCCTAGCACTACTGTTGAAAAGAATGTACTTTCCTCTTCGAATGGTCTTGCTGTCCCTGTTGAAAATCAGTTGACCTAATATGTGAGGATTTCTTTCTGGGCTCTGTATTCCATTGTTCTGAATGTCTGTTTTTATGATACCATATTGTATTTATTTGATTAGTATAACTTTGTTGTAAGTTGTTATAAGTTTTGAGATCACAAAGTGTGAGTCCTTCAGCTTTGTTTCTCTTTTTCAAGACTGTTTCCCTATTTGGAGACCCTTTAAATTTCATAAGAATTTTAGGATGGGATTTTCTGTTTTTGCAAAAAGTTATATTGGGATTTTGTTGGTGATTGCAATGAATCTATAGATTGCTCTGGGTGGTATTTACATCTTAACAATATTAAGTCTTCCAGTCTGTGAACATGGATGTCTTTCCATTTGTTTATGTCTTCCTTAGAATTTGGATAAAAAAATCGCTCAGGGGACTTCCCTGGTGGTCCAGTGGTTATGACTCTGTACTTCCACTGTAGGGGGAGTGGGTTTGATCCCTGGTCAGGGAACTAAGCTCCCAAATGCCATATGGCATGGTCAAAATAAATTAAAAAAAAAAAAAACTATTGCTCAAATTTCTTTTTGTCTTAATATCATTTTTGTAGTCTAAAATAAATAGAAAATAAACAGCAAGTAGTAAGTCATTAGAAAAAAACATAAAGCAAAAAATGCACATTAAAACGATCTATAACAACCACATTTAAGAATGTTCCAATATCGAACTGCAAATTTCAACAATGCAAAATCGCAGTTACTTTTGCATCAACTTAATAGAAACCAAGTAGATACTTTTTTCCTTGCCAGTGTTAGAAGTCTAGTAATAGAGTTTGTGTGACTTGTATTATTTATTTAGAACAGTATCCACTTTGTTCTGTCTAGCGTTTCCAATGCTGCTATGGAGGAGCTGTTAACAGCTACAACCACAGGCATTCTGAGACACATTGCAACTGAAGAAGTCAGCCAGGAAAGGGAGCGGAAGGAGGAAGAGAGACGGCGGGCTGAAGAGGAGAGGTGAGTGTCTCATGCCTGCTGTGCATGGGGCAGTGTGGATGCAGGAGGGAGCCTTCCGTGGCCTCGGATGCTCTTGCTTTTGCCCGCTGCATTAGGTAGACTCACAGCCCACCCCGCATCTTTGTACACTGTGGCCCATGGCGTGGGTGATGCTCGGGAATGGGAGTAGGGGTGGCTGTGTGGCCTTCTGCTGGGACCAGAGGGGTCAGGTCTGCTGACTCTAGACAGCATAACTCAAATCCCCTCTTACAAGGTCACAGATTTCTTATGCTCTTTTTCTTTTTCCTTTAGGTTGAAACAAGAGAGAGAATTGGTGTTAACTCAGCTGAGCCAGGACCTGGCTACAGAGCTGACAGAAGCTGTGGTGACAGAATGTGTGAGAGAAACCTGCTCCCAGGAGTTGAAGTAAGTGAAGCCCTGGTGTCCTGCAGTGTAAGGCGCATGGGTGGGCAGGAGGAGGGTTAGCTCAGGCTAGCTGGCTTTCATCTGCACGTGGAGTGTATCTGCTGGTTAACTAGACACTAACAGGCCCCTCCCTGTGCTTGTGTCTGATACTGCCAGAGAGGCCCTCACTACTCTCATCTTCCTGTAGACCCTGCCCTGAGCCTGGGGATGTGTCTGTTAGCAAAACAATTTGTCGATTAGAAATAGAAATAGAAGTCTACTAATATGGTTTGTGTGACTTGTATTATTTATTTAGAACAGTATCCACTTTGTTCTAAATAGAATAGAAATTTCTATTTCTTCTCCACACTGTTCAGTTTTCTTAAGTAGGAGATCCTTTCCCTTGTTTCATATGTCAAAAGATTCCTTTGCGTTATCTCACTTAAGAACTTAAATGCCAAGCTTCAGGAAAGAGAGGTGCTATTGTGCTGTGAAATCTGTGCTTGTGTTTCATCTCCACTGGGACAGGCCTGCAGCCTCTGGTGCAGATGGAGACACAGCTAGGAGGCAGAGTGTGTTGTTGAAGTGTTGTTGTTTCTTTCCATTTTTATTAACTGGGAGTCTATTTCACTGCTTACTATAACAAGAGACCTCACAAATGATGGGTATTTGTCTGTTCTTATTCCCAGGAAGGGTTATTTGGAGATAGCAACACCTAGGACTCATTGACATGCAGGGCAACTGCTGTTCTCTGTAGTTCCAGGAGACTTGAACTAGAGTTCAGCCCCGGGATGTCTCTGCCCACAGTAGAGGATAGCTCTTGGAAGTGGGTCTTGCCTGTTTGAGCTTCTTTGACTTTGTGGCTAAATAAATTTGATAATAAACTTCTCATCAGGTATTGTTGATGAGAAGAAGTTTAGTTGTTTCAATGACCATTTAAAAATTAAATTTCTAACTATAAAATAAAGGCTTATTTCTGGACTGTTTATAAGGGCCATGTTGGATCTACAACCGTATACCCTGTACCATTTTAGTTCTTTTTCCATCTATCTTTTCAGATGTCTGTGCCTTATATGAAATAAAACCTTCAAGCTTTCCTTACAGTGACGACGTGATTTCACTTCAGAATGAAGAACGTGGACTTGTATACTTTCAGGCAAGCCCTCTGTGGGGCCTTGGGTGCAGGGTCTCTTGTGCTGATGGATTGTCCTGTTCCCTAGGAGTGCAGTGGAGACAGACCAGAGGGTTCGTGTGGCCCGCTGCTCTGAGGACGTCTTTGCCCATCTGGTGGACTTGTTTCTTGGGGAGGAAATTTTCCAGACTGCAAAAGAGACCCTGCAGGAGCTTCAGTGCTTCTGCAAGTATCTCCAGCGGTGAGTCCCATGTCCTTACAGAGTCAGTGCACACAGTAACTTTTATCAAGATTATACTTTCACAGTTGATAATACACGCATGTAACATGTTCCTTCCTAAAGGGTATAAACTAAGTAAAGAATTAGATTGGGATGGGGGAACTGTTCTGTATTTCAGCAAATATTTATAGGTAGCCTTCCACTGTTTACCCAACGTGCTGGACAACGGGAGATGGCCGTAAACAAGCCAAGTGAAACAAGCCAAACTCATCTGTGCCCACCTATACAGATGAGTTTGTAAAACATAACTTTTATTGAAAAGAAAAACAGTTCTTAGGGAAATGTGTACAATATCTAAACTGTCTATTCCAACTAAGTAGGTTGTTTTAGATTTATGTATAGTAGTACAACCCTAAAGAAAGGAAAGAAAATAAACATAAAGCTGACACAGTGGTTACCTTTGGGAATAAGAGGATGAGTGACTGAGCAGGGCACATGGGTGCTCATGGCCGCTGCTTCTTAACTGCATGGAAGGATGTGGGTGTTTGATTTCTCATTAATCTTTAAAATAGGGGTACATGGGTTATGTATGAAGGGTGATTCATTTCATAATAACATTTTAAAAAAGTACTAGTGTGCTTGACAGCTGCAACTGTATAGAAGGGGATTTAGCGAGAAATGGGTGTCCATTCTACGAGGACCTCTGAGCTTTGTGTGGCGGTTGGCACAGGCGGGGGCACATTCGCTACTCTGTGCTGGGCGTTTCTGACTCCTTTTGACATAAGGTGGAGGCCTGACTGCAGCAGCACCCCGCTAGGCTTCAGCCTGACTTTTCCTCTCTAGCTATGGCGGAGAGGGCTGCAGTGGCTGTCCTTGCACAGACATCTCACACACACACACACGCATCTGGAGAAAGATCCCTGTCAGTGGTGTCTGCTGGGTCAGAGGGTACACGCGTCTGTGCTTGCGTCCATGTCGGCAAATTGACCTCCAGTTCTTTGTGGTGTGTGGGCTTCTTGTCGTGGCACAGGGGCTTAGTTGCCTCCTCGTGTGTGGAATTTTAGATCCAGACCACCTGTGTCCCCTGCATTGGAAGGCAGATTCGTAAACACCAGCCCACCAGGGAAGCCCCCAGTAGTCACTCCTGGGTTCAGGAGTTTCATTGCCCACCACCACTCATTCTGTCATGCATCCCCACACCTGAGCTTTAGTTGTGATTAATTTCTCAGTTTGAGATCTATTGCTGAAATAGACTTAAACATGTTGGCAGAAGATGTTTCCCCTGTTAATGCTGGAGGTGTTGTGCATTTGCCCTGTGGCAGACCTTTACAACACCTGCTGATGTTTGTCCTCCAGATGGAGAGAAGCTGTCACAGCCCGTAAGAAACTAAGGCGCCAGATGCGGGCCTTCCCTGCGGCACCCTGCTGTGTGGATGTGAACGACCGGCTGAGTGCGCTGGTGCCCAGTGCGGAGTGCCCCATTACGGAGGAGAACCTGGCGAAGGGCCTCCTGGACCTGGGCCATGCAGGGAAAGTGGGCATCTCCTGCACCAGGTCAGCACCTGGGGCCTCCCAAGTGCCTCCTGGCCCAGCAGGCCTTAGGAGTGTGGATTAACGCATGTGTGTACAGGGCAGACAGGTGGGGCCAGAGGTGGTGAAGACAGACAGAGACTTGCGGTTTTGGAGTGCAGCTTGCTCTGCTGCTGCTGCTAAGTCACTTCAGTCGTGTCAGACTCTGTGTGACCCCATAGACTGCAGCCTACCAGGCTCCTCCACCCATGGGATTTTCTAGGCAAGAGTATTGGAGTGGGGTGCCATTGCCTTCTCCGGCAGCTTGCTCTACCTGCTGTGTTTTTACTTACCTTTTACCTTTAAAACACTCCTCGTCCTGCCAGTGGAATTACCGGAATTACATGCTTTCTCCTCACATGAGAGGCGGAGGACTCAAGGACGCATCATGTCCATTCCCGTTAGTGGAGCCAGAGGTCCATGTTGGCCTCAACCTCACCCCCCCCCCAACCCGTCCCCTCTGCCATCCTGGGTCTGCTGCAACAAGCAGCATTTTAGCAACTCTTCCTCCACTTTCTCGTCTTGCCTCTGTCACAGGCTGCCTCTCTGTGTCCCCTTGCATGGCCCTCCCTGCTACTCCTCCTGGCCACTCCACGGGTGCCTGGATCCCTGCCCCAGTTCTGGCTTCAGCTCTGCAATCCTGGCCCTGCAGGGCTTGACCTCTCTCTTCAGACCATGTCACTGTCACCTCTGGAGAGGACCTCCCAGTGAGGGGCCTGGGAGGGCAACGTGAAGGGGCAGCAGCAGCCCATTGTGCTGGGGCCTTCGGGCATGCCTTGTCCTTCCCAGGCTATCACAAGGTGCTCTCTCTGGGAACCAGGTCCACGCTGCTACCAAACTATGCAGCCGCTCAAGTCCCCAGTCCTGTGCCTGCGTCTGGAAGCAGGGTGGTGGCAGCACAAGCCTGTCTGATGTGCTGTGTGTGGTCTGGGCATTTGGGGTCCTCTCTGACCCGTTGCAGCCTTGGCCCCGCTGCCTCTGGAGTCAAGGCTGCTTTACCTGTGTCAGGACGGCCCTCTCTGTGTCCCTCTGCCCTCACCCCTTCAGCCCAGCCCCCTGCCCCTTCTTCTCCTCTGCTTCTTTCCCTGTAATCTGTTTCCATCCTGCATGCTGACAGCTCCCTTCTTGCATCACCAGTCAGGGCTTCCTCCCAGTGTCCCCAGCTCAGGTTTGGAGCCTGCTCTCCTGGCCCACTGCTCTCGGTGCCTCCCCTCTCACAGGGACTAGGCTGGGCTTCCTGCACTGGGCCACATCTGGACTCAGACCCACCACCCTACAGCTCGCCCTCACCGCCTCCACCACCAGCCCTTTCTCACACAGCCACCGTCTGTCTGCTGCTTTCTGCCTTGGGCGCCTGCAGCCTGGTGTTCTCATCACCACAGCAGTCGGCTCGCCTCACACCCTCACTGAGGTCCCTGGGCTCCTCTCTGAGTCTTTCCACGGTGGCCCACATCTGCCCCCTGGCTAGCCCCCTGCCCTCCCTGTGCTCTTTGTGTGTGCGTGCCATGGCCTCTCCTGACATGGCCTGGCCTGTCCCCTGGAAATCATCATGCTGGCTCCCCTTGTTTCCTCTGGTCTGTGCTCCCAGGTCATCTCTGAGCACCCCATGTATGTCCATAGCATGCCCATGGCGCCTGCCATGCCATCTACCCACAGGGGCCCTTCTCCCTGTGAGAGAGCATGTGTTCTATAAGGGCAGGATTTTTGTCTGTTTACTGCTGATCTGCCATGGCTGGCACACGGTAGGTAACTGCTAGTTGTGAAATGAACAAGTCCTCTGACTAAACGATTTCTTCATCAGAAAAAGTTCTTGGTCTCCTGCGTATTCCCCACTGGGAGACACTTACTCCCCAATCACCTAGTACTTGGAACGTCGCTAGATGCTTGTCCGCCTCCCCCGGGGGTGCTGAGCGGGGCTCACGTAGGACTCCTTCGTGTGGTTCCTCCTTCACAGGTTGAGGTGGCTCAGGGACATGGTGGCACACCAGATGAAGGTCCAGCACTTCCACCAGCAGCTGTTAAGGTTGGTCACCGCCACCTGCCCTGCGTGCTGCTCCTGCTGGGGGCTTGCAGGTGGCTTACTTGTGGTGCTCTGTCTCTCCCAGTGACGCGGCATGGGCACCCCTGGACCTGCCGTCCCTCGTGGCTGAGCACCTCCCAAGGAGGCAGGAGCGTGTGTTTTGGAAGCTGGTGCTGGTGTTGCCTGATGGAGAAGAACGATCCCCAGGGAGTCCTGGCAGGTAAGAGAGTGTTCCTTCTGAGGGTCTGGGTGCTGAGTGGGGGCCAGCAGAGGAGTGACCTCTCCCTGAGCCTTGGGCAGCTGGGTGTGTGTGCAGGGGTGGGTGGCTGTCAGCCCTGTTTGCTCCTATCCTCCCGGGACCCTGAGGCCTGCTTTCATTGCGATGCTTAGCTGTGTTTGTGATTTGAAGTTGGCACTTTAGGTTATGGCAACAGTCTTTGTCCAGAAGTATTTAAGACTTGATTGTGACTTAAAGCTGTGCTGAGGTATATTATTAGAGCCCATTTCATTTTAGACTCTTGGGGAAGACAATATAGTTTGTTTGCTGTAGCTCCATTTTTTTCCTTAGGAAAAAAAACTTGGCAGTTTTAAAAAGAAATCCAGAAAGTTGACATGGCATTATTTCCTGTAACCAAGTTGCTTCCAGAAACCATACTTTTAAAGCAACTACAGAACATATTACTTTTCTAATAGCTTTTTAACGTGTAATTTGCATATTATAAATATCTCCCATTTAAATTGTACATTTCATTGGTTTTAGTATATTCACAGAGTTGTATAACCACAACTATCTAATTGTAGAACATTTTCTTTTTCAGATGATAGTTCTACTTTTAATTTTATCAGAAACTTGATGCTATTTCACAATAGTGGCTGTACCAATTCATATATATTCTCATCAATGGGTCACAGAGGTTTACTTTTCTGTACATCCTCAGCAACATTATTTATCTCATCTTTTTCATAATAGTGTTAGTTGCTCAATTGTGCCTGACTCTTTGCAACCCCATGGACTGTAGCCCACCAGCCTCCTCTGTCCATGGAATTTTCCAGGCAAGAATACTGGAGTGGGTTGCCATTTCTTTCTCTAATAATAGCCTGCTCTTTTCATAATAGCCACTCTATATGATGTAAGGTGATCTCTCTTTGTGATTTAATTTTGACTTTCCTAATGGTTAGCCATGTTGAGCATCTTTTCATGCACGTTTTGGCTGTTTGTATGGGCTTCCCTGCTGGCTCAGATGGTAAAGAATCCATCTGCCATGTGGGAGATCTGTGTTCGATCCCAGGAAGATCCCTTGGAGGAGAAAATGGCAACCCACTCTAGTATTCTTGTCTGGAGAATCCCATGGATAGAGGAGCCTGGCAGGCTACAGTCCATGGGGTTGCAAAGAGTCAGACATGACTGAGTGACCAAGCACAGCACAGCACATGTGTCTTTTTAAAGAAAATGCCTCTTCAAATCTACTTATTTTCTAATTGGATCATTTGTATTTTGCTATTGAGTTGTGGGAGTTCCATATATATTTAGAATATTAACTCATTATTAGATACAGGGTTTGAAAATATTTTCTTTTATTTCCTTAGTTGCCTACTCCTTTTGTTTTTTGTACAGCAAAGAAGCTTTCTAGTTTGATATTGTCCCGGTTTATTTTTACTTTTGTTCCTTGTGTTTTTGGGCTCACATCTGAAGAAACTGACAGTATCAGTGTCAGGGAGGTTTTCCTTCTGTTTTATTCTAGGAGTTTTATGCTTTTAGTTCTTATGTTTAAGTCTTTAATCCATTTCAGAATAACTTTTATTTGTTCAGATAGCAGTCCAGTTTTGTTCTTTTTATTATCCAGTTTTGCCAGCACCATTCTTTGTCAATTGAATATTCTGGGCTCTGTTGTTAAATATTAGAAGACCATATATGCAGGGCTTTACTTCCAGGCTCTCACTTCTGTTCTGTTAGTCTGTGTGGCTCTTTTTATGCCAGTACCATACAGTTTTAGTTACTGTAGTTTTGTAATGCAATTTGAAATCAGGAAGTGTGACTCGTCCAACCTTCTTTCTCCAATTTCTTAAGCTATTCATTGGTCTTCTGTGATTCCATAAAAATTTTAGTATTAAAAAATATTTCTTTGGATTTCCAGTCAAGATGATGCAGTAGAAAGATGTGTGCTCACCCCCTCCTGCTGGTGTTGGAGGGCCTCCTGTGGAGGTGTGGGTTGGCAGGGGCTGCCACAGGGATGGGGGCACTGGCAGCAGCAGGCTGGGAAGGGCCTCCTTGGTGTGAACACCTTTGGAGTTTGCCATTAACCCTACGATATACCCCAGGGCTGGAGAACATTTTTTCTTCTGAAAAAAAACACATGCCCATTAGCAGTCCATCCCGCCTTACCTGCAGCCCCTAGCAACCACTCATCTGTTTTCTGTCTCTATAAATTTGCCTGTTCTGGACATTTCATACAAATAGAACCCGAAAATATGTTGTCTGCTATGACTGTCATCTTGCACTTGGCATGATGTTTTCTAGGTTCATGTATGTTGTAGCATATGTTAGTCCTTCACTTTGTGGCTGAATAATATATGATTGCACGAACATACCACGTTTTATTTCTCTGTTCATTAATTGATGGGCATTTGTGTTGTTTCCACTTTCTGGTTATTATGAATAATGCTTCTGTGAACACTGATGTGTAGGTGTTTGTGTGGATCTGTTTGTGGTTCTCTTGGGTTTAAACCTAGGAGAGGAATTGCTAGGTTGTGTGGTAAACGCTAAGGACCTTTTCGATTGCTCAATATCTTAGGGCTTCAGAATCATACATCACATTAGAATGAGTGCTCTCTCCTCCTACCCAAATATATAACCCAGTAGAGTTCCTAACTCCATTTAAAAATCATAGCCTGCTTTGTTCAGATCAGTTTCATAGTAAGATTGATGTTTGTGGATCTCTGTGTGATATTTCTCTTTTGGTTCACATTTATAATTAGACTCTCCTTCAATTGTTATTTTCTTTCATTCACAGAATTCTGTCACATTGGTTAAAAGTCAAATTCATGGGAGGTGACGGCTCAGTGGATGACATACACCTTGACGTTGGTGGGATTCAGACGCTCACTCTCTTTAACACTCTTAGCAGCAAAGGGGATCAGACAGTTTCTGTCAGTGTGTGCATCAAGGTGAGTGACAATCAGTGTATTTACTTCTGTAACTTTCTTATTTACACTCACTCCCAGACATCATGGGAATCCTATAATTCCCCTTCAGTGGTTCTGAAACAACATGGGAGGCTCTGAAGCAAGTGTTGTATCTGTTCTTCCTTGCGTCTTGATGACCCATGAACACCCCCTGGTGTGAGAGACCAAGCTAGATTCTCAAGATGCAGGAAGTCTTCTCTTGGGTCACAGACTTCTCTTTGAGAACTTGGTGAGAACCAGATCATTGTAAAAGGTACCTGTATTTCCTTATGTGTTCTGCACACAGTTCAGAATCCATGAACTCCATGGACCTCTGGTAATTAACCCAATAGGGTTATGACAGAGCATTACATAGGAATGCAGCGTCTGTTGGATTTCACATGGTTTGCCAACTGCTGACATCTTTATTTAAATAACTTCCTGATATATCAAGTCTTACCAGAAGACTAATGGTTTTCAGTTCTATGCATTTTTCATATAGGTTCAGTGTTAGGCATTTCAGGTTAGTTGTTTTTATTTTACATTCAAGTTGTCCTCAGCTTTTGATTATAGGTTCTACTTTTTGTTCTTTATAGGTGTTTGTACAATACTGAGTGTCATTGGTTCCCACTGAGAGTCTTATTTAATGAGAACCTGTTTTCTCATTAGATTCAAGCCTGCATTAATGAATTTTAGGTTTTACTGTGTGTGTTCAGAAATAAAACCAGAAGCATATTTTATTTACTTAGAAAATAGCAGTGCAGAGCAGGAAGTGTGGGCTTCAGTGTTGCACAGACCTGGCGTTGGTAGCTGCTTCTCCGGCCAACTCTCCAACCTGGGTCTGGTGTGGTCTGCAGTGTGGGATTCATGACTAGCTGCATGCTCAGAGCAGGGCCTGGTGAAAGTTGCCCTCCCCGCCATGTCCTCACGCGAAGGTCTCACTCCGGGCTTCTCCTCTTCTGGACAGTCTCCTCCATGGCACACCCTGGATGTCTGCATGTGACACTCTAGTCCACATTCCTTCTGTCCTTGGGACTGCTTCAAATTGTAGTTAGACTATAGGATTTTTGTTTGTTTCTTTCCATTTGAATACTGTTTATTATTTGTCTTAAACATGAAAGTAATGCATATATAAAACTTTAAAAATATAAGGACATATAGAGGAAATACAAAGATGGTAAGAGCCATATATGCTCTCACCATTCAGAGGTAACAGAAACATCCTGGGACATGTTCTTCCCCTTTTCCTAGGATGATAAAGTCATACTTCTACTGGACAATTAGTTTTTTCTTCTTGCCTTTAGTCTTTAAGATTTAAGTCAAAGTAATACTTGGATGTAGTTAAAGAGTCAGATAGCACGGCATAATTTATGATGATAAATTGCAGCCCCTACCCCATCTCCTAGCCCCTCTCTCCAAGATTTGATTTCTGTCATGTTTCCACATCATGTATTTATACTGCTGTTTCTCTATTTATCCACTTTAGATCTTCTCTGCTGACTTACTGTTAAAATAGGTGGATTTTATCTATTATTATATAACATGCTACCTCCAAATGTAGCAGCTTTGGGAATTCCCTGGTGGTCCAGTGTATAGGACTCCGTGTTTCCACTGCAGGGGGCCTGGGTTTGATCCCTGCTTGGCAAACTAAAGACCCTGCATGCCACGTGCCTCAACCAAAACAAACAAACTAAAAACACAAACCAAATGAGGCATATGTAAATAACCAATGCTCGTTACTCACAGTTTCTGTGGTAGAAGTCCAGGTGTGGCTTAGGTCCTCTGGGGCCTGATTTCTCAGCAGGTAGAAGTCAGGGCTCTGGTCTCTCTGAAAGCCCACTTTTCATGGTTGTTGGCAGGATTCACTTCCTTGTAGGCCATGCCACGTGGGCCTACATGAGGCAACTCACAATAGGGCATCAGCCAGCTCCTGTGAGCTGAGTAAGCTGGCATCATCTCTGTAACCTAACCTTCATGGTGGCTTCCCATCATGCTTGTCTGACTCTGTTAGAAGCATGTCATTGGGCTCAGCCCATCCTCAGGGCAGGTGATGGTGCCGGGACATTAGCAGTCGGAGGTGGGATTATGGGGGCTGTCGTGGGGCTGGATGCTCACCCCACTGGGTGAGGCATGAGCTCTTAGCACCCCGCCTGCTCTCAGCCTTTCCCATCTTCCTGGTGGTTCTGTGGTCGCTTCATAACATCTCAGAAACTGAGGTCACGTGTGTGTGCTCCAGAAGCAGCAAGTGCTCTGTGACTACATTTATTTTCTCTGCATGTAGTGTTTGCTACATGATCTTACTTAAGAGGGTGCCGTTCTCCTGCTCCGTTTGGGCTAGAAATGTGTCGCAAGTGTGGCTGCCTCTGGGGCCTCCATACCGGGAATGCAGTCCTGCTCCTCCACGTCTAATTCTCATTGGTCCTTGGCCCAGGTACTGACTGGGTTGGCATACTCTTGGTTGAGACAGTGCTGGCACCATGCACGGGGACCTATGAGGTGACATGTGTTATACAGGCAGAATTCTTAGAACAGTGCCTGACATATCCAGCACTCAGTGCTGCCACTGGCAGCAGCAGCAGCAAAATTTTTTCTTGGTTTTGTTTGATGGAGCACGTTTTCCATTTTCTCCCAAAGGAAGAATGCAATGGGATGAGAATTTTCGGAGCTTTAGCCTGTCTGAAAATGTGTTTACCCTCACATTTGCGTCATAGTTTAGCTTGGTATGTAGAATTATAGGATGAAATTTACTTTCCTTCTAGTTTTATTCCATGGTCACTGACCATCCAGCATTGTTGTTGATGTGTCTGAAACCGCTCCCATTCATTTCTCTGGCCTGGCCTTATTTCACTTGGGAAGCCTGTTCTCTTTGCCCTGGGACTTGGGTGCCCACTTCCTTCCCTCATCATCTGGGAAAGTCCTTGATGGGACCCTTGGTGCGTCCTTGTGGGCTGGAAACTGATGTTTTTGCATCTTGATGACATCTGCTTTCCTTCTCTTTTATTCTTCTCTCTTGAACTCTGGTTAGATCAGTGTTTGACTTTATCAGTTGATCTTCTGAGCTTCTTCATCCTTTCTATCCCATTTTCCATCTTGTTTTTTTAATTTTATTCTCTAGATGTTTTTAATAACATATTGTATTATTGATTTCCTTTTTCTTACCCTTATTTTACTGTCTTGTATCATCTTATGACTATTTCTGGATGCATCTTCAGAGGAAATTAGGGTTTTTGTGTAAGTTTTCTTCTGTTCCATGTGGTATCCATTTTCTTAGGGTTTCTATTCTGTTACTCTAGTTTTTCTCTTATGTTGAAGGCTCTCCTCAGACACCTGATCTGAGCCTGCCTATACCTGAGTGAGGCCCTAAAAGGCTGGTCATAGCCCTGTGTTTGGGGTGGGGTGGAGGTAACTTAAATGGCAAGCCAGCCTCTTTTGGGGGGATCTGGGACTCGATTCCTTAGGTTGTTTGGCTTCTCTGGAAAGGCCTCATCATGCCTCCCGTTGTGCAGCTGCTGGTGCTCTTGGGGTAAGGTGGGGTGTGCCTGCCGCCAAGTCCCCTCCTCTGTGCCTGTGATGCCACCGTGTTGGGATCCTCAGAACAGGATGCTGGCCCAGGGCCCAGGGGGATGGCTTGCGCTTAGAGGCAGGGGGTAGATGACCTGTGGGCCACTGTCTCATGTGTGACTTGTCCTCCTGGCCTGGAGCCTTGCCCTGGCTCTGGTGCCACAGGCCTGTGCCCTCAGGGCTTTTGCAGGCCTGGACAGCCTGGTCCCTGCTCACCATGTCCGCAGACCTTTGGTTGGCATCTCTGGTTCCTTTACCCGTCTCTGCACTGCTTTTAGAAATGAGTAGCAATCCCTTTTCTGCTGCTGGCTTGCCTTTCCCTTTTTCTGTCATTAAAGGCTTATTTGTTTTTGTGCCTGTTTGAGATAACTGTTAAGATTAAACTGCTCAAACACGCTTCTCACCAGAGGCTGGGTTCATCGTTTCCCCAGAGTTTCTTGTGCTAGTTCTTGGCCTCAAAGAGGGAGGCTGACCTGGAGTGCAGTGAGCGATTGGCTGTGCTCTGTTTGGGGCTGACGCTTACTGCTGATCTGTCCACTGCTGCATCCAGCTTGATGGTCTGGGTGCCGTTCCAGGTGGCCCACGGTGCTCTTAGTGATGGTGCCCTCGATGCTGTGGAGACACAGAAGGAGCTCCTGGGAGCCAGTGGGCTCATGCTGCTGCTTCCTCCCAAAGTGAAAAGTGACGACATGGCAGAGGAGGACGTGTACTGGCTATCGGCATTGCTGCAGATCAAGCAGCTCCTGCAGGCCAAGCCTTTCCAGCCTGCGCTTCCACTGGTGGTTCTTGCGCCGAGCCCGGGAGGGGACGCCATGGAGAAGGATGTGGAAGAGGGTTTGTAAAGGGAGTTCCACTTCTGAGCTGGCATGTTTAATAAGTGGGTAGAGCCTGGGGTCTGAGAAAGTGCTGGCGGTGTGGTGCTGCCACATGTGACAACAGCCACTGCAGTGCCTGGGCACAGGGCTCTAGGGGTCAGGGCAGTGAGACGCCTCAGCTCGTGTACAAATCTCTACCAGGAGATGGGTGACTGGTGTCTGTTTGTCTTAAAGGTCTGATGCTCCAGGATTTGGTTTCAGCTAAGCTGATTTCGGATTATACTGTTATTGAGATCCCTGATTCCATTAATGACTTAAAAGGCACAAGTAAGGTAAGGTTTCATCATTTTTAAAGGTCTAACAAGATATTTTAGTTTTTTCCCTTTCACTCTACTTTGAATTTAGTGTATATTATGTCTTGCATTTTAATTTTGAGTTTTGACAGGAAACTTTCTAAAATTATAAGCAGATATCAAAATAAAAGATAAACCTCGCTCATAGTCCTGCTATTGGTGATAAATGAAATTGTATACATTTTTTTCAGAGGTTTTGTTGTTACAGATTTAAACTGTGACACTTCATATCTTGTATCTGAGGGTCAGATGTATGATTATTTTTGTAGGGTGGTGTCCTTGGAATATGAAGAAATAAGGTTATCAGAGTTTCCTTAAAAAGTCTGTGCTGACAATTACATTTAGGGAAAGAAATGTCGGGACTTCAGAATAACTACAGGAAGAAAGATAAAGATAATTACAGGGTGTGAAAGCATCCAGGCATGCAGTGAAGTTATTAGTCCTTCTAAGAACTGAAGATGTAGTTTTCTTTTCAGTGTGAGGTGGAGAGGATGTGCATGGTGCTTCCTTTGGGCTTCCAGCCCGTCTGAAGCATCCAGGCATGCAGTGAAGTTATTAGTCCTTCTAAGAACTGAAGATGTAGTTTTCTTTTCAGTGTGAGGTGGAGAGGATGTGCATGGTGCTTCCTTTGGGCTTCCAGCCCGTCTGGGTGGCAGGGGTGAGGGGAATGAGAGCCCTTCTTGGGGTCCCTGCTGTGTTGGTCTCCAGGGAGACCAGAGTCAGCTGCAGTGGAAGCTTCTGCTCCCCTCTGGCATGGTGAGAAGCTGCTGTTCCAGTGGCACGTGCTGTGGTAGCTGTGGGAGGGGTGCCTTCAGGAACCTCCTCTTGAAAAACCGTGTAGATTGTTGAACCAGATCTCTCCTCTCCCCACTGTCTTTGCCTCTCAGGTTTCACAGGCTGTGCAGTGGCTGGTCTCCCACTGCCCCTGTGCCCTTGACCTTTGCTGCCAGACCCTCATTCAGTATGTGGAAGATGGGATTAGCCGGGAGTTTAGCAGCCGGTTTTTCCATGACAGAAGAGAGCGGAGGCTGGGTGGCCTGGCCTCACAGGAGCCAAGTGCCGTCATTGAGCTGTTCAACAGCGTACTGAGCTTCCTGGCCTCTGTAGTGTCCTCCGAGCAGCTCTGCGACCTATCCTGGCCTGTCACCGAGTTTGCTGAGGCGGGGGGCAGCCGGCTGCTTCCTCACCTTCACTGGAACGCCCCGGAGCACCTGGCCTGGCTGAGGCAAGCCATCCTTGGCTTCCAGCTCCCACAGATCGATCTTCCGCCTCCAGAGGGTGCGTACTCGTGCTGAGGGGACTGGCCGGGAAGGAGTGTGGGGGGTGCGCGCCCCAGACTCTGTTTGCTGTAGGGACACTAGCAGGTGTTGGGCACCACGCTGGCCCCCCGTGGCTTCCACCCTCACTTTCCTTTGGGTTCAGATGTCAGGACCATCTGGGATTTTCTGGAGTGGGACCTGTTTGCCTTCCACCGCCAGCTGAATGGTCTGTGGGTGTCTGCTCAGCCCCAGAAGGGAGGTGTCAGGAGGCGTGCTGAATCCAGGCCTGTGGTTTCTCGGTTAATAGCGGGTCCCATCTTACCTGCACCATGGCCTTTGGGAGCTAAAGCCATGGAGACAGTGCAGTCCTGTCTCCATGCTATTGGCTCTGCTTGGGCCGTGGTGCCCAGTGCTGTTGTAATACCACAGTTCCTTCTCTGTTAGAGAAGCTCATTCTGTGGCTCTGGCTGTGCCTGAGTGAGGCTTCTGGGCTGTTCTGACACAGATGCTATGAGCAGCTGTGCTGCAAGGAGCTGTCCCTTCCCTTGCTGATGCTGTTAGGAGGGAAGGAGGCTGTTTGTGCTCACATGGCCTTGGTAGGGCCATTCTCCACTGGACCATGTGAAGCAGAGGCCTCAGGCATCCTTCTAAAATTTGAGGTGTGATCTCCAATAGGTCTAACAAATGTTTGCTACTGAAGGAACCCAAAGGAAAGCAAACTTCACAGCGTAAATCCGCTGTGGTGAGCAAGGTTAGGCCTCCCTGAGAGAAGCCCATGCCTCTGGGTCCAGATCTCCCTGAGTGCTTGGTCAAATACAAATTCCTGTGTACATCCACAGACCTGTGCAGTCAGCCCCCCTACTATGGACCCTTTGTTGTGAACTGTGGCCTGGGTAACTGCATCCCTTAGGTGGACACAGGGAGGGAAATGTACTTTCTTTAACAACTATGGTTCTGTTGTATTTAGAGCTGAAGACTGACTTCTCAGCTACACAGTTGTCTTCTAGGAAAAAATGCAGAGTGAAGAACATTCCATGTAGATTCCCACCAAACCCTCTAACTCCTTGGTGCTTCCTCTCCAGCTCCCTGGCTCCCCGTGTGTTCCATGGTTATCCAGTACGCCTCCCAGATTCCCAGCTCTCGCCAGACGCAGCCTGTCCTGCAGTCACAGGTGGAAAGCCTGCTCCGCTCCACATACAGCCGGTGGAAGAGCAGGCGACCCTCCCTGGGACAGGGGGCTGGGCCCTCAGTTGCTGAGATCCCATGGGATGACGTCATCGCCCTGTGCATCAACCACAAGCTAAGGGACTGGACACCTCCGAGGCTTCCCGTCACGTCAGGTAGTTAGTGCTCGATGGTGAGGGGCTGGCTCCTCAAACTTGCCTGGTGCAGTTTCAGCAAAGGAAGATATCTGCTTGATGTTTGTGTCTTTCCTGTGGGTCCCCATCCATCCTTTCCCTAGGACTATACCTCTTCAAGCCAGTGACTTCGAGATGACTTTGGGAAGAGCTGAGAAGGTTCAGTAGAGCCTGCACTCATCTCCCTGAAATGGGCCCCTGAGTCTGGCTTTAGAGAGAGTAGTCACACTGGGTACAGAGGTCTGGACTTGAGCCTCTCTGGACCTTGAATGACCTATGGACACCTGGAGCATATTTAGCTCAAGCATGGAAGTCACATGATTATGTGACTTCAGTTAATCAGAAGGGCTTGTCCTTAAGTCAGTAAATTTAAGCAACATCAGCAGGTGGTCACCTGTTGCTCTCTTGATAATCTTTTCTTATTTTTGTATTGTTTTCTCAGAGGCACTGAGTGAAGATGGTCAGATATGCGTGTATTTTTTTAAAAACCGTTTGAAAAAATACGACGTTCCTTTGTTGTGGGAACAAGCCAGAATGCAGACGCAGAAGGAACTACAGTTGAGTCAGGGCCGGTGAGATCTGTGTTCAGTGTATGTTTCTGTCATCCCTCAGCTGGGAGAGAAAATTGTATTCTCTTCCTGAGTATACTGCAGACATTCACATCCTAGACATGAAATCTAGGTGACTCTGGTGGTAAAGAGCCTGTCTGCCAGTGCAGAAGACTTAAGAGATGCGAGTTCGATCTCTGGGTGGGGAAGATTCCCTGGAAGAGGGCATGGCAACCCCCTCCAGTATTCTTGCCTGGAGAATCCCATGGACAGAGGGACCTGGCAGGCTATAGTCCATAGGGGGGCAAAGAGTCAGACTCGACTAAAGCAACTTTGGACGAAATCCAGCCCATTGTGGGAAGATTCCAACAAATAATGGGGGGGGGGGCAGATCATTCCCATGTAGTAGAAACTGTTGTAGAGAGAGAAAAGTAAGCATCTTGTTTTATTTACTGGACAAACCTGACCCTGAAGTTGTAATATAGCCAGGAGAGTACAGACAAAGAAGGCTGACCTCTGATCTCAGTTACAGACCTGGTCCAAAAATACTAAGTAAAATGTTAGCGTTTTGTAGTATATATAAAACTATATATAGTTGTGTAGTATATAAAAAACTCACAAGCACATTTTATAACCGTGCTAAACAATATGAAGAATAGAAATCTATTCATGTAGTTTGCTGCCATTTCAGAAAAATAAGTGATCATTTCACTAGGTGTTGAAATGCTTTCCTTAACATGTATAGCCATTCCTTCTTCTCCTGCCCAAGAAAAATATATATACCCATTCCCAATAAAATTCCTTACTAAACTTGGATAAAATTCCTTAGCTTGATATGGCTACCTACCATAAAACTAGCCCAAAGCTTCCATGCTTCTTGGTAAAACATGAGAAACACTGAAGTTAGAACCAACCTTGAACTGCTCCTGATATCACTGTTGTTCCCTGTTCTCCTGGAGACACTCAGTCTAGTACACAGACACAGTGGCATAAATATTGAAAGAGAGGAGGAAGTGTCATTTCCAGAGAGTAAAATTGTCAGTTCAAGATCATCAACAGTCACACGGTTAAATTCAGCATTTAGCAAGGTGATCAGACAGATCAACTTACAGCCTACAAAAATTCTCATTCACAACAGCAGCAAAGCTAGAACATATGGACAAACTGACCAGGAGAGTTGCTACACCCTTATGAAGGGGATTCTCAGGGCTCTGAAGATGCAAAGAAAACCTTAAATAAATGCCATGTTAACTGGAGGATGCAATGCTATAAAGATGTCAGTTCTGAAACTATAAAGTCGGGGCATTTATTTTTTTTAAATTTATTTTTAATTGAAGGATAATTAAAAAATAATAATTGAAGGATAATTGCTTTGCAGTATTGTGTTGGTTTCTACCAAACAGCAACATGAATCGACCATAGGTTTACCCATGTCCAGGGCATTTCTGATCAAAAGCCCAAAAGGATGTTTACCCCTGGTCTTGACAAGTCAATTCTAAAATTCATCAGAATGAGAAAATTTGTAGCAATTGCTGAGAAAATTTTGAATAACAAGGAAGGTCTGCTCTACCTGATACCAAAACATAAAAGTTATAGCAGACAAATGGATCACAATGGAAAAAATGCAAGAACAGAACCAAATGTGATAAAAGTACCATGCCAAATGAGGGAAATTAATGAGGAGAGGACAGACACTGGCATCTGTTTAGAAAAAGCATTAGACCCTCATCTCCTGCTGCATTGTAATCATTACTTCCAGGGTAATTCCCTGGCATTCCAGCGCTTAGGACTCAGCACTTTCACTGCCTATGGTCATGGGTTCAATCCCTCCCTAATTGGGAAACTAGTATCCTACAGGCCTCGAGTCACAGCAGGAAAAAGAAAAAAAATATCCCAGATAGATTTAGGAGCTAAATGCAAAAGAACCTTGCCAATATTAGGGGAAAAGAGAGAATCTGCTGCTCCCCCTGGAATGGGAAGCAAAACTTACAGTAGAGAAGCTTCGGGAGCCCAGCTGCCCAGGAGAGGGGAAGTTCCTGCAAGACAGAAGCTGCCTGCCCTCGGCACCCGTGCCTGACCCCCAAACACCCCCACTCAACCTGATGCCAGAGGAACCTTTTCCTCCCTCTCTTTGTTGACTCTTAAGCATTTCAAAACATGTACTTGCAGTTTGGGGATAAGATCTGTTCATCCTTCTGCAAACAAGCTTCCTACCCCGTTACTTCACGTGTACCGCAAAGGGAAGAGGGGTGTGGAGCGCGGTCAGGAGGGACGGATTCCCAGCTCGGAGGATCTGATGCATGGAGCCTCTGCCCAGGAGCTCCTGGCCCAGTGTCTGTCCAGCAGCCTGCTGCTAGAGAAAGAGGAGAGCAAGAGGTGAGGCCTGCTCCCTGGGATTCCTTGTCCTTTAGGCCTCTCCTTGCTGGCTTAGCAAGGATCTCAATGATGAGACTGAAAAAGAAGGCAGGTCACATGTGTGAAGTGGGAGCTCTTCCAGGACAGAGGCAGTGCCCTTGATAGTATGCCTTAAACTGCTTTATTATACTTGAAATCAATTTTGTTGATTGTTGATCACTGAAGGACTTGAATTTGCTACTGGAAACTGAGTGTGGCTGGCTAATAATAAGCCTCTGCAGAGCATGGCCGGCACCTGCTCTGTCTTGTCTGGCCAGCCTGACTGAGGATGTGGGTGTATCCCCACACTGCAGGTTGGCAGGAGCTGGAGCAGACCCTCCTCTGCCTCCCCCACCACCCCTGTTTATGGTTTTACCAAGAAAGAGAACTTGCAAGATAGGAATTTGCACCATCGTCCTCCTGCACTGTCCCCTCCAGCAGCTTCTGTCCTGGAGGCAAGGTCAATCCCTCCCTTTGGTCCGACTCTCATCTACCACCCACTCAAGGACACTCATCCAGTGAGAGTCCTTCACTCTCCCGTCAGTGTACAAACATGAAAACATGCTGCCATTTCTCCCTGTTGTGGTCCAGTTTCCCTCTCTAGTCACCACTCTGTGTTTCTGCTTCCCTAGGACATGAATTCCTCAAAAACTGTGATTCTCTTTTACAGCCCTCTTTCCCAGTCTTCTGCAGCCCTTCCCTTCCCCCACCCCCCCCAGCATCCCCTTGGCTCACTTCCAGTCTCTGCTTATGTCTACTCAGCAAGGACCTCCTTACCCATCTCACCAGTCTGCCCTGTGTCCATGTCTCTGCTTTGTCTTTCTAGCTTTCAGATGTCTCCCTTGTCTGTCTCTCCTCACTTAAGTGTAAGCTGCCTACAGCTGGGCCTTGTCTGCTCTGTCTCAGTCCTGTATACTTAGTACCCAGAATGGTGCCTAGTGTTTGGTGGAAGCTTGATAAAATGTGTTGGGAGAGTAAATGAAATGTGTTAAGATTCTAAAAGTAGGTTTTTCTAGATATGTATCATTTAAGCAGTTTGGATCAAGATTGTTTTTCTTAAAAAGACTAAGTATATAGAGTGGACATCTCTGGAGTGTGTTAGGTGACAGTGGGATGTTACTTTGGGTTAATTTTAAACTATAAGCAGCAATTCATACATTTGGATAACCCAAAGAGATTCTAATTAATTATAGACACATAATAGCAAAATAAGCCAAAGAAGATAAACCAAATGAGAGAATTAAGTAATGTTAAAAAAAACCAGTTGTTTTGGATAAATCAAGTTTATAAATTAAAGAGAAGATACTAACCTGTTATATTTTTCTGCTTCTCAGTTGATGTTATAACTTAATTCCACCCTTAGTAAAAAGCAAAGTGTTAAAAAATTTAAAGCATACATAGGAGAAAAATGAGTGATAGTTAAACTTTTTTCTTCCTAATGTGCAAATGTTTCAGGTTTGAAGATCAGCTTCAGCAGTGGTTGTCAGAAGACTCAGGAGCACTTAGAGATTCAGTGTCCCTTCCCCTCTATCTTCCTCAGAATCTGGTGTCTCTGCCTCAGACTATTGAACCTGTGATGAAAACATCTATGACTGCTAGCCCTCAGGTGAGAAGAGAATACATTTGGCTTTTGTATTAGACTTAACGACTGAGAGAATGGGAAAAAAGCAAGGTCTCTTTATTAGCTTAAATTAGAACTTTTCTTACACTAGTGGCCCAGCTAATTCTGAATTTCTGCTTATGAAATGAGTGAAGAATGGAATTGAAATGTGCTTAAGAACTGAACAAAACCCATAACCACGTGCTGACATGCAATAAAATGTTGAGAATAGTCAAGTTGACAACAGTGGCTTGATTTATGGAGCACATACTATCCAAGCTTTGGTATCACCCAGACCTCCCTTTTTGGGATTGACTTTCCATGAGGAGAATTAATGAATGAGGAAGGCATGCTCACAGAAGTCCAGGGCTTCACCCAACAGTGTAAGATGACGTATGTTTCCAGTTACTAGTTTGACAGATACCTTAAAAATATTTGTACTGATTAACTTAGCAATTCTGTCCTAAAGAAATTACTGTATATGACAAAAATTAATGTATTCTTGTTGACTGTAGTGTTAATTATAATATATAAAAGTGGAAACTAAATATCCAAAGATGAGAGTCTGCTTTAGCAGTTACAATATATATAATGGCATAGTTTCTAGTTTTTGACAATGATATTTGATAAAAATTACTAGAAGTTGTTCATGGTAGAATCAGAAGAGAAAACAGTCCGTGTGCAGATGATACTAGCTATATGTGTGTGTGTGTGTGTGTGTGTGTTGGAAGGGGCTGGAAGGATGTATGATGCCAAGAGAGGAGTTTGTTGAGCCCAGCAGCCCCAGAAGAGGTTTCTAATGTGAGCTAGATCTAGTGCCTTTAAAGAGAATATATCTTGGCTTATGGATATACCAAAACTACTTTTAGTTTCTTTATTCAAATAGAATGAAAGGACAGGGAGGCAACTGCAGTTGTCAGAGGCAACAGGCACATCTCTGACTGAACGGCTAAAGCACCTAGAAAGGCTGATCCAGAGTTCAAGGGAGGAGGACATTGCCTCTGAGCTCCATCTCTCTGCACTGTTGGACATGGTGGACATTTGAGCTGCTGGAACTAAGAGAGGGTCCAGAAGATTTTATTTTACTCAAAATAATGTTATTCTCAGATGCCTGATGCATGTTAGAAATGTGATTATTAATCATGCAAATAAACTTTTGGAATATCTAATGAAATCTTCCTTGGTTTTCACAATGAAAGTCTGTTTCCTCCTGTGTAATGTTTTTGATACTCTTTATCTGTTTTCATAATCTCTTCTGTCATCCACCAACCCTTGCTGTTACATTTTGGTGTGTAACAGTGGTCATTCATTGTCTTAGCATAAGTTGTAGTCCCTGATGTGCCAAAATCAGTCATGCAGGGATGAATAAGGTGCAGGGACCCCACCAGCTCACACCTCAGAGAGACAACAGATGTACTGAGCCAACAGTATATGTACATTTCTCTATGAGGCATAGAACATGTGTCTGGATTGGGAGCAGAGGGACACAGGGGACTGGGTGGAGGAGAGAGCAGAATTCCTGAGAGGAGTGTAGGAGTATACTTGAGAGGATATGATGAAAACCTGGAGGTGCCGGTTTGGTAGTATTGCCAAGTGAGAAGATAGGCCAGGTCACAGCGACCCTTGCTGCTTTACTGTGAGTACTGGGAATCAGCTGTTGGAGGATATTAGGCAGAGAAGTGACTTGGTTACATTTTGTTTTAAAAATTGCCTATGGGGAACATTAGGAAGACAAGCTGTGAATCTCAAAAGGGGGGTGCTGCAGGTGTCCAGGTGAAAGATGAGTCTGCTAGCAGTTGGTCTGGAGAGAAGGGATAAATCTGAGACATATACAGAAAGGGGTATTAAGAGACTTGGTGATGTTGAGTATGATCATCAGTCTTTAATTGGCACTCAGCATCTCCCTACTGTATCCTACATCCCCTAGACTCTTTGAGAAGACTATTTCATATCTTCTCATTGTCTTCAAATATACATTTCTAGATGACGACTTGCTTCTTATTTCACTGAGAAATGGGAAGCAGTAGGAACAGAACTTCCTCATCCTACCAAAACTGAATCTACCAGCCAAACTGTGCATCCCCTAGAACAAACACTAATCGACTCTTAGGGATTTCTTCAGTGACTAACTTCATGTTTTCAATAAAGACTTAAGTAATGCTATTTCTTAATCTTGGTTTTAGATATTATCTGTTGATTTCCTAGATTAGAAAATGAGTTAGCTCTTGTACTATCCTCTCTGCAATGAATATCACCCACACATGCATACTACATTCCCTCTGCTACTAGTCTCCCAAAACAGTTTAAGATAATGTTAGCTGAAATCTGCATTCAGAGTTCAGTATGGGTGTATTATACTGTGGTGTTGGAGAAGACTCTTGAGAGTCCCTTGGACTGCAAGAAGATCCAACCAGTCCATCCTAAAGGAGATCAGTCCTGGGTGTTCATTGGAAGGACTGATGTTGAAGCTGAAACTCCAATACTTTGGCCACCTCATGAGAAGAGTTGACTCGTTGGAAAAGATCCTAATGCTGGGAAGGATTGGGGGCAGGAGAAGGGGATGACAGAGGATGGGATGGCGGATGGCATCACTGACTCGATAGATATGGGTTTGGGTAGACTCCGGGAATTGGTGATGGACAGGGAGGCCTGGTGTGCTGCGATTCATGGGGTTGCGAAGAGTCGGACACAACTGAGCGAATGAACTGAACTGAACTGATGGGTGTATTAATACTGTTTGCTATTGAGCCCTGTATTGGTTTATGATTACATTTCCATTAGGTACAACTGTTGTCCCTGGAGTCAACTGTCTTGTTTTTTCATTTGCTTGGTTGTCTGTGTTCCTGGTTCTGCTTCACCCAAACCTCTCTTCACTAAATGTAAAGCTTCTATCAACACTCTGGTGCATCAGGTAGTATGCTACTTCCATCTTCTTTTGGAAATGACCCTTTGGGAAACCCCCATCTTTGTGCCACACGTTGGACATTTTCTGGATTCTGAGTCCTAATATATGACTTGATTTGCCTTCTCATTTGAATGAAGCTCATCTTTTACAGCCTTCTGAGTTTGCATATATAAAATGTCTTTAATTCTACCCTTACATTAGATTCATCATTTGAATGGAAATATAATTTTACATTGGAAATCATTCCCCTGTGTTTTTGTTTTGTTGTTGCTCAAAGTTTTAAAGATTATCTCTATCCCTGTAGTGGTCTCAAATTTCTCAACAACATGGTCGATGTATTGGTCTCCTTCCTCTATTCCCTGCCAAATTTATTGTGCTGGGTACATAGTAGTGCTTTCCAATAGTTTTTGCTGTGTAACAAACTACCCCAACCATAGCTTAAATTTGGGTAGCTTAAAGCTAGGCAGCTTTCTCTTGGGATCTCTCATGCAGCTGAAGTCAGGTATTCCATGCATTGGCTGGGACTGTGGTTATCCAAAGTCTTGACTAAGCTGGATGTCCCAGACAACTCGATCATATAGCTGGCAGGTGATGTTGCTCTATTGACTATGGGCTCAGCTGGGGTTTTCCACCTGAGTAGCTGTATGTGACCTCACCATGTAGCTTGGCTTCCTCACAGCAAGGTGGCCTCAGATAGGACTTCTCACATGGCATCTCAGGACTTACATGCAAGTGTCCCAGTGAGCAAAATGCAAGCCCAGCTTTGGAATCTGTACAGAATCTCTACTGGTTATAGGCAACTGGTTATAGATTCAAGGGATGGGGCATAGGTCCTATTTCTCAATGAGGATGAGTGGTAAGACCACATTGTAGAAGAGTATGTGAGATGGGAGATTTTGCAGGCTTCTTTAGAAAACATTTTCCCATGCTTTTTCAATCCAGAAAATTCTCCACAATTCCGGGAATTTTTGGAAATTATTTAATGCATTCTTCCCCTCTACTACTTCCCTTAAGAACTCCTACTATTCAGATGTTTGACCACCTGTATTGATGCTCCAATTTTCTTTTTAATTTTTTTAATATCTTTATCTTTTTATCTTACTATCCTAAAATTTCTCTCTGTTCTAGTGACTTTAAAACTGCTGTCATATTATGAATCACTATATTGTACACCTTTATATAATACTGTATATCAACTACACTTAAGAAGTTAAAAAAATTTTAAACCGCTGCCGTATTTTTAGTTTTTGAGAATTTTTTTTCTTAATGTTTCTTATTAGAGACTTGTGCTCATTCACTCATCTATTTAATATATAATTTTGTAGTATTTATTATATGCCAGGCATTATTGCAGGTGCTGGGGATATAGCAACAAATAAAACAAATTTCAGCCCTCACAGAGGGCTTATATTTTAGTAGGGAAATAGGCAATAAACAAGATAAATATGCAAAACATTTGGCATGCTAATTGATGATAAGCACAGAAAAATAAGGCAGGGAGGGTTAGAATATGTCAGTTGATTATTTTTTGTAATTTATTCATTTATTTTTGACTGCACTAGTTGAGGTGAGCAGGGGGCTACTCTTCGTTGCAGTGCATGAGCTTACTATTGCAGTGGTTTCCTTTGTTGCAGAACATAGGCTTTAGGGCACACCAACTCAGTAGCTGTGGTGTACAGGATTAGTTGCTCCGTGACTGGTGGACTCTTCCCAGACCAGGGATTGAACCTGCATGCCCTGCATTGGCAGGCGGATTCTTATTCAGTGCACCACCAGGGAAGTCTGACAGATGATTCTTGTTTCATGGGTGCAACATTCTAGTTCTGTGAGGACATGTTTTTGTCAGAGTCTTCCACAACTTTCAATTATCTCCATTTCTCAAAATTTCCTTTTTCTGTGTGTTTTGTTGCCTTTCATGGTAGAGGTCTTCTTTGAATGTCTTGCTCGTTGATGGAGCTCTGAGGGGCTTGCTGGAAGCTCTATGCCAACTAATAGGCTTCTCTGCTTTTCCACTGGATCCCAGTTGTCAATGTTTGCAGGCCTTTTGTGGGAGTGCCATTTGCTTCAGAGAAATCCTCCTAATGCCTGAAGCTATATGGCTAGTGGGCAAAGCAGAACTCCCATATATATGAGTGGAGACTTTTGTTCAACACCCTGCTTTCAGTGACCCTCAGCTATGCCTTATGCCTGAGTTCACGCTTGCTTTGACTCAACTGCAGCAGGCTTCCGCCCAGGTAGGAGAAAGGATCTATTGTCACATTGCTTCTTATTCAAACTTTCTACCAGTTCTAATTTCTGCACCTCCAGTTGATTGGCAAAAATGGTCTTTTTTTCTGAAAGACTTTACGTCCACACATGGGTTTCAGCTTTCTCTGCCTTGCTAGGTCAGTTACTGAAAGAAAGTGAAGGTGGTAGTCACTCAGTTGTGTTCAACTCTTTGTGACCCCCATGTAACCTGCTAGGCTCTCTAGTCCATGGGATTCTCCAGGTAAGAATACTGGAGTGGGTAGCCATTCCCTTTTCCAGGGAATCTTCCCAACCCAGGGATCAAACCCAGGTATCCTGCATTGCAGCCGGATTCTTTACTGCCTCAGCCACCAGGGAAGCCCAAGTCAGTTATTACTTCTTCTTATTTTCCCAGCCTCTCTGATTTTGTTAACCTCTCTTATTTATTGGTGCTTCCTCTCCAATGCTTATACTATGCATTTTTATCTCTTATTACTTTATGTAAGTAGGCTTTAAGTAGGAAATGGTAGTCAATGCCTGTGCTCAGTCTGATATGTTTAACTGGAAATTCCCACCCTGCCCTCACCCCTTTTTAACTGCCACTGGGCTTTTCTTCTCACATCTGAGATTGTTCTTGTCAGTCACCAGTAAATTGTCTTGCTACATCTAGTTACCAATTCTCAGACCTCATTTTGCAATCCCTTTAAAATCTTTGCACAGGTCACCATATCTTCTCCTGGCTTCCCTGATTCCACATTTACCTAGTTTTTCTCCTCTCTTTGGCCATTCCTCCTCCCCTAGATTGGAAATTGTTGCTGCTCTTGGACTGATCCTGGAAGTTCTTCTCTGAAATATTTATGCCCTAGTTGATTTCATCCAGTTTTATGTTTCCAAATATCAACTGAAAATAGACCACTCCCAAATTTCTTTCTCTAGTCTTGTCCTCTCTCTTGAATGCCAGCCTAGTCAACTTGTCCACTTTGAATGTCTAATGGGCATCTCTGTCTTAACATGTTCCTAATCTAAGTTGAAAGTTTTCCCTAAGCCTTCTCTACTTTAGAAGTGACACTATTACATGCCCAGTTGTCCAGGCCAAAACCCTTAGTCTTCTGTGTCCTATTTATTAAACAAGATGGAATTGGTAGAGTGCAAGTAGAGAGAAGCATTATGTTTTCTCATGACTGTCCCTGGAAACTCTTATCTGTGATTCTCAGATAGATTTTATAGGTTTTTCCTTTCTATCTTAGAAATTTTTAAAAAAGGATTATGTATTGCTCATAAAAATCCAGTCCAGTAAAATACTAACACTCAAATTCCAAACCAGTTGAGATGAGTTTGAGATGTCCACATAGGCTGGAGTCCTTATTCCCATAGTTTGTGTTTTCACATGGAGGCACATCCCTGGAGAAAAACTTCCAGCTTTTCCCCCACTCCCAGGAAGTGTGAATTAGTGAATTTGGGGGAACAGAACATAATTTCAGGCTCTTCTGGTACACTTTCTGGGATTAATAGGCTGACAGGCATCTTTTCATAGGCATTTGGCTGCATGGTGCTTCGTGGGGCAGCTCTGTGGAGGGTACAGTTGTCCCCCTGGGCCAGAGGCTGAGAGGTACATGTGTCTGATTTAGAGGTGGAAGTAGCTAGCCATCCTGATTGTCAATCTAAGCCATGTCTTCCAAACTATAGTTTTTTTCTCTGTAGCAAGGCTGGTAATTTGATATCTATTCCTCTTATTGCTATGTCTTTTTTATTGGTTTCTGAACTGGGATAGGAAGAAGCAAGGGTCCTTTACTGACTGTCTAATAGCCTGATATTCCACTAAGGGAAATGTACGTGTGTTTTCTTTTGCAAGTCCCCCACTACCCTTCTCTGGCTTGCTGAGATTCATGGCATGGGGATAGGACTCAAGGGATGGGTACAGAAACACTCACTTGACTGGAGAACCTGGGACATGATGGTCAGAGCTTCTTTAGGGAAGATGAAGAAATGGTGGGGCTGTCTGTGAGTTCCTGAAGAGTTTGGGACCTCAATGTCTGCACAATTTCCTCCAACTCCATGGAGCCCCTGGCTGCTGCTGCACACCTTGATACCACTTTATTGCCACCCATCCCATTCCCAGTCCTTTCAGCATGTTCTCCATTTTTTTCTCTCTTTTACAGTCCAGGCCTTCCACGTTTTACTTATACTGAAACTCTAAAACTGTTAGGCTCCCCTCTGAGTGACCCAAGCTCTCTCAATGTGGCTTCCTCCCTGGGCAAATAAGTGCTTTGCACCTGTACCTTGAAAGCCCCTCAGCAAAACATCCTGAAAGATGCACCGCCCCTTGCAGTCAGCGCCAGCCTGCCTGTCATCGTGTAGTCTCTGTCCTTTGTCCTGTTGTCTCCCTTCTGCTATCTCCCCTCTCCTATCCTCTCCCCTCTCATGTCCTTTTCCCTCTCCTGTCGTCTCCCTTCTCCTGTCATTTTCTCTCTCCTGTCATTTTCTCTCTCCTCTCGTCTTGCCTCTCCTGTCCTTTTCCCTCTTCTGTCATTCTCCCTCTTCTGCATTCTCCCCTCTCCTGTCATCTCTGCCCTCTGCTGTCGTCTCCCCTCTCCTGTCCTTTTCCCTCTCCCGTCTCTCCTCCTGTCAGTGTCTCTGGTGTCATCTCCCCTCCTGTCAGCCGCCCTGCCATCATCTCTCTCCTGTCAGTTTCTCTCAGGCGCTCTCCAGCAACCTTTCTCCCTCGGAAACCTCGCCCCCTACCCCGCAACCCCCGCCCGCGTCGCGCCGTCCGCGGGACCTCGCGGCCACGTCTCCCCTTACTCACCTACAGCCTCCGACCTCGGGCCCTTCCTTAAAGGCACTCGCCGCTCCCCAAGCCCCCTGCCTTCTGGTCTCGGGTGGGACGCTCCTCAAGGGTCAGTCTTGGGCGCCCCTTGGTGGCCTCGTCCTGGCGCTTTGCTCCACGAGTAGCTCCGAAGCTGACAGAATCTGGAGGCGGACGTGACAGGGAGTCGCGTCCCTCCGGGACGCGCCCATTCACCAAGCCCCGCCCACCAACGCGCCGCGGCGCACTCACTTCCTCACCCCGCCCCCAGTCCACCTCTGTCCCTGCACTTCGGCTCCGCCCCCACTACGCCGAGGGTCGCGCTTCACCACTGAGGTTTCCCGGCACGCCCCAGGCCCACCCCCGCTGTGCTCTGATTGGCTGCACGGGCATCTGGCCACCGAGCACGCAAGTCGGCCGAGGCGAAAGGCTTCGCGGGCTAGTCCAGGTGCTGGGCGCAGGTTGCAGGGAATCAGGAGCGCGGCAGCGGTCATGACGGAGGGCACGTGAGTTCCCGCGCCCCGCGAGAGGGAGAGCGTGTCGGGGGCGCCGAGGGAGGGATCTCATCGGGTCGAGAGCTTCCAGCAAGGCCGCTGCACCGTCCGGTCCAGCCCGCCGTCTGTGGAGACCTGCGGCACCAGCCTTGGGGGGCGGTGAGGGGCAAGCTCTCCTTCGGCGGCATCGCCCGAGGGCCTTCTGGGGCCGGGCCGGGGTGAGCCTCGTGGGGCCGGGGGTCGGGGCAGGGGCCAGGTCGTGGGCGGCCGTCCGGTGGCAGGTGTCTCCTCTCCTGGAGAAATAATGGCGCGATGTGTAGGTGCAGAAGCGCCTCTGGAGGGTTTTTATTTTGCAAGGTAAGAGAAACAGTCTGCTTGTAAGTTGTTGGGGTGAAACAGTGAGTTCGTTGTGCCTCTGGCCTCTGACCAGGTCAGAGCAGGCCACTTGAGCATGAGCTTTTCTAGGTGTCTGCGTCGAAGAGGGGGACCCTATAAGACAGAGCCGGCCACAGATCTCAGTCGCTGGCGACTCAGCAATAAGTTTGGGAGGCAGACATGGACTTACTTTCAAGAAGAAGAAGATCCTGGCCGAGAGCAGTCTGGCCTGGAAGCTCACCTCTTGGGACTGGATACAGTAAGTGTTGATTCTGCTAGTCCCATGCAGTGTCAGGGACACCACCAGAAACTTGCTTCCCTCCCTTCTTAGTAAGGAGCACCAGGAACCAGCAGGGAGCTTTAAACAGCTAGATGTATGTAAAGGGTATTTTTTTCTTTCTTAAAAAGAAGGGATGTGTAATGTGTACTTGTGTCGCATGTCACCAAAGCTGGTTCCTACGGGAGTTAACTGGCACAGAACATGAAGCCCCTTTGCTTCCATCCCTTTATCAGTAAGCTGTGTGTAAAAAACAGCTCTAAATTTGTTTTTATTCAGAAAAAGAACTTTTTGATCCAGCGAAATTCATAAGAAATTCAATTAGTATGACAAGTAAATGAGGTCTCTCTGTCACTGTGCCATCCCGTAGCCCTTGCCCTAGAGAGGCCTGAGTTCTAGGTCTGAGTGGGCATCAGTGTCCCACCCCACACTCTTGGGCTCCTGGTTTATTTAAGATGTCTTGGAGAAGTTGTGAAAAAATTTGCAAATATGTGACTGGAACACAGAACTGTGAGGGAGATTGGCAATACCATCATCAGAATTTTAGGCTTTGAAACAGCTGTAACTTTCAAAGTAATTCAGGTTTGTTACTTTGACTTGGTGTCTGAATGCCAAGGGCTCCTCTGGCCTACCTGCAGACCCCTCAGCTCTCATCTCTTTTTCTCTTCTTTGCAGAAGAGTTTCTTTAAGGACTTGCCAAAAGCGCACACAGCCCACGAGGGGGCTCTGAATGGGGTGACATTTTACGCTGCACTGCAGGCTGAGGATGGGCATTGGGCGGGTGATTACGGTGGCCCGCTCTTCCTTCTGCCAGGTAGGAAGGTGCTGTTGTGGCTTGTGGGTAAGGCCACCCTGGGGCATCCTTGAAATCCTGGCTTGATCTGGTTCAGGCCTTTGTTGAACATCTGTGATGTGAGTGAATGAACAAGTGAAAAACCAGGAGCTTACATAGAAAAAGACAGAGGGAGGGTTGCCTTGTGTCTGAGTTGTCCTGGTGTTGCTGGGGGATGAAGCCAAGGCTCAGCTAGCTAGTATTCTAAGCAAGGAAACAAGGGTGCTTTGGGAGGTGCAAGGAGGCTCTGGAGTCCCAGAGCAGAGCAGGGGCATCTATGGAGGGCCTGGCCTATGGAAAGGTGCAGAGGTGGGCAGGGTGGCCAGCGGGGATCTTTAAATCCTGTGTAAGCAGCTTGCACGTGTGAAGGCTTGGCCAAGAGAGCTCAGCTGGGAGCTGTAGATGGAGGTTGGTGAGTTGTAGGAGAACTGCGGTTGCATCTCCCGGATACTCAACTGGTTTGGCTAGGTCAGACTGTGCTGCATCCTGGGACCATTTCTCTAAAGCAATATGATAAATTCCTTTTATGAATTTCTAGGAGTCCATCAAGCTCCCGTCTCTGCTTTGACTCCAAGCCCTGCTGTCTCCTGGACTGTTTAGCTTTGTATTCCTGTCCAGGGACCCATGGCCCTGTCCTTGGGGGTTTCTTCCCTTGGTCCCACCTGGAGCCTGTTGAGACTTTCCCCAGGGGTCTTTGTTGGGAGGCAGTGACTGCACTGGCTTGCTGTGACCCTGGGCAAGGTGGCAGGACTGCACCATGCCTTGGCTGACTCATCTGTGATGTGGGGATGATGGGAACTGGGTTTGGTTATATGTGCATAGCACCAGGCACTCAGTAGGTGACAGGTCATGGGGATGCTGCATTGGTTTGTGCTTGCTGCTGCAGCTCTGGGCTTGGCCTGCTGCCCCCCGTCTCCCCACACCGACCCCCCGGCCCTCTGCAGGCTGTAGGTTGGGGCTTTCCTCTCTCCTTCTGGACTCTGGAGAGACCATCTTTCTCAGGTTAACACTGGCCTGTTTTGGGGTGCTGTCTCAGAGTTCTTCCATGGCTGGCTGAAATTTGACTGGTCTTTTTCTGCTTTAGTTTGGAGAACACTCCTGGAGGCCATGACTCTGTGTGGCCCGTGTTGCACTGAGCATCACCATGGTGATCACTGACTCTGGGGTTAGACCTCCTAGGCTTCAGCCCCAGTCCCACCACTTATGAGCTGTGCCTCAGTTCCCTTGACTGTAAGATGGGGAAGCCACAGGCACTGCTTCCTGCTTGTGTGTTTCACTATCTTGAGAGCATCATACCTGTTACAAAAGGAGATGGACTTTTTTCTATGAATCTCTGTGGTGTCTGTGTGGCTATGTCTGGTGGGGCTACTCGTGCCTCTGGCCAGAGTCAGGGATCCGTTCCACAACACATTGTTGCTGGGGCCTGCCTGAGACCCCGGATACAAGTGCTCAGTGCCATGGGCATGTGGCTGATGAAGTCACGGCCAGGGGTAGAGTGGAGGGGGAGAAGGTGGGGAGCCTTTGAACACCATGCTCAGGAGGGCCAGGCTGGGAACAGAAGGTTCTTTGTGGGTATTATTTGTTGTTGTCCATCTCTCAAAGTGACACGTGCAATTAAAACATTTAATAAAATGGGAAAATGTAAATATAAGCAAGTAAACATTACCCCATCCAGGGATGATCCATTTGGGGTTTCTCTCCCAGTTGGCGTGTCAGTAGTGTGGCACCCTGGCGTAACTGGTGGGTTCTGCATGCCCCACGCAGTGTGTATCATGTGTGCTGTTGCCACTGCTCCTGGGGCCCCAGTTCCGAAGTCCCTGATGGGGTGGGGAAGAATAGCCTTCCCAGGCTTGTTTGCACAAGAAGAGGCCGAGCAGAGAGCTCCCTATTGTGTGGGCTTACCAGGGTCTCAGGCCTGGGCTTAGAAGTGCTGAGTCCCTGCCAAAGAATATCTGTTCTGCCCCACAGGCCTCCTGATCACGTGCCATGTGGTGCACATCCCTCTGCCGGCCGGCTACCGAGAAGAAATTATACGGTACCTGCGGTCTGTGCAGCTCCCCGACGGCGGCTGGGGCCTGTGAGTCCACCTGACCCCGGGTCATGGCATGTATGTGTGCACTTGTGCTCATGTGTTCTTATGTGAGAGATGCACCTGTTGGTAGGGACTTACTGTAGCTGTGGGCTGGAAGTGGGTGGGGAGAGAGCCTGGCAGGAGGGAATTGGGCTGGAGGCTCCACACAGGCAGGTCCAGGTTTCCCTGGTGCTTCTTATCCTGCAGCTGGGGCGTGGGCCCCTCCTGGCTTGCTGTCTCCATACCGGCAACCTTCATTACAGAATCTTGGGAGGACAGCTCAGCTCTGCTCACCTTCTGGACGGAGTTGTGGGCGTCTCGAGCTTGGGATCCCAGCCCTCTGGCCTGTGGGTCCTGGGGCAGACAGGATCTCGCCAGTGCCCTTTCCCGCCTGGCTGGCTGCCTCTGGAGTGTGCTCTGTGGGCCTCAGTGATGTGGAGTCTTAGCTGAGTCACTGCTATATGACACTGGTCCTGTCGATTCAGTATGACAAGTGGACAGAGGAGATGAGCAGGCCTGGGGAGCAGTTTGGAGCTACTCGGTTGTCAGAGGTGCGGGAGCGCTTACCGGAGTATGGCTGTTTCGGATGATTCTTGTGTAGTAGTTCCTTGATTTGCTGAGGAAACTTAATGAAAGTGTTGCTTAATTTCTTAAGCAACAGAAGACATCCTAATCTCATCTGCCTCCTCCTGCTGTAGGCACATTGAGGACAAATCCACGGTATTTGGAACTGCGCTCAACTATGTGTCTTTGAGAATCCTGGGTGTGGGGCCTGACGATCCTGACCTGGTGCGAGCCCGGAACCTTCTTCACAAGAAAGGTACTCCCTGCCCAGAACATGCTGCGCAGCAAAGAGGTTGTGTTACCTCAGTGTAAGGAGGGCTCGCAAATGGGAACTCTTAACACACAGGTGCAAGGAAGGCATCAAAGCAGGAGTAGGAGGAAACTATCCACCCTTGCCAGTAAAATTTCAGAGCACAAATTAAGGTTGCCATGTAATTCTGTTTCACAAATTGGCATGGACTCACGAAGGACATGTTGGTGCTTTGCTTGCAGGAGTGTGCCTTCCCAGAGGGCATCAGGGCTGCATGTGTGGGGTGGAGCTGGTGGAGTTCTGCTCACCTCTCCGCCTGCTCTGGTGTGTGCTTGGCGGAACTCCCAGTGGTGGCTGCTTTCCCCTCGCCCTGGGAGGCCCTTCAGCTCCTGCTGCTCAGAGATCATCCACTGCTGCTCTGGCCCACCTGCGTGCCCCTAACAGGCATTCCTCACACTGTGCATGCTTCCAGCTCTGCGCTCACACACCGGAGGGCCTTCCCGTCGGCACCTTGAAGCCCCTTCCTGGCTCAGGGCTCCACCTGCACTGCTCTGTCTCCCTGGGGGCAGGGGAGACACGCTTGTTCTGGGGAGGCTGTCTATTCCAGCCAGTGGTCATGGTGTGGGTGGTCCGAAGGCTCTGGAACCTGCTCGGCACGAGGGGTAGAGGACCCTCAGCATCCTGTTGGCTGAGGGGCTCTGCTCCTGAGGGTCTCCTCTTCAGCCCAAGGCCGGTGACGAGGTCTGTGCTCTCCCTCCAGGTGGCGCCGTGTTCATCCCCTCCTGGGGGAAGTTTTGGTTGGCTGTCCTGAACGTGTACAGCTGGGAAGGCCTCAATACATTGTTCCCAGAAATGTGGTATGTGCCCCGCTACAGTCAATTTGGTGGCTGGGTCACCAGTGTCTTAGCGAGTGGAGTGACACTGCCTGGGTCTCTTGCTGTCTGTTAGTCAGATATGGGACTGTCCATTCAGTGGTGTGGGGTGGTGTTAGGCTCCTGTCAGAACCCTTGCTTGGCTGACAGAGGAGAGAAGGGGGTTCCCAGTTAGGCGGGAGGGAGGGAGGTGCAGTGGGGTTGGGTCCTCAGCACGTGGGTGGGTCCTATCTGACTGCTTACAGAGGCGCTGGTGTAGGGCACATGTGGCTGTAATTGTGTTGTTATAGGCACTCTGAACATCTTTCGAAACAGAACGAAGGTGACAGCCATGCAGCCCTCCCCAGCCAGGGTTGGGGTGCACATGCTGTCTTACTGCTAGCCTTCTAGTTGTTTGCCAGTGAACGTTAAAGTTGATCCCAGACATCCTATTTCCCCTGTGAACACTTCAGTGTGTATATTTGAAAGATGAGAATTTTCCTTTCAACAGAACTGTAATGCTATTTAAAAACTCAGCAAAATCAACACTCATTCCATACTGTGTGAGGCCTATTAGCTGGCATGAAAGCTGTGGATGTGTCCAGAACACATCCATATACATATAAGTACCTTGGTATCACCCCCAGGAGGTGAGGTCCCTGTGGCGGGGAGCTGTCAGAAACCCCTTGCACATGTGGTCTGAGTCTGAAAGGGGAGGGTGGAGGAGACCACCCAGGTGCCCAGCTGCCTGGGGGGCTCCAGAGATGTGCCCACGTCAGGCTGGGTGTCTGGGCAAAGCACAGCAGGGCCAATGGTTACAGTCAGTCAGACTTGAGGAGACATGGCTGTCCTGAAGGTTTTTAGGTAAGAACTTTTAATTTTGAGATAGTTTTCAAATCCCAGAAAAGCTGCAAAGATAGTACCGAGCTTCTCTGTAGACACCTCACTCAGCATCTCCATGGTTAGAGGTTTCTATGACATGTTGGTCACAGCCGGGAACTCCCAGGTTCCCTGACCCATGAGGGGCCACGTCTCCTGGCATTTAGGAGGTACTGGTGAACCAGGAGGGGTTGTTGGCTACTGTGGGCTGTGCGCCGCAGGAAGTCTTCCGTCAAGAGACAGCCCTGCCTCTGCGGTCCACGGGCTGCAACAGTTGGGGGAGCCCACTAAGGTACTCTGCCCCCAGGCTGTTTCCTGACTGGATGCCCGCACATCCCTCCACCATCTGGTGCCACTGTCGGCAGGTGTACCTGCCCATGGCCTACTGCTACAGCACCCGGCTGAGTGCCGAGGAGGGCCCGCTAGTCCAGAGCCTCCGCCAGGTGAGCCTGACCGCGCTTGCCTGCCCAGAGGGTAGCCCCGTCCCTGGCCCTGAGTGATGGCAGGCTGGGGGGTGGGGGCTATCACGAAGTGCCCTGGAATGGACTTGGGGAGGCTGTGCTCATCAGGGTCTGCCCGGGAGCAAAGCAGGGACGGGGGCAGGAGGCAGAGGGCCCAGGCCCAGCAGGCCTGGGCTGAGGCGCCGCATGCCCGCAGGAGCTCTACGTGGAGGACTACAGCCGCATCGACTGGGTGGCCCACAGGAACAGCGTGGCCCCGGACGATCTGTACACGCCACACAGCTGGCTGCTCCACGTAGTCTACGGTGGGTATGCCCTAGAGTCGGGGACTCCTGAAGTGATAGTCAGGGGCACTGCCCCTCAGTGGGTCTCCTTCTGCCCTTCTCACCGTTCTGTGTTGGGGTCCTGTGGGGACGAGGGGGCCATTCTTGCATACCTCATGTCCAGCAGACTTGCCTGGGACTTGGGCTCCTGCACAGAGGATTCGGAGCCTAGGACCTGGAGGGGCTGGGGGTGTCTCCTCCGTGGAACAGAAGGAGCAGTCCCCAGAGGCCCGTCCAGGCCTGGCTCCCATGAATCCTTCTAGCCGCTCAGAGCCAGACGCTGCCCCGGGGTGCTGTGTGAGCAAGCGGCTCCTCCGCTCTTCGCCCCTGCCCCCCGCCCCAGCCGCTTATCCTCCCACCCCCACGCCCCGCCCACACACCTGTCTGCTCCCCACCACCCGCCCATCTGCTTGTCCCCCCTTGCCGGTCCACTCGTCTCCAGCTTGTCCTTTCACTCATTCCCTCACTGCAGGATGCAGGGGTGGGGCATGGGGGGCACGGCAGGCGGGTGAGGGCAGAGGCTGCTGGCTGTGATGGAGCCAGCCCTCCTCCCAGGTTTGCTGCCATTGACGAACCCCTACCACGCCCCGCAGCCATTCTCAACTTGTACGAGCGCCATCATAGCACCAGCCTGCGGCAGCGGGCCACACAGAAACTACACGAGCACATCGCGGCTGATGACCGCTTCACCAAGTGCATCAGCATCGGCCCGGTCAGTGCGCTCGCCCCGGGTGTCTGGGCCTGTGTCTGTGGGGCTGGGGGTGGGGTCTCCCCCAGGTGAGGTCTCTCCTTGGGATGTGGCCTCTGATCCCCCAGGACCCTTGGCCTGGCCCGCACTGTCCCGGACCTGGTGTGTCTGGAACGCTGCTCACATTCCCCCCTTCCCCATCCCCAATGACCCGCCGCTCACCTTTCTTCTACTTTGGAGGGCCCCGGCGCTTGTTTCCATTCCTGACTCCTGATGAGCCTGCTGGCTCGAGACTCTCGCTTCACTGAGCCTCTGGGCTCCTGACCCGGCTTTGCCTCTCGTGTGCACCCAGGGGACCATCACAGGGTCAGTAGATGGCCTGCAGCCTTAGGGCGATGGGTACAGGAGGCAGGGTTGTATGAACCAATGGGCAGGCTGGTACCTCCATGCTAGGTAAGCCCACAGGTCCACCATGTGAGCCACATCCCTGACCCTGCTGGCAGGTGTTCATCCCTGACCTGCTGGCAGGTGTTCGCTGGGCCACGTGGTGCCTGGGGACGTAAACTACCACAGCCCCGCTGAACGGCCCAGTGGTTCCCATTCAACACTGGGGTATTCTGTGTGGGCTCTTAGTGCTGCATAAATAAGTTAGACCTTGATCTCTCGGGGTAGAAAGGTTGGGCCTCTAGAACTTCTGCTTTGAGCAACAGGCCCTGGCTCACTGGTCACACTTCCAGGTCTCACCCATGCCCCACAGACAGCTCTGCCCTCGGTCCCGAGTTATCTCCAACAGCTCAGGATGTTATCTCCAACAGCTCAGGCCCACGCAGGGGCCCTGCCTTTCTGTCACCTCATGGGGTCCTGCTCACCCCCCTGCTGGCTTGCATCCCCTCTATGGGGTACCCTGCCTTTTCCCTGCTGCAGTGCCCCCTCCCTCCAAACACACCTGCCTTGGCCCCTCACTGCAGCCTGGTTTTTTGATCTCAGGGCCTGGAAGCAAAGAGTGCTCAGGAAAGTGGTCAGAGCAGTGGCCTGGCCTGGAACAAGGCTTTGCTGGGGCCACAGCATGGTGGGACTGTAGCCCTCAAGCCCAGGAACCTGGTGGGTGTGGAGCTGGACCCTGACCGGGCTGTCTCCTGCAGATTTCGAAAACCATCAACATGCTCGTGCGCTGGCATGCAGACGGGCCGGCCTCTGCTGTCTTCCAGGAGCACGTGTCCAGGATTCCTGATTACCTCTGGTGAGTGTGTGGGAGGCGAAGCCAGGAGCCGAGTGCTGGCCTGTCTGGGGGAGGGTGGGCACAGCCTGTGTGTCCCTCGGTCTGTGTTCCAGGGTGGCCTCTTTCCCCGTGGACCCTCCGCATGCTGGGTATGGGAGCGCTGTCCTTGTGTGTCCCATGCTGCTTGGGTGGGTTACTCTCCGGACTTGGACTCTGGGCCCCTGACATCTGGCACTGCCTGTGCTCCCTGACCTGATCATTCTCCCCCTCCCTGTAGGTTGGGCCTCGACGGCATGAAGATGCAGGTGAGGGCACTGGGGCTGAAGCTACTTCCTTGCCACCCTCCCCACCTTTGTTCACATCCCTAGTCTCTCCTCCCCACATGGCCTGTTGGCTTGAGGTCCTGTGTCTGAGGGGTGCTGCTGGGCCCTCCCAAGCAGGTGCCTTCTGGCAGGAACGTTGATGGGCCCCTGGGGTGGTGGGAGAACTGAGGGCTTGCAGCCACCCTGTGGGAGTGGTCCGTACACTGAGGTCACTTAGCCACAGCTCAGAGGGGACGAAGGCCACGAGGGGTTCCTGGCACTAGCCAACTGCTGCTGGACGCTGACCTTGCAGCTTGCACACGGGGTCTGGCTGGCAGGGTCAGGACAGTAAGAGGAGACCTCCTGCCTTCCCCTGCCCCCTGGAGCTGAGCCCCTCTTCAGGGTCCTGAGACACGCTCCCTGTGGGTGGGCTGTTTGAGCTGTTTGCTGGTTTCCAATGTCTGGATGCTGTAGATGATGTTCCCCTAACTCGTGTCCTGTGCGTGGCCATGGGGGTGGGGCTGCGGGTCACAGGGCGGCCTGAGCTGACCCAGTCCTGTCCCGGCAGTGGGGACCCCAGAGGCCTCCAGCCAAGAGCTCTCGGGCTTTGCTCTGCTGTCCTTCAGTGTGGAACAGGGCACCCCCAGCAGTGTCCTTGGGTCACACTAACTGCTGGACCCTTTGGGATGGGTGCACGTGAGCCTGCCCCTGCCCCGCACAGACCACCTGCCCAGGTGCCCTTGCTAAGTGTGCTCAAGCCCCTCTTCCAGCTCCCTGGCCCTTCTTCCAGCATTCGAGACCCTCTTCTAGCTGCCTGGGCCCCACACTGCCAGTCTTATGTGAAGTATCCCAAAACCCTTGAAGTTGAGGAGGGTGGTGAGCCTCCAGCCCTGGAGCTTCTGGTTCTAATAGAATTGCCGTTCTGTCCCCTGGAGCTCATGGCAGCCTGCAGTGGTGTTGAGCTGTGGGTTCGCTGGTATCAACGATTTGACCCAGGAAGCTGATCCTTAATGTCACCTTCATCCTACAGACTCCCGGTGTCCTTCTTTCTTGGCCTTTTGTCCCTAGGGTGTCCACCTTCTGCCTGCTCTGTGCCCGATCTGATCAGGGCTTGATCAGATCAGATTTTTGTGGCCTGGGGCTGTCTTGGTTGTGTGCTTTCTTCCCACACATTGTCTGGCAAGGCCATGATGTCTGGGGCCCCCGAGGGTCACCAGTCTGTCTGGGCTCCATGCCAGTGGGTGGGCAGTGGAAGCCATGGCATCCAAATCCTGGAAGCGCCCTGAGGAAGTCCTGCCCTGGCAGATGTTCTGACGAAGGCAGGTAGGGCTGCCTGGCCCATGTCTGCCTGCCGGACCACCCGCTCAAGCCTCTGTGGGTGTCAGTGCAGAGCCCAGAGCCTGGGGTCAGGAGTCAACGGGGCTCCCACCTCTTGGGATCCAGTGGAGGCCCTGCACCCTCTTTGACCCTCTAGGTGCCTGTGGGATCCAGGAAGTTGGGGAGGAGTGTGGGAGAGGCAGCTGTAACATTATTTTTTCTACACAGGGCACCAATGGCTCACAGGTCTGGGACACTGCATTCGCCATCCAGGCTTTGCTGGAGGTATGCGGCCCTGTCCCTCGTCCTTCCTGTGTGTCCACCCTTGCATCCAGTGGACACGGTGCCTGCTGGCCCTGACCCTCCCCTCACCTGGGCTCTGAGGCTCTTGTCTGGCAACTCTGGGTGGGGCTGGGGTGGTGCTTGAAGGCTCCAGGGACAGGGAGCCTTGGAGGGTGGTTCCTGAGGTGGTAGGGTGGTGGGGTCTTTGGGAAGGTGCAGTGGGCTCCAGGGCCTCTCAGAGCTCAAACGGCTCGTTCTGGATACTTCTGAGTACATGCTGGGGATAAATATGAGCATGTTTTCATGTGGCAGGAATGAAGTTGTCAGGATAGGGAGCCCCAGGAAGAGGTGTGGGCCACGTGGCAGCCTGCCTTAGACAGGCAGGGACCCCGTGTGGTGGGCTGGGGCTGGGTGCGGTGGGGAAGCCTGCTTCATTGCTCCGCCATGTTCTGCTGACTTGGCAGCAGTACCCAAGCCCACCGAGACTTGGAGCTTTGCCCCTGGCTCCTGGGGGTGGCTGTGTGTTATCAGTAGCGTCCAGGGACGAGCCACCATGCAGACATATGCTGCCGAGCATTTCAGCTCCTTTTCTCTTTTCCAGGCAGGTGCACGACACAGGCCGGAGTTTTGGTCCTGCCTGCAGAAGGCGCATGAGTATCTCCGGATCTCACAGGTGAGACCAAGCCCGGGCCATGCCTGCCACAGATGGGGCTCCCCTCCTTCCCTGTGCCATCTCCTGCTCAGGGTGTGCCCAATTGTGGATGGGGGCAGTGGGCCAGGGGGTGCTGCCTGGGGGGTGCCCTCTGGTGCTGGTGACCAAAGGGGTGGCAGCCCTGGGTCTCCACACCTGCCGCTGTGCTGGCCCCTCCTGCCCCTGTATGCCCCTGTCTGCATGTGTCCAGTACGGTAGTGACGTGCTCCCCTCTGCTTTCCCTGTGTGCCTCTCGGATGCTGCCCAGGTGCCAGACAATTTCCCCGACTACCAGAAGTACTACCGCCAGATGAGCAAGGTACCACGCCCCTCACCCCCGGCCCTGTTTAGCTGGACCTTGCCTGTGAGGAGGAGTCTCTCCCAGTCTTTTGGGGCTTCCTGCTCTGATAGACACACAGTGGGGTCCCACCGGTGCACCCATGATATTCCTGACCGTGGCATTGTGCACAAACCCAGTAGCTGAGCCGCACCACGTCATATACAGGTGCACTCAGCAGCGCTGGCAGACGTTAAACAAGCTGTCAGATGTGAATTGGAGGGAGGCGGGCGGGGCTGGAAGGGTGGTTCTTGCACTGTGCGGGGCATCCACACGGCCACAGCCACCTCCTCACAGCAGCTGCTGTGCCCTTCCTGAGGTGGAGCCTGAAGGCCGCGACTGGTAGAGGCTACAGTCCTTGTGCTGGAAGCTGGGGGCCTGTCCGCATGTTTGTGGCCTGGGGCTGTGGCTGTACCTCCATGATGGTCAGGCATCAGCCCTGCGAGGGCGGGGAAAGTGCTGTGGCCTCCGCCCTTAAACAGCCCCGCACTTTACAGGGCGGCTTCAGCTTCAGCACGCTGGACTGTGGCTGGATCGTGGCCGACTGCACAGCTGAGGCCTTGAAGTCCATCCTTCTCCTGCAGGAAAAGTGTCCCTTTGTTACCAATCATGTCCCGCGAGAGCGGCTTTTCGACGCTGTTGCTGTGGTGAGGCTGCTGGGTGTGGGACTCCCATTCCTGAGGGTGCTTGGCACACAGTCTTGGCCACCCAACCACAGACTCTCTTAACATATCCAGGTTTTGTCCAGGTGTTACAGATGACTCGTTTGGTGGCGCATATGTGATTTATCAGTGATAAGCACATGTGTGCTGGGAAGGGATCCCAGGTGGTCCCAGGGTGCCTGGTTGACAAAGTGCCCACTGTTCAGGGCACCCAAGGTGTGGGCTGCTCCTCAGCTCCTTGCCGCACAAGCGGATTCTCAGGACCTTCTCTTGGTGGTTTTAGTTGCTGAGCATGAGAAACCCTGACGGAGGATTTGCCACCTACGAGACCAAGCGTGGGGGACACCTTCTGGAGCTCCTGAACCCCTCAGAGGTCTTCGGTGAGTAGTCAACCTGTCACGTGGCCACAGACTCAGGGGCCCCGTGTGCCTGGGCAGGACCTTCTGCCAGTGCCTGGAGCTCTTTCCCCGCCTGGGGGTGGGGGGCGGTGTACAGTACCAACTGACTGCTGGCAGATGAGGTGGATGTGGGCAGATGCTCTGAGGAGCCCCCAAGCACCAGACTGTCCGGGCTCCTCACCTTCCAAGGGTGTGGTGACCCTGGTAGATAGAAAAGCTGCAGTCTGCCTCTTGGAGGTGGGTAGGAGTCACTGGGGCTCTCGGGTCTGAGCCTGGGCTACTGCTGCTCTGTATTCCGTGAGGGCTGGCCTGTCTCCTGAGTGCTCCTCATGGAGCCGTCGAAGGGAGGTGATGGTGGGACCGCTCACCTGTGCCCTCCCAGGTGTGGTCCCTGTGCACCCTGTACCGGTCCGGTGCAGGCTGTTTCAGGGTGGGTGCAGCTCCGCTGTGCACCCTGCTCTCTCACCCCCACCACAGCCTGGCCATCCTGCAGCACAGACGGGCCTCCAGGTCACCTGCGCTGGTGGCACCCTCACTCCTGGAGGCCATGGCGCCAGGCTGGGTGCTGGTGCTGTGTCCTGCTCTCCCCTGGAGGACCGTCAGGCACCGTGTGCTCTGGCACTCTCCTATGTCATGGTTTGGCTGGACTTGCCTCAGTCTTCCCTTCCCTTTTCCAGGGGACATCATGATTGACTACACATATGTGGAGTGCACCTCAGCAGTGATGCAGGCACTGAAGATTTTCCACAAGCAGTTCCCAGACCACAGGGCTGGAGAGATCAGGTAAGGGACGCTTGGCCACGCAGCACAGATGCCATTAATTTGGGGCCAAGAACTCAGACAACTTTGATGTCATTGAGAGCAAGCCATTTGCTCACTTGGATGCTAGGGCCGGGGGCCCAACTCAGAAAGGGGGCTCTGGAATGAAACTCATTTAAAAATGGAAGAGGTTCAGATGCTTCTGGATCCAGTTGTATGCCCTGAAGTATGTCAAATGTGTGTACTGGGGGTCAGAGTAGCACAGTTAAGCTATTCTTTGCATCTTCTTAATAATGTTAAAAGAAGACATATAAAGGTGTACCTAGGAGATACCATGGGTTCAGTTCCAGCCACTGCAAATGTCACTATAATATGGCTCACATGAATTTTTTGGTTTCTCAGGGAATTTGAAACTTATGTTTACGCTATATTATAATCTTTTAAGTGTTCAATAGCATTATGTCTAAGAAAACAATGTACATATCTTATTTAAAAACATTTCATTGCTAAAAAATATTAACCGTCATCTTGGCCTTCAGTGAGTTGAATTGTTTTTGTAATAGTAACATCAAAGATTACTGATGATAGATCACCACAGCTGATATAATAATAATGAGAAAGTTTGAAATGTTGTCAGAATTACCAAAATGTGACAGAGATGTGAAGCGAGCAGAGACTGCTGGAGAACGGCCCTGATAGACTTGTTCGATTCAGGGTTGCTGCGAACCTTCAGTTTGTAAAGAAAACATAGTATCTGCAAAGCACAGTCAAGTGTGGAATGCTCCACCTGTGTTCAAATCACAGAGTTTTCACATACAGCTTTCCTGGTAAGGTTTGGCACATGTCAGAGAAGCACACAAACCCTCTGTGTAGCCCTTGATGAGTAATGAAGTATTCCCCCACACACCCATGTGACCACATCCGGCAAACACGTCACCAGAAGCTCCCCTCCTGGTTCTCCTTCCTGATGTGACCCCAAGTCTCCACTGTCGAATACAGATCCAATGCTTTGTTTGTACATGTGCTGTCATGGATCCTTTGGGGCCTCTCAGTGGGTTATGATGAACCATCCTGCTGTGAACCCACTTAGACTTGTCTTTTGGGGCACAGAGGTTCCCATTTCTTGAGGATGTGGATGTGGACTTGCTGTGTTATGGGGCTTCTGTGCAATTTTTGTAGATTTTCCTTCATCCTTGTATGATTCTATTGTTTCTTGATTCTTGGTCATTATGTTCTTTCCTTTTTATATATTGTTGGACTTGGTAAGTGTTTTGTTCAGGATTTTGTCAAAGGTTTTTATTTTGTTAAATAGCTAAAGGAAAACCAATGAATCACTGAAGCAATAACTAGTAGCAATTTATCTTGCACACACCAAAAAGACAGTTTGCAAACCAAGAGTGCTCAAACCAGAACTCCGAATGAGAGTTGGGTATATATTGTTATAAAGCAGCTTATATTGTGAGAAAACAGAATATTTATTCTTCACAATGATTGGTTTACAGTATTAAAACTTTCAGTGCTTACTTTGTATCAAGTTTGAGAAGCAGTTTTCTTTATGATTTCCAGAGGTGTAGACAAGAAATGACCCAGGTCAAGTCAGTCCTGCAAAATAAACAAAATTAGCCTTTGTCTGTATGATTAAGCTGGCTTTGCCTGCTTGGGGAATTTCCGAGGCTGCACTCAGCATGAGTTTGGTCGCTGTCTTGGCTGGCTGAGAGGCTTACCAGCCAGTGTCACGCTATTCTTTGTCTCTACTGTTGGTGCCTCCTATCTCATTAGTTGAATTGACAGATGGGAGGGCCATGTAGTCATGATCTTCATCATTCATGTGGTTGTCACAGATTTCATCCAGTTGTCTCATTCTGATGGATAGCATTTGGCATGTGAGTGGCTGCTGATAGACATTTAAAACCATTGAGAGTTTAATGTGATGACTATAAAAAGAACAACAGTCAAGACTGAAAAATTTCCCATGACCAAAATTTAATCAATTAAGTAAATCAAATGGGTTATCATCAGATTCAGGTATTAGTTTTCTGACTCAATCTACAAGAACTTTAAACATTATTTATGTAGACACGCATAGTGTACCAGCAACTGCCTGTCCTCAGCGTTCCTCAGCAGGAAAGGCACACCGAGGGCTTTACTTCAGGAGGCAGTATTGCACGTGTGCTTCCACCTAAATCAGTCCTTCATATGATCTGAGCCATCAGGTAATTCAGTGAGAGGCATTTTTGTGGAAACAAAAGAAAACAATGGGTAATAGTTAAAGCAAATTATAATTTCAGTTTCTGACTTTGGGGAGCAGCCAGTTGAGACAATTTCTAGGTATTGGGTTCAAAGCATTGTCAGATGAAGTGAGGACAGGTGTGGCAATCAGATAAGATATTCCTGGTTCTCAGTGTGAGGCTCTGGTGATCTTTCTGAGTGGCCACATAGCAACATGCATGAAGACTGTCCTCACATCATCTGTTGAAGTTTGTATCGAGCTGTCCAGCTTTTGCTTGCAAGGTTTGGGAAAATGGCAGCATTCATTTTGTAGTGAACTCAGAAGATGGAAGAAAATTGGAAGTGTTAGTTTGACGAATTCTATCCACATACAGGAAGAAATCAGAGGAATTCAGTATTCAGTCCAGTGTACACTTAGAAAACTTCAAAGATAATTAATGATTCTAGCATTTAATGTACATCAGTTCAGTTCAGTCACTCAGTCTTGTCCAACTCCTTGCGACCCCATGGACTGCAGCATACCAGGCCTCCCTGTCCATCACCAACTCCTGGAGTTTACCCAAACTCATATCCATTGAGTTGGTGATGCCATCCAACCATTTCATCCTCTGTTGTCCCCTACTCCTCCTGCCTTTGATCTTTCCCAGCATCAGGGTCTTTTCCAATGAGTCAGTTCTTCGCATCAGATGGCTGCGTTATTGGAGTATCAGCTTCAACATCAGTCCTTCTAATGAACTCTCAGGACTGATCTCCTTTAGGTTGGATCTCCTTGCAGTCCAAGGGACTCTCAAAAGTCTTCTCCAACACCACAGTTCAAAAGCATCAATTCTTTGGCACTCAGCTTTCTTTATAGTCCAGCTCTCACATCCATACATGACTACTGGAAAAACCATAGCCTTAACTAGATGGACCTTTGTTGGCAAAGTAATGTCTCTGCTTTTTAATGTGCTCTCTAGGTTGGTCATGGCTTTTCTTCCAAGGAGCAAACGTCTTTCAATTTCATGGATGCAGTTACCATCTACAGTGATTTTGGAGCCCCAAAATAAAGTCTGCCACTGTTTCCACTGTTTTCTCATCTATTTGCCATGAAGTGATGGGACCAGATGCCATGATCTTAGTTTTCTGAATGTTGAACTTTAAGCCAACTGTTTCACCCTCTTCTTTCACTTTCATCAAGAGGCTCTTTAGTTCTTCTTCACTTTCTGCCATAAGGGTAGTATCGTCTACATATTTGAGGTTATTGATAGTTCTTCTGGCAGTCTTAATTCCAGCTTGTGCTTCATCCAGCCCAGCATTTCTCATGATGTACTCTGCATATAAATTAAACAAGCAGGGTGACAATATACAGCCTTGATGTACTCCTTTTCCTATTTGGAACCAGCCTGTTGCTCCATGTCCAGTTCTAACTGTTGTTCCTGACCTGCATACAGATTTCTCAAGAGGCAGGTCAGGTGGTCTGGTATTCCCATCTAATGTACATAATGGTGTATTATTGAAGAATAGTTTTTCTATCCATAGTAACCTCCATTTCTGTCAAAAATAATCAAGTTCACTTTCAATAAACTTGTCCTGATTATTTATGTAAATATAGCTGGAATAGTGACTGACCATGTAAGCTTTTTAAAATCTATTTTGCTGCAGCTTTTCATGAGGAATCTCAGATTAGACCTTCAAAGTCTCTATAGGCTAGGAGGCCAAGACAAGGAATTGTCCAGTTATGGCCTGTTACTGGAACAGATTTGTATTGAACTTTCACAAATATGTATTGTTATAAAAATTAGAATTTTTAATAGGAGCTTCAGAATTTGATCTGGGGGTACCAGATTGGGAGAAAAAGGTAACTATTTACCAAATTACTATAAGCTAAAGATAGCTTAAAAGAGAAGGAACGAGCTTAGCTCTTTTGCAGATCAGTTTTGGCAAAGGAACTTGCTATAAACAGATTCTATTTTCTTTGAAAAACCTCTTTTTTAAATGCTGTAGTTTCAGCTTTATTAGTTCAAATGTTATTTTCTCAATTTCAAAAACTAATAAAGCTTATCTAGAAAGGCTGTAAGGGAATTGTCACTCTTGAGTGTGTGTGTGTGCTCAGTCGCTTAGTCGTGTTCAACTCTACAACCCCATGGATAGCCTGCCAGGCTCCTCTGTCCATGGGCTTTTCCAGATGAGAATACTGGAGTGGCAACACCACTTCCTCCTCCAAGGGATCTTCCTGACCCATAGGACAAGCCCATGTCTCTTGCATCTCCTGCATTGGCAGGCAGATTCTTTACCACTTCACCACCTGGGAAGCCAGTTGTTACTCTTAGAGGATAGCATAATTGCCTGTGAACTACAGTAAATGATTATGAACTCTTTCTACATAATATAGTTAAAATAAACCATATGCTTTTTGGAAACTACATTATGAGGTTCCCTTGTGTCTATGGGTTCATCCCGGTGTTCTCTGCTAGAGTGGGAAGGACTGAACAGGCAAGGGTGCAGGATCCCCACATAGCTGCTGAAGAGGGTTGCTCTCTGAGTTGAGTAGGCAGAATAAAGATTTGAAAGATGGGAGAAAAACTTCTGAATTGGTGGCAGCTCCAACTATCAGCTGTGACTGTCTTTGAAAACTCCACCAGAATTCCCAACCTTGCAAGTAGTTACAAGATTGCTCCCTGGCTGGAATCTGAAAAGACAAGGCAACAAAGCAGGGGCCTATCCAATATACAATTGATGAACCAGTATTGACCCATTATTGTCATCCCAAGTCCACAGTTTACATTCAGATTCACTCTTTGCATTAAAAAATTTTTGGTGCTAACATAATGGGTATTGTGATTCTAATTTCAGAATCAAATTGTTCATTGTGGTAGGAAAACAATTCCCTTTTGTACATTAATCTTGTATCCTGCAACCTTGCTATAATTATTTAGTAGTTCCAGGAGTTTTTTGGTTGGGTCTCTGGGATTTTCTATGTAAATAATCAGGTAATCTGTGAACAAAGACAGTTTTATTTCTTCATCCCCAGTATGTATACCTTTTATTTCCTTTTCTTGTCCTATTGCTTTAGCTAGGACTTCCCATATGAAGTTGAATAAGGGTGCTGAGAGTAGACATTCTGGTTCCTGATTTGGCAGGAAAGCATCTAGTTTCTCACCACTAAATATGATATTAGCTATAGGTTTTTGTGGCTACCCTTTATCAAGTTGAGGAACTTGAACTTCCTCTGTTTCTAGCTTGCTGAAAGTTTTTTTTTTTCTTATCATGAGTAAGTGTTAGATTTTTCTTATCATGAGTAAGTGTTAAATATTTCTTCTATAGCTGTTTATTTGGTCATGTGAATTTTCTTCTTCTTTATCCTATTGATTTGATAGATTGCATTGTTTGATTTTTCAGTGTTGAATCAGTGTTTCATACCTGGGATAAATCTCACTTGTGATATGTAATTCTTTTCATACATGATTGGATTGGATTTGCTAATATTTTATTGAGGATTTTTTAATGCCTGTGCTACTGAGAGATACTGGTCTATAGTCTTCCTTTCTTATAATGTCCTTATCTGTTTTTAGTATGCTAGTATGCTGTGCTCATCAGGTGAATTAGGCAGAATTCCCTGTTTCTGGTCTTTGGAAGAGATTGTGGAGATGGTATAATTTCTTCCTCAAATGTTTGGTAGAATTCACCAGTGAATCCATCTAGGCAACTCTTTCTGTTCTGAATAATTGCTTATAGATTCTTTTGGGTTTTCTCTTAGAGAAAGCTTACAAATGACATAGTTTTCCTTTCAATCTGTAGGCTTGTAGTCCATTTTCTTGTTTCATTGCCCTGGCTGAGACCTTCAATATTTTGCTTAGCAGAACTGGTAATAGTGGCATCTTTGTTGTATTTCCTGATTTTGAAGGACAATGCTTCTCATATATCTCCATTAAGAGTGACATTTGGAAGCTTGAACCTGTGTCCATTAATGAACAGCCTGAAGTTTTTACTTTACCACATCACACTTATCTGGCTGATTAAGAAGCTTATGTTGAGCTCCCAGAATGAAGCAGGGAAAACGTTCCTTCCTCTTTCTATTCCCTAGAAGAGTTTTTGTAAGATTAGAATGATTGTTCTTGGTGATTTAGTAGAATTCACTTGTAAAATGTCTAGACCTGGAGTTCTTTTTCTGGGCAAAGTTCATTTTTTATGCATATCTTTAGCAGTTGTAGGACTGTTCAGGCCCTTTATTCTTGAGGCAGTTTTAGTAAGTTAATACTCTGAGTAATTTGTATATTCTGTCTAAGTTTCCAAACGTATGTGTTTTTCTTTTTTTCACTTTTTGATGTCTGCTCAAGCCAGAGGCGCCCCGCTCTTCTCACTGCTGATGTCTCCCCCTCACCCTTTGCACTGGTACCTCTTGCTGAGTGGCAGCATTATGGCAGGCTTGGTCGCCCAAAGCACCACGTGTCTGTCGCCTCATGGGCTCTGTGGTCAGGAGTCGAGGCTCGGCTGAGCCGGGGCCTCTGCTCTGGGTTTCCTTAGGTGGCTGTCAGGATGCTGGCAGCTCAGAGGCCTCCTGAGCCTCAGCGGGGGTCTGCCCCAAATGTGTGCGGCTGTGGGCCTGTTTCCATCCTCTGTGGGTTGTTGGCCCCAGGCCCCACGTCCTTGCTGTTTGCTGGCTGGAGCCGCCCTTGAGTTCCTGCCACGTGGGCCTCTGTACAGTGGCTCCATGAGAACCAGCAAGGGTGGGTCCAATAGCGCCAGGGAGTCCTCCTGCCAGTCAGGTGGAGCTGGAGGTAGTGACTGTCAACTTGCAGGGTCAGCTGGCTGCATGCAGGTTATGGGCCACTGCTCAGGGATTACATGGGCTGAGTGCCTGGGGGCGAGTGAGCATGGTGGGGGGTGGGTCATCCTGAGGCTGTATGCGTACCTTCATCTCTTGCCTTTTCAGAGAACCCGGTCTTCTTTAGAAATATCAGTTAGGCCTGTGATGGATCTTCTCTGCCCTCTGAATGTATCATTTTCTCACTTTATGTTTACTTAAAAAATTTCATTTGTGTGACTTAAACATATCTATGTCACTGATCCTGTTTTTGGTGACACTGATCCCCTTTGTAGCTGCTTCTCCTGTGGGCTTGTCCCTGAGGTTTTCTCTCCTTCATTTCCTCCTGTATCTGCCCCTTCACTCTCCTCCTGTGACCTGTGATAGCTGTTCCTCCAGCCTTGTATCTCCTCTATGAACCATTTGTCTTTACGTATTTTAAGGAAGATCATGCTCATATTGGGCACAATAAAGGACAGAAATTGTATGGACCTAACAGAAGCTGAAGATATTAAGAAGAGGTGGCTGGAGTACACAGAAGAACTATATAAAAAGATCTTAATGACCCAGAAAACCACAAGGGTGTGATCACTCAGCTAGAGCCAGACATCCTAGAATGCAAAGTCAAGTGGGCCTTAGGAAGCATCACTGCGAACAAAGCTAGTGGAGGTGATAGAATTCCAGCTGAGCTATGTCAAATCCTAAAAGATGATGCTGTGAAAGTGCTCCACTCAGTATGCCAGCAAATTTGAAAAACTGAGCAGTGGACACAGGACTGGAAAAGGTCACTTTTCATTCCAATCCCAAAGAAAGGCAATGCCAAAGAATGTTCAAACTATACAATTGCACTCATTTCACACACTAGCAAAGTAATGCTCAAAATTCTCCAGGCCAGGCTTCAATAGTACATGAACCATGAACTTCCAGATGTTTAAGCTGGATTTAGAAAAGGCAGAGGAAGCAGAGATCAAATTGCCAACATCATTGGATCATTGAAAAAGCAAGAGAGTTCCAGAAAAACATTTACTTCTGTTTTATTGATTATGCCAAAGCCTTTCACTGTGTGGATCACAACAAACTGTGGAAAATTCTTCAGGAGATGAGAATACCAGACCACTTTCCCTGCCTCCTGAGAAATCTGTATGTAGGTCAGGAAGCAGCAGTTAGAACCGGACATGGAACAACAGACTGGTTCCAAATTGGGAAGGGAGTACATCAAGGCAGTATATTGTCAGCTTGCTCATTTAACTTCTATGCAGAGTATGTCATATGAAACGCTGGGCTCCAAAATCACTGCAGATGGTGACTGCAGCCTTGAAATTAAAAGATGCTTGCTCCTTGGAAGAAAAGCTATGACCAACCTAGACAGCATATTAAAAAGCAGAGACATTACTTTGCTGACAAAGATCCATCTAGTCAAAGCTATGGTTTTTCTAGTAGTCATTTATGGATGTGAGAGCTGGACCATAGAGAAAGCTGAGCACCAAAGAATCAATGCTTTTGAACTGTGGAGTTGGAGAAGATTCTTGAGCATCCCTTGGACTGCAAAGAGATCAAACCATTCATTCCTAAAGGAAATCAATCCTGAATATTCATTGGAAGGACTGATGCTGAAGCTGAAGCTCCAATACTTTGGCCACTTGATGAGAAGAACTGACTCAATGGAAAAGACCCTGATGCTGGGAAATATTGAAGGCAGGAGGAGAAGGGGACGACAGAGGATGAGATGGTTGGATGGCATCGCTGACTCGATGGACATGAGTTTGAGCAAGCTCCAAGAGTTGGTGATGGATAGCAGCCTGGTGTGCTGCAGTCCATGGGGTCACAAAGAGTCGGATATGACTGAGCAACTGAACTGACTGATTGACTGATGTTCATACTTCTGAAGCGGTAGAGTGGGGGGTGAGGGTAGCAGGTGCACTGCTGCTTTGCTAGAATGGACATCGCGATGTCCCACTGTGTTGCAGGGAGACCCTCGAGCAGGGCTTGCAGTTCTGTCGGCAGAAGCAGAGGCCTGATGGCTCCTGGGAAGGGTGAGTGCTGCCTGTGGGTGCAGATGCCAGGGGCAGGGTTGGGAGGGGGGCACTGTGCTGCCCAGAAGTCTCTGGACATGCTCCTGGGCCTTCCCCCACAGTCACTGCTCAGCGTTATGCTGGGCAGTATAGCCAAGGGCACTGGAAGTACTTGGTGGCCTGATGGCTCCTCACCCCGTTCCTCTGGGCTTGGATCTGGCTTGTGGAGTCATCCACAGAGGCCAGGTTGGGCGGCTCTGTCTCCGTGTTGAAGGCTTATGGATGTTTTTCTTGAAAACAGATGTAGCCCCTCCCTGCACTCCAGAGGGTGCTGGAGGTGTGCCTGCAGCCTGTTGTCTGGTGCCCTGCTGTGCTGAGAACTCAGGGACCGGGCTGTTCCCCCTTGTCTTCCTTCAGCTCCTGGGGTGTGTGCTTCACGTACGGCACCTGGTTTGGGCTGGAAGCCTTCGCCTGCATGGGGCACACCTACCATAATGAGTGAGTGCAGGCATTTGCCCCGTGGTGGGAAGGGGTCTTCTCAGCATAATACTCTGCTGGGGGGTTTCTTCCTGTGATGTTTGCCTTTGGGGTTGTTTTTACATGCTTTAAACAGTGAGATAAGATCAGTTTTCCAGGAAAATGTATGAGGTGCTGTGCCTCGCTGCTCTGCAGAGCCTCCTAGCTCGTGTGGGGCGGGAAGCCTTCGGCCCTCTGCCCTCCCCCAGCTCACCTGCCCCACCCAAGTCCCACACCTGGGCTGGAGCAGTAGCAGCCAGAGGCCAGGAGGCTAGCCAGGCTGGGTTGTGTCACATTCAGGAGACTGTCTGCAGCTGTCTGCTCATCTCCCCAAATCCTGTGATGCTGGTACCTCTGTCCCTTTCACCTCCCCTGTGGCGTGCTGAGTGCAGGGGGCCCACACCCACCTCTCTGTTACCTGAGGAGGCCTGGCCAGGGTGAGGAGGGGCAGGGATCCTGCCCAGAGTGATGGCTCTGCATCTTGTGTCTCTGTAGGGCTGCCTGTGTGGAGGTCTCCCAGGCCTGCGACTTCCTGCTGTCCCGACAGATGGCAGACGGAGGCTGGGGGGAGGACTTCGAGTCCTGCGAGCAGCGTCGCTACGTGCAGAGTGCCCAGTCCCAGATCCACAACACGTGCTGGGCCCTTATGGGGCTGATGGCCGTCAGGTGTGGGCTTGAGGCCTGTCCCAGAGCCACAGGGTCGGGTGGAGGAAGGACAGTGAGCTGGCAGCCAGGGTGGGCACGGCAGGGGGGAGACCTATGGGCCACCTTAATAGGTGATAGGTTCGCAGGGCCAGCTGGTGAGTCCTGCAAAAGGCCTCTGAACAAGGTCAGCCAGGATGCAGGGCTACGAGGGCATGACTGTGGCAGCCCCTGCAGCGGCTCTGCATCACAAACGTACTCAGGCATATGCACACGTGACACATACACGCAGAGTCATGCACACAGACTGCACGTGGTACCCAGTCTGTGCCCCATGTCGGATTCGGGGCCTTGGGAAACCTCCCTAAACCCCTCAGAGGAAGGCCAAGGGTGTGGGCAGGGGCAGACAGGCTGCACCCTGACCTGAGCCATCGCTCCTCCGGTGCCTCATCCAGCAGCAAGCGAGGTTAGGCCCCTGACCTAACCTCAGGGGCCAGGTGGATGGGAGAGCGCTGCTCAGGGCAGGGACAGCTCGCTTGGCCACAGGTGGGCTGCCCTCCTGCCCCTTCATCTCCATCCCAGTGGCATTCCCACTCTTCGGGGTGTCTGGAGGACTGACTGTTCCCAGTGGGCCTGGAGGTTCAGGGTGTCCATCATCAGGTGGTGTTTCTCATCCTTGTTCCTGTGCTTGGCTGCGTGAGCCTGAGGACCCAGCCAGAGGTGGTCTCATGCAGGGGGGTGGCCGGAGTGTTCAGTGCCCCTCTCCCCCAGGCACCCTGACGTGGCGGCCCTGGAGAGAGGAGTCAGCTACCTGCTTGAAAAGCAGCTGCCCAACGGGGACTGGCCCCAGGTACGTGTGGCTCCCCCCACAACAGGGCCCCATGCCCTTTATGGCCTGTGGGCCGGGTTTCACCTGAGGGGTTTGGGCATCACAAATATCACCAGGGTTGGAAGCAGGTCCTAATGGCCTGGCTGGTGCACACGAAGCACTGGCTGGTGGCAGGGCTGGTATGTCAGGGACGGGCTGAAGGAGAGAAGCTCACAGCCAAGACACCTTGGGCTGAATCGGTGGCCCCTCACTGAAAAGGAAGTGTGGGAGGGCGTGGGGTCATGAGATCAGGGGAGGCCGACTCCCCTCGGATGAGTCCAGATGAGCCTGCGAGGGGCCGGTGGCCCAGGCTGAGGGTCCTAGAGGTGGGGGAGTGGTAGGCCCACCTGCCGAGGTCAGGGTCCTGTTCAGGGAGCTGCCCTCCACCCAGTGGAGCTGCTATGTTAACCCCTGTGTCCTTTCAGGAGAACATCAGTGGGGTCTTCAACAAGTCCTGCGCCATCAGCTACACTAGCTACAGAAACGTCTTCCCTATCTGGGCCCTTGGGCGCTTCTCCTGTCTACACCCTGAGAGCACCCTCGCGGGCCACCCATGAGAGCATGCCTGCGGGTGCCGGGGGGTGGGTAGGGGGTGCTGGTGCGAGTTCCAGGGGAGGTTGGGGTGGGGTGGGGCGGGGTGGGGACTTCAGCTGGTGGAGCAGTTTCCAGCTAGAGGAGCACGGGTGAGGGGAGCAACAGGATGAACCTTGACACTGGATACCGCCGTTGCGTGAAATGGCCCGCACGGCACCTGGCCTAGCTGTGGGCGGGGCTGGGAGCTTTCCTGACCAATTGCTGAGTTCTGGAGAGCTCTCCCTGCCTCTGTCTCTGGCAGAGGGACATGCGGCAGGGCCTCGCTGTTCACCGAGGCCAGTTGGGCTCTCTGGGATTGGGGACCAGACTCAGTGCGTGTCCTGGGCTGCTCAGAGGAGAGCCGGATGCTGCATGCTGGCCCCGCCCCAGTTCAGCCAGCTTGTGGGGCGCCAGCACGGCTACCTCCAAAGATTAGAGTTGTCTCCTAATGAGAAAAGCAGGAGCCTGAGCTAACACCTGTGAGGGGTCGTGAGTGGCCCCACACAGGGACGATCCTTGTGCCCCCTCCAGGGTGCTGCCTCTCAATTCTCTGGCTTCTAAATGCCTCTGGTTTGGCATACATGGACTTTGGGCTCAGGTTGGAAAGTCTGAGTCCTGGAATTGCTTCTGACCTTCGAGGATGGGCAGCTCACACGCACAGCATTCCTAGGAGTGTGGCTATGAAGGTCATGGAGCTATGATGAGTGCCAGAACCAGGCCTGATGTCACCCTGGGCCCCACCTGCCTTTTGCCCACCCCAGGTGGGCTGGAGGGACCCATAGAGGTGCCACCTCCCATTATGACGGCAGCCCCAGCCACGCTCCCCCAGCCAACTGTTCTCCCTCAGACAGCCAGAGACGCTTGGATGCCCCCCTGCCCCCACCATTCCTGTGGGAACCCTGAAGGCCTCTGGGAGGTTTGCACCTGTGGCCTTGCTCCCACCGGTCCTGGGGCCCCCGGTGCTGTCCCTGACTTCTGTCGGGCTCACCTGCAAGGAGCCTTTTCCTGAGCTTCCCCATCCCCCTCCCCCCAACTACCCCAGGTTGTGGTCCTCCTGCTTCAAGCCTTGCAGGGCCTGGGCACAGGTAGGCAGGCAGGTCCTGCTGCTCTACCAACTGCCCCCCTGGCACCTGGTGGTGTTTAGCTGTGCTGGTTGGATGTCAGCACTCTCTGCGGGCACTTTTAAACGAGTGTTGGTGTTTCTGAAGGTGCTCTGCTGGACCCTTTGGGATCTGTCCAGTTTGCTCTTGTTCCAGCAGGTGGTTTACCAGTTTGCTCTTGGCAGTGGCCTCTGCCAGGCATGACCAGGTCACTGGACAAAACACTAAGCTTCCCAAAAGGAAATGAACATCCTCCTTTATACTGAAACATTACCGGAAGTCACCTGTCTCGCCAGTTACCTTAGTACCCTCCCCAGCCCCTAGGCTGAGGCACATGGTGCCCTTGTCCTGGAAGCAGTCATGGACTAGGGTCCTTCACGCCCCATGGTGGGCACTGGACCACCACCCCTCAGTCTCAGGGAGAGTGGAACTGTGCCAGATAAACAGGAGGCACTCTAGTTATTTGAGGGAGAAATACTTGCCTCAGCCTGATTAAAAATCAAGTTCTCTATCCTGGGTGAAGGATTAATGAGTTGATCCACTGCTTTTCTTTTGGTTATCGGGAGCAAAATCTGAATGTTCACCAGGACATAAACCAGATCTGACCCTTTGAGGGATTCTCTAACCAAAAGTGCTTAACACATAATAAAAATGTGCCTCCAAGGAAGTACTTTCCTTACTGAGCATAACCAATGTTGATACATAGATCTGAATTCTTATCTGGTAATAAAATGTTTAAAAACTGATGCCATTAACCATGGATTCCTCATTCTCTTAGCTCTCAGCAACTAATTACAGGTTAATTGGCTAAGCCAATCAAGCCGATTTACATCTCTCCATCTGCAGTAAAAAGTTTTATTTATAACTCCCATTGTATTTAAAAAAAAAAAAAAGATTAGAAGCACAAGACAAGGGGACAAGAAGGCCAGGAAGTCAAAGGGGACTGGGAGGGACGTTCCTTGACTTGCTTGGTGTTGTCAGCTTCCAGGCTCCTGGCTCGGCTTTCTCCCTGCTTGTAGGGAGGGGGCATCTGGGTTCTTCTCTCCATAAGGCGTCTGGGTTGCAGCAGGATCACAGGAACCGCACTTGAAAGTGTCCACATTAGAAGCTGGAGACGCAGCTCTGGAGAGCTCAGGAAACTTCCTAGGGGCCCTGGGGCAGCTGGTCTTGACATTGATTGCATTTTTCACTTGGAATTTCTGCTGCTGTTCTACAGACTCTCCTTTCTCACTCAGGATTAGGGTGATATAGGTAACTTCAGAGTTACTTGTTTTCTTTAATGAGCCTATTATTGGTACGTGACTTACAGGCTTCCTCATGGGAAAGTACTGTGCGAGGGCTGTTTGAGACCCTCACTGCCATCACTGCAGAGCGGCTGCTTTGGTGGCTTCAGGCAGACTTGGGTTCCTGCCCCACAGCCAGGATATTCATGGGTGCAGGACAGAGAGAGCCTTCGACCCTGTGTCCCCTGACACTCCCCATTTCTCAGGAAGTTGGAGGAGCAGGGCCTGCCCTCATGAGTAGACAGGCACTGTAACGCCCTGAAGGTGGCCAGAAGACATAAAAAAATAAGCAGAGCTTCAGTGGCCTGTTGCGTAATAGTGAGTGGTCCACTCTGTAATCTGAGTCCTAGGAAACAGAGAGGAAGGGCAGGAGGTAGGCAGCAAAATACTTAAGTAACCGTGGCTGAAATTCTCCCAAATATGTATAAGCTTACATTCATGAAGCTCAACCCACATGTAGCAGGGAAATCACAGACCAAAAAGCCCACACAAAACCCACTTAAAGGCTCATGATAATCGATGATGAAAACTAAGGATGAATACAGCTTAAAAGCAAGGAAAACAGGCAAGTTAGGTTTCTCTGGTATCTCAGTGGTAAAGAATCTACCTGCCAATGCAGGAGACACAAGTATGATCCCTGATATAGGAAAATCCCACATGTCATAGAGCAACTAAGCCCGTACACCACAACTATTAATCCTGTGCTCTAGAGCCTGGGAGCTGCAACTGCTGAAGCCCGTACTCTAGAGCCTGCAAGTCACACCCACCGAGCCCACATGCCCTAGAGCATGTGGTCACACCCCCTAGAGCCCACAGTAAGAGAGGCCACTGCAATGAGAAGCTCGTGTACCGCTGCAACTAGAGAGTAGCCCTGGCTCACCACAACTAGAGAAAAGCCCAAAAAGCACCAAAGACCCAGCACCACCAAAAGATAAAAAACAAACCCCAAAACCAGGCATTTTATGTATCAGTGAACGAAGACAAGGATGACAAATGACTTATTTAGGAGGACAGCACAGTGAAATGACTTCTTCAAAATGTCAAAAGGAAAAAAAAAAACCCTTAAATTCTGTATTCAAAGAAAATAGAAATGAAAGCAGAGTAGACCTTTTCCAGCTTTGCCTTTGAGAAATGTTAGGTTGTTTGGTGCAGGAAAGAGATGGTGGATGGAAACTGTTCTCCAGAGAAGGAAAGTCACCAGGTGGTGTGTGGTAAGGATAGAACACCTCCCCCCTTTGTCTAAAAGATGTTTTCTTTAAAATTAACTTTTAAAATAAAAAATAAAAATGTTGTTTTTAACATAAGGAGAAGTAAAACATATGACAATGATAACAGGATGTTAAAAGTGGATGGAGGTCCCCACCTGTATATAAAGTTATTGCTTAAAGGTAGACTGATGAGCAAAAGAAACCTGCTGTAAGAAAGAGATACAGCTAGTAAACTAAGAAAGTAGGTAAAACAACCCAAAAGAAGATGAGAAAAAGAAAAAGAACAGATGGGACAAATAGAAAACAAATAAGATCATAGACCTAAACCCAACTGAATTGCAGTACTGAATTGCAGCCCTCTCTGTTCATAAGAATCTCCCTGTTAATGCAGAAGATACAAGACTCCGGTTTGATCCCTGGGTCAGGAAGACCCCCTGGAGTGGAAAATGGCACACCCTTCCAGTATCCTTGCCTGTAAAATCCCATGGCACAGGAGCCTGGTGGGTTACAGTCCATGGGGTTGCAGGAGTCGACACAACTAAGAGACTTGAGCACAGTAGCATTTATACGATACTGCACCTGGAGTTGGGACCTTTAAGAAGATAAGGTTAAATACGGTTGTAAGGGTGAGCCGATTCAGGACTGGTGTCCTTGAGAGAGACACACCAGGGGCACACACTGAGGAAAGACCACATGAAGACCCAGGTGGGCAGTTTGCATGCAATTGCTGTAGGAGGGTCCAGCCCCACTAATGCCCTTGTGTTGGACCTCTAGCTTCCAGAACACTGAGAAAATTAATTTCTGTTGTTTAAGTCACCCAGTCTGTGGTGTTTTGTTATGGCAGCCACAAAACACTAGTAAGACATATACCAACAATTAAAATAATTGTATACTGTAAAGGGCTAAGCATTCTGGTTAAAAGGCAGGGATTGTCATGTTGCATGAAAAGCATGACACATCTATGTTGTCCATTAGAAATTTCTTTTTTTTTTTTTTTTTTGGTAAAATTTATTTGGCTTCATCGGGGCTTAGTTGTGGCATGTGGGATCTTTGTTGCTGCTGACAGACTCAGTAGTGGCAGCACATGGGCTCTCTAGTTTGTAGTGTGTGGGCTTAGTTGCTCTCTGGCATGTGAGATCTTAGTTCCCTAACTGGGATTGAACCCATGTCCACTGCATTGCAAGGTGGATTCTTAACCACTGAACCACCAGGGAAGTCTCCATAAGAAGTTTTTAGTATAAAGATACAGGATAAAGGTGAAAGTTTGGGGAAAATGTGTAATGAAAACACAAATAAAAAGTGTTATATTAGTATCAGTAGGTTTCAGGAAAGGAATAGTATCAGAAACAGACATTTACTGATGATAAAAATCTCAGTTCAACAAGAAGCCTTAGCAATCTTATAGGCCTTGTAGAGTTGGACAGTGAAAAAGGCTGAGCGCCGAAAAATTGATGCTTTTGAACTGTGGTGTTGGAGAAGACTTGAGAGTCCCTTGGACTGCAAGGAGATCCAACAAGTCCATCCTAAAGGAGATCAGCCCTTGGTGTTCTTTGGAAGGACTGATGTTGAAGCTGAAACTCCAATACTTTGGTCACCTCATGTGAAGGGTTGACTCATTGGAAAAGACCCTGATGCTGGGAAGGATTGGGGGCAGGAGGAGAAGGGGATGACAGAGGATGAGATGGCTGGGTGGCATCACCGACTCAATGGACATAGGTTTGGGTGGACTCCGGGAGTTGGTGATGGACAGGGAGGCCTGCAGTTCATGGAGTTGCAAACAGTCAGACACGACTGAGTGACTGAACTGAACTGAACTGAATAATAGAGCTTCAAAATACGTGACATGAAAGTGGTGGGACTACAGGGACAACTAGACCAGCACACAGTAAAGGTGGGGGGTGGCAGTGCTTGTCTCATCAGCCGTAGACAAGACCCCCAGCCAGCTTCAGTGGCCACATTCTGTGACAGAATGCTTTCATGAATGGTGCTTATTCACTGAGATAGGCCATGTGCTGGGTCAAGAAATTCAAAGGGGTTGAAAGTGTACCGAGTGTACTGTGACTGCTGGGCAGTTAAGTTAGAAATCAGTAATAAAGACTTAGAAAATCCCACATATATGGAAATGAAACAATATGCTTCTAAATCACCTGTAGTCAGGCTTTCCTAGTGGTTCAGTGGTTAGGAATCCACCTTGCAACGCAGGGGACATGAATTCCATCACTGGTCCAGTAAGATCCCTCATGCCACCGGGCAACTAAGCTTGAGTGCCACAGTTTCTGAAGCCTGTGCACCTAGAGCCGGTGCTCCACATCAAGAGAAGCCACCTCAGTGAGAAGCCCACACACTGCAATGAAGAGAGTAGCCCCCAACTAGAGAGCTCTTGTGTGGCATCAAAGACCCAGCACAGCCAAAAACAAAGACATAAAAAATAAATCATCTATAATAAAAGCACAAGGGGAATTAGAAAATATTTCAAATCGAACAGAAATAAAAGCATAACATCAAAATTTGTGGGTTGTCACTAATGCAGTGTTTAGAAAAATATTTACAGGCTTACATATTAGTGCTGAAAATTAGGTTTCCATCTTAAGAATCTTAAACCAAAGTAAGTAGAAGGAAGGGAATACTGGACAGAAGAGTAGATGTCAGATGCTGCAGAAAACATACAAGAAGATCAGTGAAACCAAAAGATGATGCTTTGAGAAAAGTTAATAGGCCTTTAGTCTGACCAAGTTAAGAACCTGTATTGGGACTACAAATGGTACATCAGTACAGAGCCTGTGGAAGTAAGCTTTCACCCTTCTCCCTGGCTCACATCGGTCCCACCACTCTGCTTGCTGTATGTGCTCCTGCAAAACCCACTGACACTATTGCTGCACTTTTACATTTGGCTTTTCTGCCTTGGCTGTACCTATTTGTGCTCAGAGGTGTGAGGCTTCAGAGAGGGTAGCAAGGAAATATGAACTGTGTGATGCCTGTATTCCACAGTGTAGATGATGTGGACAAATTCCTCAGGAGCCACAACTGTTGTCTAGATGGCAATGAGAAGAAGTGGAAATGTTAAGTGACTTTATTGATATTTTAAAAATTACATCAGAAACTTTCCCAGAAGAAAACTCTAGGCTCGCATGGCTTTGCTGGTGAATTTATCAAACATTTAAGAGAAAAATAGCAATCTAACACAGCAGACAGAAAAGACAGGAGGGAACCCTTTGCAACTCATTGTATAAGACCAATACAACCTTGATAGTAAACAGGACATTACAAAAAAAGGAGACACAGATCAATTTCCGTCATGAATATAGAGAATACCTAAAATATTAGCAAGCTAAATGTGATGTGTTTGAAGGGAACTGCATCATGATCAGGAAACTGGCAGGATGTCCCCAGGTCCATGGCTGAGAGGGTTTTCTTGGGGTGGGAAAGAAAATGGCATTTTAAATGTGAGGGGAGGGGCCAGCAGAGGGGAGCTACTCATGCCCCCCTGCCTGATTCTTGAGTCTGGTAGGGCATTGCCTCCAGCCTTCCTCAATAGACGCCATCCATGTTTCCACTGTCCCATCTGCTCTGTCTCAGGATGTGAGAGGGATGGTTGGGATTTAGTATCGTTTCTCCACAAGCCCCACCTAGGGCTCTGTCTTCCTGTGGTGACCTTGCACTAAGTTATTAGTCTGGTGGGAGTCGAAGCTGTGTTCTGCTGGAGGCTCCTCCCACCCCACCCCAGCCCTCGCTGCCAGGGGCAGCCCTAGACGTCAACAGAAGGGGAGAGAGGACTCCTGTCCTCAGGAAGAGCAGGCCTCTCTGCTGCCCGTGGGGCCAGGAAACTGCTGACGTGGTGTACTTCCCAGGGGGATAGTTGGGGGCGGGGCTCACGGAGGTCACACTGCTTGAGGACTCTGTGTGGGGCTGTCCAGATGGGCTGTGGCCTGGCCTGGGGTCCTCAGGTCCGATACCAGTCAGTGTCCCAGATGCTCAGTGCTGGCATTTAGTGTGGGGATGCGGACGTGCTGCCGGGACTCTCAGGATCAGGGGAGTGCAGTTGGCAGGTGGCCTCCAATCACCAGCCCCTGGGAGCCCCGCCAGAGCCCCGTGGGCTGTGGGGGCCATTGAGGGGCACTCCCCGGCCTATTTCCCTTGTGCCCATGGCCTCCTCTTCCTCAGGCGTGCATCCTGGGGGTCTACAGGTCAGACAGCCCCAGCTTCAGCCAGCCTGCCTGCCTCCAGGACCCTGCAGGTGGCCTGCAGTTGTTGGGGGGGAGGGGAGGGGAGGGGGCTTCATTCAATGAAGGCAGAGCTCCCCTCCCCCAGGCCTGCGGATACTCCTGCAGCCCAGATTTCTGGCTGTTCCTGGAACCCGCTGGAACATTCCGGCTTTGGCCTCGGCCTGTGCTGTTCCCTTGCTGGGGAGCCCACCCTGTGAGGCGCCCCATCTCCTCCTCCTGTCCCTGCCCCTCTGCTCACCGTGGCCGAGATGCTGCCACTTTAAGGGTGACATCACAAGGCTGTGGAAGGCCGGTGGAACTCGGGGCTCTTGGCGTTTCTGGAGTGCCCGCGGGCTCTGGTTTTCCACCTCCATGGGGCCGCGGGCCCACACGTGACAGAGGACCGGCCATGGCGGAGGGCAGCGAGCTGATGAACAGGCTCATGAGTGAGAACGCTGACCTCAAGAAGCAGGTGCGTCTCATGAAGGAGAACCAGATGCTGAAGCGGTTGCTGAGCGAGAGCTGCCAGGAGAGCTGTGGGCGTGGGGGCCGTGACTTCCTCTTTCCCAAGGCGCCCGCCTACCCTGAGGCCTGCTCCCCAGGAAGCACAGGTGAGCCGGGTCTGGGAGCTGGGTGGGCAGGTGGTGAACCACTTGGGCTAGTGGGGCTGTCCATGGTGGCCACCAAGTTGCTGCCACAGAGGCTTAAAGCAGGTCTGCTGAGGCCAGCCCAGGGGATGGCAGGGCCAGGCCGTGTGCAACTCTGCTCTCCTGCAGGCCAGCCAGCCAGGCACGCTCAGCCCTCAGCCAGGGCAGCTGTGCCCACCGTACTGGCAGGCAGCTCTGCCCAGAGAGGGAAGGATCCTACCTGGGAGAGAGACCTGTGGGTCACAGACAGGAAGTAAGCGCAGAGCGGCCACCCAGCTTGCCCGAGAGAGCCCCTTCAGAGGCCGAGACACTCTCTATGAAGGTAGCTGGCTCTGCTTGAAAGTTTTTGTACGTGGAAAGTGTGACTTAGGGCGTGGTTGGTGCCGTGACCTTGGTCTGAGTGGCTGGGATGTGGACCATGGGCCCCATGACCAGGTGAGCTCCGTGTTCCCAGAGGTGATGATCACTCACTGCCCAGCAGGGCGGGTGGGGTCCGCACCCCAGCCCTCACCCTGGCAGTGCCCATGCCCACCCTGGCAGTGCCTGCGCCTGAGACCTGCTGTCTTCTCAGGGTAAGCTGTTCACCTGGAGTGAGATGGTTTCCTCTGTTGAAGCTTCTTTCAGAGCTGCTGCTGGTTCCCAGTGGGATGCTTGGCTGCTCTGGGACTCGCTCTGGATGGGGTCACCTCCTGGATGTTGGGCATGGTCACCTCCTGCTCTGAGCAAGCAGACCCTGTGAGCAAGCATGTCCTGGGGTGCAAGGGTCCCGCACGACATCTCTATACCTTCAGCCTCAGGGTGGGCCTTGAGGAGGGAGCTCAGACAAGCAGGTTCCTCATGGGGGGGAGGGACAGCGGGTAGAGGTAGGGAGCAGCTGAAGGAGCCTGGGGCCCTGTCCTCAGCTCTGCCTGTGACCAAGACACACGATGTCCCTGGGTGACCATGGGTAGAGGGGGGCTTGTCTCTTGGTGCTGTGTCCCTCACATGACACCCTGAAGAGGGTCCATGCCACCACCTCAGCCTACGAGGAATGCCTCTTAGGCAGTGGCTGCCTGAGGCACTTGTCCCCAGGCCTTGTCTGCACTGTGACCACCACCAGCAATCATGTGCCTTGGCCTGCTCTGTGGCCCTTTGTCCTAAGAATTGAGCTTTGCTGAAGCACAAGCTGGAATCAAGATTGCTGGGAGAAATATCGATAACCTCAGATTTGCAGATGACACCACCCTTATGGCAGAAAGTGAAGAACTAAAGAGCCTCTTGATGAAAGTGAAAGAGGACAGTGAAAAAGTTGGCTTAAAACTCAACATTCAGGAAATTAAGATCATGGCATCTGGTCCCACCACTTCATGGCAAATAGATGGGGAAACAGTGACAGACTTTATTTTTGGGGGGCTCTAAAATCCCTGCAGATGGTGATTGCAGCCATGAAATTAAAAGACGCTTACTCCTTGGAAGAAATTCTATGACCAACTTAGATAGCATATTAAAAAGCAGAGACATTACTTTGTCAATAAAGGTCCATCTAGTCAAAGCTACGTTTTTTTCAGTGGTCATGTATGGATGTGAGAGTTAGGCTACAAAGAAAGCTGAGTGCTGAAGAATTGATGCTTTTGAACTATGTTGTTGGAGAAGACTCTTGAGAGTCCCTTGAACTGCAAGGAGATCCAACCAGTCCATCCTAAAGGAGATCAGTCCTGAGTGTTCATTGGAAGGACTGATGCTGAAGCTGAAGCTCCAACACTTTGGCCACCTGACACAAAGAACTGACTCATTTGAAAAGACCCTGATGCTGGGAAAGATTGAAGGCAGGAGAAGGGGACGACAGAGGATGAGATGGTTGGATGGCATCACTGACTTGATGGACATGAGTTTGAATAAACTCTGGGAGTTGGCAATGGACAGGGAGGTCTGGCGTGCTGCAGTCCATGGGGTCACAAGGAGTTGGATATGACTGAGTGGCTGAACTGAACCCTCAGGGCACAGAGCTGTCTGTGTGATTGGCGGACTGGCCAGGCTGGAAGGTGGGCTTTGGGTGAGGTGCAGGCTCCTGCTCAGGCCGCGCTGTTCCCCGTCAGGGTACAAGTCAGGCAGTCTCTGAGGCATGGCCAGCACGCCCCTCGTCCCATGGGCCAGCCCAGATCCTTCTGGATGCAAGTCTTAGGAGGAGCCTCAGCCCCTGGCCAGCCCAAGGGCTCGAGCCTTCCAAAGAAAGGTGTGGGCTGATGGGCCCTCTCCATCCTCAGAGCCACCTCTGTCCCCAGGGTGCAACCTTGACCTCGGGGCTGGACTTGAAGAACTGGCAGGAGTTCCCCAGTGGAGCTCAAGGTTTCAGGCAGATGGGAACTGCACACAGCAGCGGCTCAGTGTTTGCTTTAGGAACTGGATGTGGTTTATTTATTTATTTATTTTGGCTTCTCATTGCAGTGGCTTCTGTTGTTGTGGGGCACAGGCTCTAGGCGCACAGGCTCAGTGACTCCTGGGCTCTAGAGCACAGGCTTCAGTGGTTGCTCCACGGCGTTGGGATCTTTCTGGACCAGGGATGGAACACGTGTCCCTGCATTGGCACTCAGATTCTTTACCACCAGGCCACCAGGGAAGCTGCACAGGATGTGCTTTAAAAATCTGTTGGGGTCCTCTTTCCCGGCTGGAACCATGGAGGGTGCAGAAGAGAAGAAAAAGAAGGTTCCTGCTGTGCCAGAAACCCTTAAGAAAAAGCGAAAGAATTTCGCAGAGCTTAAGATCAAGCGCCTGAGAAAGAAGTTTGCCCAAAAGATGCTTTGAAAGGCAAGGAGGAAGCTTATCTATGAAAAAGCTAAGCATTACCACAAGGAATACAGGCAGATGTACAGAACTGAAATTCGAATGGCTAGGATGGCATGAAAAGCCGGCAACTTCTATGTACCCACGGAACCCAAATTGGCATTTGTCATCAGAATCAGAGGTATCAACGGTGTGAGCCCGAAGGTTCGAAAGGTGCTGCAGCTCCTTCGCCTCCGGCAGATCTTCAATGGCACCTTTGTGAAGCTCAACAAGGCATCAATTAACATGCTGAGAATTGTGGAGCCATACGTTGCATGGGGGTACCCAAATCTGAAGTCTGTGAATGAATTGATCTACAAGCGTGGTTATGACAAAATCAACAAGAAGCGAATTGCCCTGACAATGCATTGATTGCTCGATCTCTTGAGAAATATGGAATCATCTGCATGGAGGATCTGATTCATGAGATCTATACCGTTGGAAAACGTTTCAAAGAAGCGAACAACTTCCTATGGCCCTTTAAATTGTCTTCTCCACGAGGTGGAATGAAGAAAAAGACCACCCATTTTGTAGAAGGTGGAGATGCTGGCAACAGGGAAGACCAGATCAACAGGTTTATTAGAAGGATGAACTAAGGTATCTACCAGGATTATTTTTGTAATCTGGTCAATTAATAAACAATTGAAACAAATTGAAAAAAAAAAGTCTGTTGGGGTGGGCGTGACTACCGCGGGCTCCTGGCCCCACTCCCAGTGGCAGCCGCTGTCCATACCGACTCAGGCGTCTCTCTGAAGGTTTGCTGGCTGTTCACACGTGTATCCCAGGATCCTCAGTTTATGTGCATGGGGTGGCGCCATTCTGCACCGACTCCCCAGCTGTCCATCTTCCGTCCTTGACCATCGGCCGTCTCCTGGAGGGCTCGCTCACTGTTCCCGGTGGGTTCACCACCAGCCCTTAAGTCTGGTCCCCGTGACAGGAGTGCTCCTCCATCTCCCAGCAGCCATGGGGGCTTCACAGGCACCTCTGGGGCCTGCTGACGGGGGACTGTCCAGGAGTTCTTGGGTCAAAGGCCACGTGCAGCTCATGTGTCAACATGGACACTGGAGCCCTCTCCAAAGGGCCGCGGCCTCTCCACTGCCCTTTCCCATGGCTAGGGCCCCCCAGGGGAGGGCCAGTCCTCGCCAGCATCTTCCGGGCCACTGTGCACTTGGTACCTGTGTTCTGGGGGGCGGGGTGGGGTGAGGGGCCTCGGCCACCCCGGGCCCACCCCTCCCAGGCCAGTTTCCTTCAGATCCCCCTGGTGCCTAAGCCTGGCATCTCGGAACCTCCCCTGTTGCCTGGACTCCTTGTCCTGTATGGAGTGTCCAGTGATTTTAAGTGGTTTCTGAGTGTTCTCTCTGCCTCTTCCCTTTACCGTCACGACACAGCAGTTTCTGTATTGTTATTTATAACAATGCATTCTGAATTGCTGTGTAATATCCCGAATCAGATGAGCCAGAATTTAATGAGCTCTCCTTATGTTTGAAATGACAGCTCTTTTCTCTTACCCTGAAGTGAATGTGAGTTTCTCACTCGCGTCTGACTCTTGTGACCTCAGGGACCATAACCCGCAAGGCTCCTCTGTCCCTGGGATTCTCCAGCAAGAATACTGGAGTGGGTTGTCATTTCCTTCTCCAACCCTGAAGTAAATACCACAGCAAAAGCATTTTATGTCCAGAGTTGTTTCCTTAGGGTAAGTTTTCCTAAAGGTAGAGCTACTGGCTCAGAAGGCAGGGTAGTTATTTTCAAGTCTCTCTTTCTTAATTTGCGCAGAGGGTGAGCTCATCCCCTGAAGCTCTATTAGCTGCTCTGACTGTTTCTTCAAGTCTCTTTAGCCATTTTTCACATAAATCTTCCACATTAATGGGCTTATTCCTGGGGCATTTCCATTGTGTTTTCAGTTATCCGTGTTGCTGTGGTTTGGAAATCTGTTAATTTGTAAATATTTAGCCTATATCCAGGCCCCTTATCACCTTCTGCTTACTTTATATTTTTGTTTTTACTTTTGGCCATGAGGCATGCTGGTTCTTAGTTCCCCGACCAGGGGTTGAACCCAGGCCCTGGGCAGTGAGAGCATGGCGCTTTAACCGCTAGACCACCAGGGAATTCACTATCCAGTCCCTCAGTTTTCCAGTTCTTTCTCCCATGTTTTCTAAGTTCTGTAGCTGCTGTTTACAGACTTTTAAATGGGGTTGGCAGCTCAGATGGGCTTCCTTGGTGGTTCAGTGGTAAAGAATCCACCTGCCAAGCAGGAGACAAGGGCTCAGTCCCTGGGTCAGGAGGATCCCCTGGAGAAAGGAATGGCAGCCCACTCCAGTATTCTTTCCTGGAGAATTCCCATGGACAGAGGAGCCTGGTGGGCTACAGCCCAAGGGGTCGCAAAGAGTTGGACACATCTTAGCAACTGAACAACAATGGCAGCTCATACACTCATTTCTGTCTTTCCTCCTCAGGAATCCCAGGACTTTTGGCTTTGACAGGCTCCCCCCTCATCCTCTGGTGGGTGGTCGGCAGTGGACAGCCCTGTCTGTCCAGGTATCAGGGGTAGGGGGTATAGGCTGGGTGCTGGGGAAAAGCCTTCTAGTCCTTATTTTTAAAGAACAACAACAACAACAAAATTGAAGAAGGGCTCGTTTTGTTAAGATTTTATGACCTCACTTCTGTACTGGCCAAAGTGCCCTCAGCTGTGTCCCCAGTGGCCTATGGGGTCTTGTTCTGCTGCGTCATTGAGAGACTCCTGGTCCAGGGCCTGAGCTATTTGCCATGGCATCTGTTTGGCTGGGGCTTCTCTCAGGATCTCTGGACTCCGTCTTCTCTGATTCCTATGTGAATCTGGGCTGTGGTTTTCTTTCTGTGGGTTGTCTTTTCAGGGATTTGATATCAGAGTTGTGACAATTTAGAAGCTTAATAATCAAGCACCGTTTAATGTTTTCAGTGTTTCAGCCTCATTCATATGAAGCAGGGGTTGTGAATTGTTTGGGAACTTGAAAGAACTCATCCACCAACCACCCAAGCCTTCAGCCCTTTGCCCATAATTCTATAACTTCTAGGTTTTTCTTTTTTGCTTAGTCACCTGTGCAGGTTTTCTACTTCTTATTGAGTCATTGAAAATACTTCCCAAATGATCTCTCCTTTATTAAAGTTTTCAATTCATATTCAATTGGATATGATCTTTTATAATTTAAACATTGTCTTCCTGGTCATTCTTATCTGGCTTTTCTCATTTTCAGTTTTATTCTTTTGTTTTCTGTTTCTCTAAAGTAGTTTCACTATCTTATTGGACTTTTCGTAGAACTGTTTCAAGTTTATTTCTGCTGCCATTTTTATTATTCTCTAACTTTTGCTTTCTCTAAGAGTTCATTTCTATATGAATGTTTAATTTTTTGATGCTGTTTTAGAAGTAATTAGAGGATTTAAGTTGCTAATTTCACTTTAGATACAGTTTCAAAAGTATTGATGTCAATATACCTAGTGTTCTGATTTTCATTATTTCTCAATAATAATTTTTCCTATTTTTATTTTCTCCTTGATCTGATCATTACTGAAGATATTTTTTTTCTAATATGTATATATTTTTTAGTCTAAGTTTTCTTGGGTTTTCTAGTCATGGAGTGGACTGAGTTGTTCTGCAGTATGTGGGATCTTAGTTTGCTGACTAGGGATCGAACCCACAACCCTTGCATTGCAAGGTGAGTTCTTAACCACTGGATCACTGGGGAAGTCCTGAGAATGCTTTTAATTTTGAGGAGATGGGGTTTTCTATTGACTCTGATTCATTTATAGTTTTGTTATAACATAGCTTGAAATCCTCAGTTTTTAATACAACTTTATTAAGGCTTGGGAATAACAGAAGGGAATTTCAATTCACTAGATAGAAACTAAAAGTGAAGTGCAAACACACCTGACCACACAACGATCTCTTTAAAATTAGGCCACAGATATGGCTCTTCCCCAAGCCCATGAGTAGAGTTTTCCCAGCCCCTGCCCATGGTTGGGATGGCCCACCTCCCCTGGGAATATGTGAGTCCTGAGCAAAGGGGACCAGGCTCCTGAGGCTGAGCCAGAGGAAGTACAAGCACCGGGAGCCCTTGCTACCTCACTGCTGTGACTTCCTGACAGTTCCTGGGCCATGTATCTGGCAGGGGACACACATGAGGGATGCTGATCACCGCTCTGCTTTTACAAGGAATCCTGGAAATAGTCCCATGTGCATCAGGGGGGATAGATGAAAAAAATCCGTGTGTGTGTGTGCATGTGTGTGCCCATGTATGCACGTGTGTCAGGACATGGTTAAGTGAACCGTAGAGCTACCCAATGACACACTCATCATGGATAAATCTCAAAAAAAAGAAGTTTCATAATGAAAGGTGCTGGACGATACCATTTATGTAAAATTTAAGATGCACATATAAGTCACTGTCACAGCATGTGGACACACAGTAGGAGTGTCAGAGGCCACATGCGTGCTGTGCCTCTGGCCCTGGGGCTGCTGGTATCCTGGGATCTATTGCCTCCTCCAAAGGGGAAGTGAGGGCAGGTGTCAGAGCGGGGGGGCAGGGTCTCTGCAAGACGCAGGTGCTCCAGGAGCCTCCGTCTCACAGTTTGTTCTTCCCTCCCTGCCCCAATTCCAGACTTTGGAAGGTTCACCAGCGGCCCTGATGCACCCTCCCAGCTGCAGGGGCCCTCCCTGGAAGACCTGCTGTGCTCACACGCCCCCCTCTCCAGCGAGGACGACGCCTCCCCAGGCTGTGTGACGTCCTCCCAGGTGCCCTTCAAGGCTTTCCTCAGCTCCCCGGAACTGCGTGTCTCCCGAGGCTCCGACCGAAAGCTGTCCCCACTCCTGAGCCCCTTGCAGGACCCGCTGGTGGAGAAGACCCTGCTGGAGACCCAGGATGTGGGCCGGTCCAAAAAGGTGTGCTTCTCAGAGAGCAGCCTGCCCTCCGGGGACCGAACCAGGAGGAGCTACTACCTGAATGGTGAGAAGGGTGAGGAGCAAGCAGGAGTAGGGGGTTGGCCGCTGGGGAGGGTGGTCAGGGCCCAGCTTCTGCATCCAGCAGCAGGAGGAGGAGAGTGTGCCCATGCTCCTGGGGTCTGGGGCTCTGTCTGTACACATATTTTGACCATTTAAATAAGTGAGTAGCTTATCTTCTTATGATTGAGTTGTGTATTCTGGATACCAGACAATTTTGGTACATGTTTTGCAGATATGTGGAGAAGGAAATGGCAACCCACTCCAGTATTCTTGCCTAGAGACTCCTGTGGACAGAGAAGCCTGGTGGGCTGCTGTCCATAGGGTCGCACAGAGCTGGACACGACTGAGGCGACTTAGCATGCATGCCTGCATACATTGCAGATATGATCCATGATGGGGGAGGGGGTATCCTTCTCTCCTCCAGTGGACTACATCCAGGCAGAACTTTTCACTATGACCCAGCCATCTTGGGTGGCCCTGCAAAGCATGGCTCATAGCTTCATTGAGTTATACAGGCCTCTTTGCCATGACAAGGCTGTGATTCCACTTCATTGACTACACTAAAGCCTTTGACTATGTGGATCACAATAAACTATGGAAATTCTGGAAAGTAAACTGTGGAGATGGGAATACCAGACCACCTTACCTGTCTCCTGAGAAACCTGTATGCAAGACAAGAAGCAGCAGTTAGAACTGGACATGGAACAACTGACTGGTTCAAAATTGAGAAAGGACTCTGTCAAGGCTGTATACTGTCACCTTGCTTATTTAACTCATATGCAGAGTTCAGTTCAGTTCAATTCAGTTGCTCAGTCATTTCCGACTCTTTGGGACCCCATGGACTGCAGCATGCCAGGCTTCCCTGTCCATCACCAACTCCCAGAGCTTGCTCAAACTCATGTCCATTGAGTCGGTGATGCCATCCAACCATCTCATCCTCTGTCGTCTCCTTCTCGTCCTGCCTTAAGTCTTTCCCAGCATCAGGGTCTTTTCCAATGAGTCAGTTCTTCTCATCAAGTGGCCAAAGTATTGGAGCTTCAGCTTCAGCATCAGTCCTTCCAATGAATATTCAGGACTGATTTCCTTTAGGATTGAATGGTTTGATCTCTTTGCAGTCCAAGGGATACTCAAGAATCTTCTCCAACACCACAGTTCAAAAGCATTAATTCTTAAGTGCTCAGCTTTCTTTATGGTCCAGCTCTCACATCTATACATGACTACTGGAAAACCATAGCTTTGGCTAGATGGATCTTTGTCAGCAAAGTAATAGCTCTGCTGTCTAGGTTTGTCATAGCTTTTCTTCCAAGGAGCAAGCATCTTTTAATTTCAAGGCTGCAGTCACCATCTGCAGTGATTTTTGAGGCCAAGAAAACAAAGTGTCTCACTGTTTCCATTGTGTCCCATCTATTTGCCATGAAATGATGGGACCAGATGCCATGATGCTCAATTTTTGAATGTTGAGTTTTAAGCCAGGTTTTTCCCTCTCCTCTCTCACTTTCATCAAGAGGCTCTTCAGTTCCTCTTTGCTTTTTGCCATAAAGGTGGTGTCATCTGCATATCTGAGGTTATTGATAGTTCTCCTGGCAATCTTGAGTCCAGCTTGTGCTTCATCCAGCCTGGCATTTCACATGATGTACTCTGCAAAGAAGTTAAATAAGCAGGGTGACAATATACAGCCTTGACATACTCCTTTACCAATTTGGAACCAGTCCATTGTTCCATGTCTGGTTCTACATGCAAAGTACATCATGTGAAATTCTGGGCAGGATAAATCACAAACTGGAATCAAGATTGCCAGGGGAAATATCAACGACCTTAGATATACAGATGACACCACTCTTATGGCAGAAAGCGAAGAGGAACTAAAGAGCCTCTTAATGAGAGTGAAAGAGGAACGTGAAAAGGCTGGCTTGAAACAACATTCAGAAAGATCATAGCATCTGGTCCCATCATTCCATGGCAATCTGTTGTTGTTCAGTTGCTAAGTCATGTCCGACTCTTTGTGACCCCATTGACTGCAGCATGCCAGGTTTCCCTATATTCCACTATCTCCAGGAGTTTTCTCAAATTCTTGCCCATTGAGTTGGTGATGCTATCTAACCACTTCATGCTGCCCCCTTTTCCTTTTGCCTTCTCTTTCCCAGCATTAGGGTCTTTTCCAATGAGTCAGCTCTGTGCATCAGGTTACCAGAGTTTTGGAGCTTCAGCATCAACATCAGTCCTTCCAGTGAATACTCAGGGTTGATTTCCTTTAGGATTGGCTGGTTTGATCTCCTTGCCAAGGGACTCTCAAGAGTCTTCTCCAGTACCACAGTTCAAAAACATCAATTCTTTGGCTTTCAGCCTTCTCTATGGTCCAACTCTCACATCCATACATGAATACTGGTAAAACCATAACTTTGCTCATATGGACCTTTGTTGACAAAGTGATATCTCTGCTTTTCAATATGCTGTCTAGGTTTGTCATAGCTTTTCTTCCAAAGAGCAAGCTTCTTTTCATTTTATGGCTGCAGTCACTGTCTGCAGTGGTTTTGGAGCCCAAGAAAAGAAAATCTGGTCACTGCTTTCAATTTTTCCCCTTCCATTTGTTATGCTCAAAATCCCTCAAGCTAGGCTTCAGCAGTAGGTGAACCATGAACTTCTAGAGTTATAAGCTGGATTTAGAAAAGGCAGAGAAACCAAAGATGAAATTGCCAACATCTGTTGGAGCATAGAAAAAGCAAGGGAATTCCAGAAAAACATCTACTTCTGCTTCATTGATTACAAATCATCATCTTTGTTGTGGTGATCTTTGTTCAGTGGTCTTTCATGTTACCATTGTAGTTGCTTTGGGACACCAAGGACTACGCCCATGCAAGACAGGAAACTTAATGTGTAAGTGTTGTGGGTGTTCTGAGTGTTTCATTGACCAGCCCTGCTCCATCCCCTTCCCTCTGCTGGGGCCTCCCTTGTCTCTGAAACACAACAGTATTGAAATTAGGTCCGTTAATAACCCTCCAGCGGCTTCTAAGTGTTCAAGTGAAAGGAAGAGTTACACAACTCTCACTTTAAATCAAAATGTAGAAATGATTAAGCTCAATGAGGAACACATATCGAAAACCAAGGTGGGTTGAAAGTTGGGCCTCTTAGGCCAAACAGTCAAGATGTGAATGCAAAGAAAAGTTCTTGAAGAAAATGAAAAGTGCTACAGTGAGAACAACAGCTTTATTGCAGATATAAAGAAAGTTTCAGTGGTCTGGGTAGAAGATCAGACCAGCCATGCCATTCCCTTAAGGCAAAGCCTCCTCCAGGGCAAGACCCCAACCCTCTTCAACTCTGTGAAGGCTGATAGAGGTACAGAAGCTGCAGAAGAGAAGTCTGAAGCCAGCAGAGGGTGGTTCATGAGGTTTAAGGAAAGAAGCCATTTTATAACATCAAAATGCAAAGTGAAGCATGAAGGGCTGGTGTAGAAGCTGCAGCAAGTTGTCCAGAAGATCCAGCTCAGGTAATTCATGAAGGTGGCTGCACTGAAGGATGGATTTTCAGTGTAGATGAAACAGCCTTCTGTTGGAAGAAGATTCTATCTAGAAATTTATAGCCAGAGAGTAGAAGTAAGTGCCTGGCTTCAAAGCTTCAAAGGACAGGTTGATTCTCTTTTTAGAGGCTAATGCAGCTGGGGACTTGAAGTTGAAGCCAGTGCTCATTTATCATCTAAAAGTCCTAAGGCCTTTAAGAATTATGCTACATCTACTCTGCGTGTGTTCTGTAAATGGACAACAAAGCCTGGATGACAGCATATCTATTTGCAAAATGGTTCACTGAATATTTTAGCCCACTATTGAGACCTACTGCTCAAGAAGAAGATACCTTTCAAAATATTCCTACTCATCGATGATGCACCTGGTCACCCAAGGTCTCTGATGCAGATGGACAAGGAGATTAAAGGTGTTTACATGCTGCTAAGGCACCTCCATTCTGCCCATGGATCAAGGAGTAAATTTGACTTTTAAGTCTTATTACTGAAGAAATATACTTCATAGGGGTTTCCCTGGTGGCTCAGATGGTAAAGAATCTGCCTGCAATGTGGGATACCAGGATTCAATCCCTGGGTTGGGAAGATGCCCTGGAGTGAGGCATGGCAACCCATTCCAGTATTCTTGACTGAAGAATCCCATGGACAGAGGAGCCTGGCGGGCTACAGTCCATGGGGTCACAGAGAGTTGGACACAACTGAGAGACTGAGCACAGCACAGCACATACTCCATAAGGCCATAGCTGCCATAGATGGGGTTCCTCTGTGGGCTCTGAAACTTTCTGGAAAGGACTCACTATTCTAGATGCCACTAAGAGCATTCATGATTCACGGGAAGAGGTCAGAATAAGAACATTAATGGGAGTCTGGGTGAAGTTGATTCCAGCCCTCATGCATGACTTGGAGGGATTCAAGACTGCACTGGGGGTGGGGGTGTAACTGCAGATGTGGTGGGAACAGCTAGAGACCTGCAGTTAGAAGCGGAGCCTGAGGTGTGACTGAATTGCTGCAGGTGCAGATAAAGCCTCCACACAGGAGAAGTTGCTTCCTGTGGGTGAGCTAAGAAAGTGGTTTCTTGAGGTGGAATCTACTCCTGGTGAAGATGCTGAAATGACAACCAAGATTTAGAACAGGATGCAAACTTAGTTGAGAAAGCAGTGACAGGGTTTGAGAGGGTTAACTTTAATTTTGAAAGAAATTCTATCATGGGTAAAATGCTCTGAAATAGCATTTCATGCTACAAAGAAATTATTCCTGAAAGGAAGAGTCAGTCAGTATGGCAGACATCATTGTCACCTTTTTAAAGAAATTGCCACACCAACCCCAACTTTCAGCAACCACTGCCTGATCAGTCAGAATCTGTCAATACTGAGGCAGGACCCTCCACCAGCAAAAAGGTTATGACTCACTGCAGGCTTAGAGGATGGTTAACATTTTTTAGCAATAAAGTATTTAAAAATTAACGTATGTACCTTCTTTTGGACATAATGTTATTGCACATTATAGACTACACTGCAGCGTAAACCTAACTTTCACGTGCATTGAGAAACTGAACAATTCACATGACTTGCTGTCTTTAAAAATTTTTTTTTGGTTATCCATTTTTTTTTATATTATGCGACTTGCTTTCATGTGGTATTTGCTTTATTGTGGTAGTCTGGAACTGAAACCAGCAATATGTCCAAGGTATGCCTGTATAGCTTTCCATTTTTTTATTTCTTAAAAAATAACTTTCAGTAATATTTTATAGCTTCTATGTGCAGATCTTGCACATTTTTGTTGAATTTACCCTTTAGTATTTCATGTTTTTGATGCTATAATGAATAGTACTTTTTATCAATATGAATTTCTGATTATTTTTTTCTAATATGAACAGTATGAAAAGGCAAAAAGATAGGATACTAAAAGATGAACTCCCTAGGTCGGTAGGTGTCCAATATGCTACTGGAGTTCAGTGGAGAAATAATTCCAGAAAGAATGAAGGGATGGAGCCAAAGCAAAATTGATGCCCAGTTGTGGATGTGACTGGTGATAGAAGCAAGGTCCGATGTTGTAAAGAGCAATATTGCATAGGAACCTGGAATGTTAGGTCCATGAATCAAGGCAAAGTAGAAGTGGTCAAACAGGAGATGGCAAAAGTGAACGTCGACATTCTAGGAATCAGTGAACTAAGATGGACTGGAATGGGTGAATTTAACTCAGATGACCATTATATCTACTACTGTGGGCAGGAATCCCTTAGAAGAAATGGAGTGGCCATCATGGTCAGCAGAAGAGTCCAGAATGCAGTACTTGGATGCTATCTCAAAAATGACAGAATGATCTCTGTTCGTTTCCAAGGCAAACCATTCAATATCATGGTAATCCAAGCCTATGCCTCAACCAGTAATGCTGAAGAAGATGAAGTTGAATGGTTCTATGAAGATCTACAAGATCTTTTAGAACTAACACCCAAAAAAGACATTCTTTCCATTTTAGGGGACTGGAATGCAAAAGTAGGAAGTCAGGTAACACCTGGAGTAACAGGCAAATTTGGCCTTGGAGTACAGAATGAAGCAGGGCAAAGGCTAATAGAGTTTTGCCAAGAGAATGCACTGGTCATAGCAAACACCCTGTTCCAACAACACAAGAGGAGACTCTACACATGGACATCACCAGCTGGTCAACACCGAAATCAGATTGATTATATTCTTTGCAGCCAAAGATGGAGAAGCTCTATACAGTCAGCAAAAACAAGATCAGGAGCTGACTGTGGCATGGATCATGAACTCCTTATTGCCAAACTTAGACTGAAATTGAAGAAAGTAGGGAAAACCACTAGACCATTCAGGTACAACCTAAATCAAATCCCTTATAATTATACAGTGGAAATGAGAAATAGATTTAAGGGACTAGATCTGAGAGTGCCTGATGAACTATGGATGTAGGTTCATGACATTGTACAGGTGACAGGGATAAAGACCATTCCCAAGAAAAAGAAATGCAAAAAAGCAAAATGGCTGTCTGAGGAGGCCTTACAAATAGCTGTGAAAAGAGAGAAGTGAAAAGCAAAGGAGAAAAGGAAAGATATTCCCATTGAATGCAGAATTCCAAAGAATAGCAAGGAGAGATAAGAAAGACTTCCTTAGCGATCAATGCAAAGAAACAGAGAAAAACAACAGAATGGGAAAGACTAGAGATCTCTTCAAGAAAATCAGAGATACCAAGGGAACATTTCATGCCAAGAGGGGCACAATAAAGGACAGAAATGGTATGGACCTAACAGAAGCAGAAGATATTAAGAAGAGGTGGCAAGAATTCATAGAAGAACTTTACAAAAAAGATCTTCACAACCCAGATAATCATGATGGTGTAATCACTCACACTCAGGTAGAGCCAGACATCCTGGAAGGTGAAGTCAAGTGGGCCTTAGAAAGCATCACTACAAACAAAGCTAGTGGAGGTGATGGAATTCCAGTTGAGCTATTTCAAATCCTAAAAGATGATGCTGTGAAAGTGCTGTACTCAATATGCCAGCAAATTTGGGAAACTCAGCAGTGGCCACAGGACTGGAAAAGGTCAGTTTACATTCCTATCCCAAAGAAAGGCAATGCCAAAGAATGCTCTAACTATGGCACAATTGCACTCATTTCACACGCTAGTAAAGTAATGCTCAAAATTCTCCAAGCCAGGCTTCAGCATTACATGAACTGTGGACTTCTAGATGTTCAAGCTGGTTTTAGAAAAGGCAGAGGAACCAAGATCAAATTGCCAACATCTGCTGAATTATCGAAAAAGCAAGAGGGTTCCAGAAAAACATCTACTTCTGCTTTATTGACTATGCCAAAGCCTTTAACTGTGTGGATCACAATAAATTATAGCAAATTCTGAAAGATGGGAATACCAGACCATCTTACCTGTCTCTTGAGAAACCTGTATGCAGGTCAGGAAGCAACACTTAGAACTGGACATGTAAAATCAGACTGGCTCCAAATAGGAAAAGGAATATGTCAAGGCTGTATATTGTCACTCTGCTTATTTAACTTATATGCAGAATACATCATGAGAAACGCTGGGCTGGAGGAAGCACAAGCTGGAATCAAGATTGCCAGGAGAAATATCAATAACCTCAGATATGCAGATGACACCTCCCTTATGGCAGAAAGTGAAGAAGAACTAAAGAATCTCTTGATGAAAATGAAAGAGGAGAGTGAAAAAGTTGGCTTCAAGCTCAACATTCAGAAAACTAAGATCATGGCATCCGGTCCCATCACTTCATGGCAGTTAGATGGGGAAACAGTGGAAACAGTGGCTGACTTTATTTTTCTAGGCTCCAAAATCACTGCCGATGGTGATTGCAGCCATGAAATTAAAAGACACTTACTCTTTGGAAGGAAAGTTATGACCAACCTAGATAGCATATTAAAAAGCAGAGAATTACTTTGCCAACAAAGGTCTGTATAGTCAAGGCTGTGGTTTTTCCAGTGGTCATGTATGGATGTGAGAGTTGGACTATAAAGAAAGCTGAGCGCTGAAGAATTGATGCTTTTGAACTGTGGTATTGGAGAAGACTCTTGAGAGTCCTCTGGACTGCAAGGAGATCCAACTAGTCCATCCTAAAGGAGATCAGTCCTGGGTGTTCATTGGAAGGACTGATGTTGAAGGTGAAACTCCAATACTTTGGCCACCTCATGTGAAGCGTTGACTCATTGGAAAAGACCCTGATGCTGGGAAGGATTGGGGGCAGGAGGAGAAGGGGAAGACAGAGAATGAGATGGCTGGATGGCATCACCGACTCGATGGACATGGGTTTGGGTGGACTCGGGGAGTTGGTGATGGACAGGGAGGCCTGGCGTGCTGCGGTTCATGGGATTGCAAAGAGTAGGACATGACTGAGCGACCAAACTGAATATATAGTAGCACAATTGATTTTGTATATTTATCCCATGATGGTCAACTTGACTGGGTCATTAGGTGCCCAGGTATTTGGTCAAACATTATTCAGGGTATGTCTATGAGAAGGTTTTTAGATGAGTTTAATAATTAAGTCAATAGACTGAATAAAGCAGACTGGCCTCCTGAATGTGGGTAGGCCTCATACAATCAGTTGAAGGCCTGAATAGGATAAAAAGGCTGACTCTCCCAAGTAAGAGAAAATTCCTCCTGCCTGACTGCCTTTGGATTGCAACTGAAATCTCAGCTCTTCTTGGATCTCAAGTCTCCAGTCCTTTAAACTGGAGCCACACCATGGGTTCCCTTGTTTCTCAGACCTTGAACCCAGACTGGGACTACATCATCAGCTTTTCTGAGCCTCCAACTTCGTGACTCACCATTGCAGATCTTGGGATGTGTCAACTTTCATAACTGCGTGAGCCAATTCCTTTTAATAAGCACACAGAGATGCACATAGACACCCCCCCCCACACACATATGGTTCTATTTCTATCTGTAAAATCTATGATGATACCATCTCTCGTTTCTGACAGTGGTAATTTTTATCTTCCTCTTTTTCTGTAATTAATCTGGCTAGGGGTTTGTCAATCTTACTGACTTTTTTCTTTGAGGAATAGCTTTTTGGTCAGATCTTGAAGGGCCTGAGTGGGGCTAGAAATGCTTTCTAGATCCTCTCAGACCTAGAGGTTGCTTGTTCCTTCCACCTAGTTTATACTTTAGAGGAGAGGAGGCAGGGAGAGGGACCAATTCCTGATGAGATAAATGTATTAATACAGAAGGGGGAGAATGTATTCTGCTCCTGCATGGGCTGTTTTCCCTACCATGCTTCTGTGCAGTGTACCTGGTTCTCAGTTATAATTCCTGGGTAGCCTCTGCAGTGTTGTGAAGTGATTGTGGAAGGAGAGCACTGAAAACTAGGCTTCTCAGATGGTTCAGGGGTAAAGAACCCGCCTGCCGATGTAAAAGGCATGGGTTCGATCCCTGGGTTGGGAAGATCCCCTGGAGAAGGAAATGGCAACCCACTCCAGTACTCTTGCCTAGGAAATCCCATGGACAGAGAAGCCTGGCAGGCTATGGTCTATGGAGTCACAAAGAGCTGGACATGGCAGTGACTAAACAACAACAGCACTGAAAAGTACAAAATATTGAAAGAAATGAGAGAAGACCTAAATAAATGTAAATAGTCTTATGGTCATGGCTTGAAAGACCTACTATTATCAAGATGGCAAACCTCTCCCCAAATCAATCTACAAATTTCAATGCAATCCCTATCAAAGTCTCACCTGACTTCTTGGCAGAAATTGACATACTGATCCTAAAATTTGTATGGAGATGCATGGGACTCAGAATAAGCAAAACAGTCTTGAAAAAGGAGAATAAAATTGGAGGACTCACATGTCCCAATTTCAAAATTTACTCTAAAGATACAGTAATCAGCAGCGTGGTACTGGTGCAAGGACAGGCATACAAGTCCATGAAATAGAATCAAGAGTCAGAGATAAACTCATGCATTTATAAGTCTGATGTCTGGCAAGGGTCCCAAGACAATTCAATGGAGAGAGAAGAGTCTTTTCAACAAATGGTGCTGGGAAAGTGATCTCCACATGCAAACAGCTGAAGCTGGACTTATGAAAATTAACTCAAAATGCATCAAAGATTTTTAAAAGACATAAGAGCTAAAACAATAAAACTTTTAGAAGAAAACATAGGTCATAAGCCTTATGACTTTGGATTTGGCCACAGAGTCTCAGCTGTGACAGACTGGACCGTGCTAAGCTCAACCTCATCGTCCCTGCTCAGCCCCTGCATTGGTACGGCTGAGGGGGCAGGAGGACACGTGCTCCTTGCCTGTGCTAGCGCCCACAGAGGAGGAGCTGCCCACGCCTGGCCTTGATAAGCATGTGTTGACCGTCATCATGTTCCTGCCCAGAGTGACTAGCCAGGGTTCCAGGATGGATGGCTATGTGGGCAGTCCCGGGATGGGGCCGAGGGAGGGAGAGCAGCTGCCCAAGGCCACAGGCAGGGGTGGTCCTCAGTCTAGTGTGCACAGCTGCATAGAAGCCCTTGGGCAGGTCTTGGAGCCGCCCAGTGACTCTCCGGGCCACTGAGCCCTCCAGCAGGGTGGGGACTCAGACCAAGCTCTGTATGTGGTGGGGGTCTGGAGCCCTTGATAGGCACAGGTGTCTGCGGGTAGCAGGACCTGGAGCCAGCTCTCCATGGCAGAGCACCCAGCCCATCTGTGCACTACCTGCTGGCTGGACGGACCCTGTGGGGCTTCACCATCCAACACTCTCAGGAGGGGTTTGGATCGCTGTCAGGTTAGAAAGTTGCAGGGCTTTAGAAAAAGCTTTAGAAATGGGCCTGTTATCAAGTGTCTTCTGTGGGGAAGAGCAGAGTTCGGGACGCACTGGAGCCGGTGCCAAGTGCCTGCTCTCCCCTCAGAGAGCATCCTGGGCAGTGAGGGCACGCCAGGCGCCGTGATGTGGGCCCTTCCTCACTCTATGGCTCCGCAAAGTCAGGTGCACTCGGTGGCAACAGTCATCGGCGTGATCTTCAGGGAGCACAGTAGCTTTGAAGGGTGGTGGTGGGGTCATGGCTGTCGGGTGGAAGACGTGCTGACATCAGAGGCTGCTGTGGGGAAGGGCAATTTAGAAGCAGTTTTGGAGGGGAGGGTGGTTGATGTGCTGGGGTGATATTGGGGAAATAATTAGAATCTAATGCAAATCCAGCAACCCTCAAGTCTTATTATGAAATAAGCATTAGACCAGCCTGTAATACACACAGGCTGCTGAGACAGAGCGTCTCACTGTTTCACATAGCTATGCAGACTGAACCCACACGTGCCACGTGTGTTCTTGAGTTAGCCAGGACCCCACCCTCAGGAGGGGACATGCCTAGCCCATTCCGAGTTCACCTGGTCACAGGGCTGAGCGCTCCAAGGGGGGGTCACCCTAGACCAGGTGCTGAGCAGACTTGCTGTGACAAGGGGACCATAAACCAACAACCCTGGGCTGTGAAACGTCCATCTCAGGGAACTGAGGGAGGGCCTGGGATCGGGGTTGCCAGGGGGCAGCAGAGAACAGGGAGAAGGGTGCTCCCTCAGGTCACCACTGGGCCCTGCAGGAAGGCCTTGTCGGGGTTCCCAGGCTTCACCTCAGACTCACAGTGGCAACATCTAGGTCAGCCCTCTCCCTGAGGAATGTGGGCAGCCCTGGACTCTCTGAACCCCTTGACCCTCCTGCCCTCCCAGATACTGGCTGCCCATCTCATCAGCCCCACCCAACTCTGCTCCCCAGAGATCCAGAGCTTCACTGGCGCGGAGAAGGATGGCCGCGTTGTTGGGGAGATTGCCTTCCAGCTGGACCGTCGCATCCTGGCCTATGTCTTCCCAGGGGTGACCCGGCTCTATGGCTTCACTGTGTCCAACATCCCCGAGAAGATCAAACAGGTACGCCTCCCTGGCTGGGGGCCTTCCCCTGGCCTGGTCCCTGACCTGCCCCAGGACCCTCCCAGCCCAGGGTCCCATCCTTGCCCCGGGCCCCTTGTTGCCCATCCCCCTCCCCCAAGGTCCCCTGGCCGCCAGGCCTCTGTAGTGCCCACACAGCTGTAGGCCTGGGCAAGGCTGAGTGCTGTCTGAGTGGGGAATCAATGAGCTGCCTCACGAGTCCCTTTGCTCTGTCCTGTCTTTCGTGGTCGGGGACAGCCTCAAAAGTGGCTCGGGGTGGGGAGCACTGTGACGCTCTGGCCGGCTGGCGAGGCACCTTTTCCGGGCTCCAGGGGTGGAGCTCCCTGCTCTCCTGTCGATCCCTCCGCGCGGGAGGGAAACCGGGAGCCGGCCCCTGATGGGGGCCTGGCTCTGGGCCTCAGTGTCCCCACCGACACAGCTGGGCTGGAAGGGCGCGGGAATCTCGCCCCGGGCCTGCGCCTGGCCTCCCGTCCTCCTCGCTTCCCTGTCCCTGCGGGTCCCTGGCCCCGCCGTCCACTCGTGCCTGTGCCCACAGACGTCCATCAAGTCCCTGGACGGCTCGGTGGACGAGAAGAAGCTGCGGGAGCTGACGCACCGCTACCTGACCCTGACTGCGCGCCTGGAGAGGCTGGGCTACAACCGCGACGTGCACCCTGTGTTCAGCGAGTTCCTCATCAACACCTACGGCATTCTGAAGCAGCGGCCGGACCTGCGTGCCAACCCGCTGCACAGCAGCCCGGCCGCCCTGCGTAAGCTGGTCATCGACGTCGTGCCCCCCAAGTTTCTGGGTGACTCGCTGCTGCTGCTTAACTGCCTGTGCGAGCTCTCCAAGGAGGACAGCCGTCCGCTCTTCGCCTGGTGACCCCGTGCCCTGCGCCTCCCAGCAATAAATGCGTGTTGCAACCTCGGGCGCCACTCTCCTCGTCCGCTCCCCGGAGGGCGAGCCGAGGGCGCCAGGGCCGGGTGGGCCGCTGCCCGCGCTGTCCCGCCCCCCGGGCGGCGCGCACCCCGGCGCCCGCCCCGCCGCCCACACCTGCGCGGTGAGCCCCAGTCTATTAAAGTCGTCTGTTTGCTGTTCCTCCTTTACCACTGCTCTTTGAAGGCCGGTGGCGGTCCCCGTCGGAGTCTTCCTGGAGGGCAGGGCCTGGGACCAGGGTTCAGCCGTGGACAGGGCAGCTGCAGAGCCCGCGGCAACGTGAAGACACAGGCCCTTGTTCAAAGCCAGGGACAGCAAGATAGCAGTGGAGCTTTAAACCAGGTGCCCATGTGCAGCTGGGTGGGCGTCCCTGTCAGTGAGGCTGGTCCAGGGCTGGCAGTTTACCTGGAAGAGGATTACCGGCAGCCGGAGCCCCTGGAGGGAAGCCGGGGTGTGCTGGGCTCTTCCTGCAGAGTTCTGGACTGTGAGCCCTGGTCCCTTTGGCTGCAAGGTGGTCACAGAAACCAGCATCGGGGCACTGGCTGGTGAGATGGCTTTCCCTGTAAATAGGGGAGCTTTCCAGGGTCCCCTACTCAGGAGATGTTTTTAGCACCTGCTAGCATTTTTAATGTCTCAAAACTGCCCCCCAGAACTGGTCTTGGCGTCACACTGGGGCCCCTCTGTACATCTTGCATTCCCAGCTGTGGCCAAGCCCTGGCCCAGACCCATCTCCATAGGACACACAGCCCTCTGCTCTGCAACTTCCACACCATGCCCCTGTCTCTCCTGAGGCCTAGAGAGGGCAGGTGGCCCCCTGGGGCCCTGCGCCCAACCCCTCCCTGGCTGCTCCTCTGCTGTAGGTAGGAGGATGAAGGTGCCAGGATGCCTGACTCTTGTTCCTCACAGCCTGGTGTGTCCCAGATGCCCCGGCTCCTTGGACCCCTGTCTCAGTCAGCTCGGGTGCTGTAACAAACACCACCAATGGGGCGGCTTGAACAGTGGACATTTATCATCTCACATTTCTGGAGGGAGGCTGAAGCCCGAGATGGGGGTGCCACTGAGCTGGTTCCTCTGGGGCCTCCCTCCCTAGCATGCAGACAGCTGTCTCTTCCTGGTGTCCATCCTCCCCTCATAAGGACACCAGTCCTACAGGATTGGGACCCGCCTTGGTGACCTCATTTTAACCTCATCACCTCTGTAAAGACCCTGGCTCCAGGCTGTGCTGGGGGTTAGGGCTTTAGTCCTCACCCTCCCCTCCCTGCCACCTGCTACCGGCCCACAGCTTAGGGGCGTCTGCAGCTGCAGGGCCCTCTGGTGGGCACATTGGGCTCTTCTGGGGGGAACCTGGTGGTGGGGCTGGGGTCTGGAGAGCAGCCCTGGTTGAGCCTCTGCTGAGGGCCCGGTGAGGGGGGCTTGCAGGTTCCCTCCTGGGACCCGGTGCGATGGCCACTCCCCCACAGTCACCCTCAGTCATCTGGGAGCTGCAGCTGTACAGGACGGTCTGCCTCAGCCTTCAGGGTCTCTGGGATCCCCCAGCCACTTCTCCCTCTTCCAGTTCCCATGAGCAGCTGCTAGAGGGGTGGGCTTCCAATGACACAGGTAGCTGGGGGCCTGAAAGACCAGAGTATCTCCTCTCCTGGCCCTGTGGTGCCTGTGAGAGGGATGAAGTGGTCTTGGACCTGATCACCCCAAAGGTCATGTGGAGCACACAATGACAGGAGAACCATGGATGGTGCAGGCTGCTCTTGGGAGGAGCCTGTGGGGGTCCATGTGCTGCCAGGGTGACCATGTGTTGGGTGGGCCTTTGCAGAATGGAAACAGCACCACCCCCAGTTCAAAAATCATGAAGGCCTTCAAGATGGCATTGACCTGAGCTGGCCCTCTCAGCTCAAGGCCCTGTGCTGCTGACCTGGAGTACATGGCCCCTTGTGGGGATCCTCTGGCCTCTGTGGGGTGGGGACCTGGGCCTCACCTGCCTGCCCCTCCCCAGTGCCATGGGCCTGCACTCCCCCCACCAATACCTACCTGCCTGCCAGCCAGCTGTGCTGACCTCTGCTGAGAGCCAGGCCCAGGGCTTCACACACGGTCCCTCTTGTCCCTCTGTGGCCCTGAGGCTCAGCTGTTCCACAAAGAAACAGAGGCCAGGGGGGTCACCCAGAGGGTCACCAGGGGGCCCTGGGCACAACTGGGCCTGGAGCTTGGGGTGACCTGAGGCTGCAGCCTGCTGAGGACTTTCCCCCGGGAGTCCAGTACTTCTTTCAGGGGAGCCCACGCTCACCTGGGCAGAGGTCTCTGTCCTCCCCTCCACCACCTCCTCTGCTGGCTGCCTAGCAAGGTCCTGGCTCTGCCCCTCCCCCATCAACCAAGTTAATAAGAAGCCTGGCTGAGGGAGGGCCCTGATGGGGGAATAAAGGCCCCACCAGCCTCCTTCCCACCTCTGTTGGTAAAAGGAGTGTCTGGGTCAGGGTCTGGACCATGTCCCGGCTGGTGGAATGTGTCCCGAACTTCTCAGAGGGGAACAACCAGGAGGTGAGGGCCTGGGGACCGCCAGGGCAGTGCAGGGGGCTTGGGGCCAGGAGGGCATGTCTTGGAATGGGGTCTGGGGACTGTCTTTTTCTGGAAAGGGTGAGGAAGGAGCAGCAGGTGGGCAACCAGTCAGGGGTCCTAGTCCAGGTCTGGGCAGGTCATTTGGCCCACACAGCTGTTTGAGGGTCCTTGTGTGGGGCACGGTCTCCCCTCCCCCACTTGTCCTTATCCCCAGGTTATCTGCAGGAAACTGAGTCACAGAGCATTGGGCAGGCCTTCCTACTGCCTCAGGAGCTTCTGGGCTGCCTGAGGGCCGGGCCCCAGTCCTCTGTGACCTTGGCCTGCAGTCACCTTCTCGGGGCCCTGGCAGCCCCTCCACCCAGTTCTGCTTCCTGACTCAGTTTCTCCCCATGGGGCTGCCTGTCTCTGCTCCCAGATGCCCAGCACCAGCTCATGGCCCTGCGTCTGGGTGGGGGCAGGACAGACTGGGCTCCGGCAGCTCCCGCCCCCTCGTCCTCATGGGGAGACGGAGGTGCAGGCCTGGCTTCATCCGCAGGTGATTGAAGCCATCTCTCGAGCGGTGACGCAGACGCCAGGCTGCGTGCTGCTGGATGTGGACGCCGGCCCCTCCACCAACCGCACCGTCTACACCTTCGTGGGGCGCCCTGAGGATGTGGTGGAGGGGGCCCTCAATGCCGCCCGCACTGCCCACCGGCTCATCGACATGAGCCGGCACAGAGGTGAGGGCAGTGGAGGGCGGCCCGCCTGGTGCTCAGGACTTGCAGAGGGTGAGGGGCCAATGGGCTAGCTGGATGCTCCTTGGACTCTGTTTACATTTCAGGGGCCCAAGAGTGGCCCGCAGCAAGGTGCTCGCACTCGGCACGGGCCTTGGGTATGGGAGACAGAGCCCTATCTGTCAACAGCCCACAAAGCAAACACATTCTCTGGGCGGCAGTGTCCAAGGCCGATGGACACATGGGGAACTGGTCAAAAGGGCAAGGTCTATAGCCTCTCATAGAGGGGGAGGGAATACATGAGTGATTCCAACTGGTGGAGGGTAACTGAGGCTTATCTCAGAGAAGCTGCCTGGGGGGAAGGGACGTGGGACTGCCATCTGGGGGGACCACCTGGAGGAGGGGAAGTAGGGCTGCCATCTGGGGGCCTGCCTTGGGGAGGGGGCATGGGGTTGCCATCTGGGGGGCTGCCTGGAGGAGGGGAAGTAGGGCTGCTATCTGGGGGGCTGCCTGGAGGAGGGGAAGTAGGGCTGCCATCTGGGGGACCATCTGGGGGGAGGGGAAGTAGGGCTGCTATCTGGGGGGCTGCCTGAGAGGAGGGGAAGTAGGGCTGCCATCTGGGGGACCACCTGGGGGGAGGGGACATGGGACTGCCATCTGGGGAGCTGCCTGGAGGAGAGGACGTGGGGTTGCCATCTGGCTGTGGGCTGCTGGCCTGCGGTGGGCCTTGGCTTCTGAGAAGGATGCCCTGTAGGGCAGTGGGGTGGAGGAGGCCCCTCCTAGAGCGCCGATGGTAGCTAGGGATGGGAAGGGGTTTACCACTGACAGGCCGCAGAGCTCGCATCTGCCTCTCGGGGCCCTGCGGTCAGTCTGTATGGGTGCAGAAGGGGCTGGAGGGTGGGGTTCCATACCTAGGCCCCCCTTCCTCAGCCCCATCTCTGTGTAGGGGAGCACCCCCGGATGGGCGCTCTGGACGTGTGCCCCTTCATCCCGGTGAGGGGCGTCACCATGGACGAGTGTGTGCTCTGTGCCCAGGCCTTTGGCCAGCGGCTGGCAGAGGAGCTGGGTGTGCCAGGTGAGAGCCCAGCACGGGTGGCCCCTCCTCACCTCAGCTCAATAGGCGCCCTATGAGCTTCTCTGCTCTTACATCCTTAAAAATGCACATTTTAAGAGAAAAAACCCTCCCATGCAGGTTTTGACAGGCAGGAGTATGCCCGTTTCTCCTATGATGAGAACCTGTGAAGACAGGGTCCCAGCCATCATGGAGCTGGCAGACTCTCAGCCTTGCTTGGGAGTGGGCTTGAGTAGCGGCTCTGTGAAGGGCTTGAGCAAGATGGACAGACAGAGGCCCTTAACAGTCTCTTTGGGGAGTTAAACAAATCAAGGGAAAGCCCAGCACATGCCACAGGTGGACGCCTGGGAAACCAGGCGCAGGCCCAGCCCCTGCCTGTGGGCCGATGGACCAACCTGGGGAGGGGTCTCCTGCCTCGTGAGGTGTTGGGAGCTGGTGGTGAGCTTTGTTTTCTCTCCTCCTCACTCCATGTTTTGTTTAGAGAAAATGCACTTTGGAGAGAAACATGAATATCCTTCCAGGCCCGCGTGCCTGCTCCCAACACTTGTGGGTAGACAATGGCTTTTTCTGGGGCAGTGGGAGTAGGGCCTGCCCAGCCCCTGGGTGGGCAGAGGAGGGGTCCTGCCCATACAGAGTGCCCATCAGCGACCACCCACACCCACCCTCCGGGGCACAGAGATGGGGGCTGCTAGCAAGATGGAGCTGCAGGAACGGGGTCCTGCAATGCCCTCTGCTTGGAGCCTGACTTGCCAGGTCCCTTTGCAGTGTACCTCTACGGCGAGGCGGCACGGACAACCAGCCGCCAGTCCCTGCCGGCCATCCGGGCCGGGGAGTACGAGGCCCTCCCTGAGAAGGTGCCATGCCCTTCAGTAGGGGGTGGTCTGGGGTGGGCCCTCCTCCCCTCTTCCCTCACCTGTCGGTCTCCCCGCAGCTCAAGCAGGCCGAGTGGGCACCTGACTTCGGGCCCAGCTCCTTCGTTCCCAGCTGGGGGGCCACCGCCACAGGGGCGCGGAAGTTCCTCCTCGCGTTCAACATTAACCTGCTCAGCACCAAGGAGCAGGCGCACCGCATCGCCCTCAATCTCCGTGAGCAGGGTCGTGGGAAGGACCAGGTGGGCACCTGGTGCCTGCAGTCCCATGAGGCCTGTCCCGTCCCTGTTGAATCTCAAGGAGCTCCCAGAGAGGGTCAAGGCTGGGCACCATGTGTGGACCCGCTGACCACAGGTCCTGCCCACCTTGGTGTCCACGCCACGTGGGACTGGCAGGGTCAGGGTTCCAGGGTTTGAGGTTGGGGAGCAGGGCTTTAAGGACATTTTCCATGGAAGTAGCAGGGCTGCTATGTGGTCAACATACTGCAGTATTTCCACGCTGATAGGAAAACAAGTGTTCCTGAGCCCCAGGTATCCCCAGGTACCCCAGGTGCCCTGATCCACCAAGTCTACCATAGGAAGTCCCACCTAGTTTGAGCACCACTTCTGCAGTTGGACTCAGGTAGACAAAGACACACCTGGTGAAGGAGGCCCTGCTCCTCACCTGTCAGCCTCCACCCCCAGAGACCTGGGCCTGGCTTCTATCCCAAACACTCAGCTGTCGGCAAGCACAGCACAAAAGCGCGGCAACTCCCCAGTCCTGCTCTGTCCTCTACTGAGGTCAGAAGTCAGAGGTCCCCCCGAAGGGACGTGAGTGCCCCAAGGAGCAAGGGCTGAGAGCTGGCCTCCAAGGCAGGGGTGGGATGGGAAAAAGGAGCCAGCCCCCAGGACAAGGACATGGGTGGAATGCTGGCCAGGCAGCAGGGCCTCGTCTGAGCCTGGACCCTGTGTGGGGTGAGCCGCCTTTGGGGGCTCTGCTTCCGGTACTGGGCAGGCTCCTCCCATGCTCAGAGGAGAGACAGGGAGAGCAAGGCCGGGAGGAGACCAGCTGCACTGCACGGTCTTCAGGCCATAGCCCGCCTTGTCCCAGTGTCTGGGGCAGGGGGAGACCCTGGGCCAGCTGAGGGGACGCAGGGGGAGGGGACTGTCCGTGCGGGGTGCCAGGAGAGGAAGGGCCGGGCTGGGTAAGCCTTGTGCTCTGCAGCCAGGACGCCTGAGCAAGGTGCAGGGCATCGGCTGGTACCTGGATGAGAAGAACCTGGCTCAGGTGTCCATGAACCTCCTGGACTTTGAGGTCACAGGGCTGCACACGGTTTATGAGGAGACCTGCAGAGAAGCCCAGGTGAGTGGAGCAGGTCCTCCCCATATTCCCAAGCCCAGCTGATGCTGGGGCACTGATGCCTCTACCTCTGACCTCCACCCTCCGCCCCCTGCAGGAGCTGAGCCTCCCAGTGGTGGGCTCACAGCTGGTGGGCCTGGTGCCTCTGAAGGCCCTGCTGGACGCTGCTGCCTTCTACTGTGAGCAGGAGAACCTGTTCCTCCTGGAGGAGGAGCAGCAGCTCAGGCTGGTGGGTGGGGCCGGTGGGGGTGGGGCTGGGGGTCCTGATGGGGAGCGGGGCAGCTGCTCCAGGCACCTGCTCCCTGGGCCGGGGTTCCTGTCCACGTGGCCTCCTACTTCTCCTTTGTTTTATCGACTGTGCCTCGAAGTTGAGATCACTTATTTCACTTGGTGGATACTGTTGGGGTTTTCTCTGTGACCTAAAATATATTCAGTCTTGTAAAACTTCTGTGAGAGGGGGTGCCTGGGCTCTGTCGGACAGAGGGACTTGCCCCTCCCCTGGTGCTGACCCGTCCAGATTTGGGGGTGTGAGTCTAACCTCTGTGGATATTCATGTGGCTCCTGTGGTCCTGGGTCCCTCTAGCCAGCTCCGGCGGTAGCCGGCTTTTGCCATCCTGTTGCTCTGGCCTCAGGGTTGTTCTGTTTTGAAGGTATTGCTTTAAATGAGCACATGACTGGATTTCTCTGAGAGTTTTTGTCTTTTGATTGTTGGATTTATCCTTTTGTATTTACTAACCTAGCAGATATGCCTGGACTTGCTTTCGTCCTGTTTTCAGGCAGAGAGGATGTGGTTTCCTTTCGGTTATATGGAGGCAATATAATGTGTGTATGCAACTCTGGGCATCCAATTCTGTGACCCCATGGGATTCTCCAGGCAAGAATACTGGTGCTGTGCTTAGTCACTTAGTTGTGTTTGACTCTTTGCCACCCCATGGGCTGTAGCCAGCCGGCCCCTCTGTCCTTGGGGATTCCCCAGGCAAGAATGCTGGAGTGGGTTACCATGCCCTTCTCCAGGGGATCTGCCCAACCCAGGGTTTGAACCCACGTCTCCTTGTCTTGCATTGCAGGTGGATTCTTAATTGCTGCGTCATCAGGGAGGCCCATTACTTAATATATTTATCTCTAGTTTTGATTTATTAAGCTAAAATCTATCTAAATGTACCAACGTGATTTGTCAATTTTGATCAGTGCAGGCAGCACAAAGATATTTGGTTCCAGGCCACTGCAAATAAATTGAATATCCCAATAAAGCCACTCACATGATTTTCTAGTTTCCTGGTGTATATAAAAGTTATGTTCATACTAGACTATAGTCTGTTAAGTGTGCAATATCATTGTGTCTAAAAAAACTGTACACATACTTAAAAGTATTTTATTGCTAAAAAAAGCTAGCCTTCATCTGAGCTTTCAGAGAGTTGTGATTTTAATCCTGGTGGAGAGTTAAAATATTGTGAGGATTACCAAAACGTGACACAGAGGCACACAGTGAGCAAATGCTGTTGGGAAAAGGGTGCCTATAGACTTCTTTGAAGCAGTCTTGCTACAAAATTTGTCAAAAACTCACTGTCTGTGAATATTGAGGTCTGCCATCTGCAGGCTGCTTGCTGTACACATGAGAAAGTAACTCTTGATATTTACCTTGTCTTTTCTCCCTTCTTTAGTTCCCTGTGTTTTAGAGCTGTGTCATTTTTTTTAAGCAGTTGGTTCTTTTATTGTTTATATTTTTTAAATATTTATTAATTTACTTTTTTCTTTACATTATCATTTTGGTTTTGCCATACATTGACATGAATACACCATGGATATACATGTGTTCCCCTTCTAGAACCCCCCTCCCACCTCCCTCCCAATTCCATCCCTCTGGGTCATCCCAGTGCACCAGCCCTGAGCACCCTGTATCATGCATCAAATCTGGGCTGGCGATTCATTTCACATATGATAATTTACATGTTTCAATGCTGTTCTCCCTTATCATCCCACCCTCACCTTTTCCCATAGAGTCCAAAAGACTGCCTCTCTTTTGCTGTCTCGCAGACACATGTACCCCAATGTTCATCACTGCACTGTTTACAATAGCCAGGACATGGAAGCAATCTAGATATCTATCAGCAGACAAATGGATAAGAAAGCTGTGGTACATATACACAATGGAATATTACTCAGCCATTTAAAAGAATACATTTGAATCAGTTCTACTGAGGTGGATGAAACTGAAGCCTACTATACAGAGTTGGTTCTTTTAAATATTTTTTCAGCTTTTAAAATTATGGTAGAATACACATGACATAAAATTTCCTATCTTAGCCATATTTAAACGTGCTGGTCAGTGGTGTTAAGGATGTTTATGAAGTTGTACAGCCATCACCGCCGTCCAGGATGGGGTTTCCTGTTTCTCTGAGAGGTGTTGTCAGGACCTTGAGGGCTCATCCTGCCCCTCGCCAGTCACTGGGTGGTGCTCCATGTCACAGCACTGTCTTCCCGCCCTGGACTTGGGCTGTGTCCCCTTCAGTGTCCTTAGCTCCTTTCAGCATGTCTTGTAGTTCTCATTGCAGTCTTTCACCTCCTTGATGAAGTTAATTAATTCCTAAGTGTTTCATTTTTTTTTTTGGATGCTACTGAAAACGGAATTGTTTTTGTAATTTGTTCTTCAGTGTTCATTGTCAAATGTTCAGAAATGCACTGATCTTTATGGGTTGACTTTGCATCCTGCTACCTTGCTGAATTCATTTGTTAGTTCTCGGTTGTTAACTTTCTAAGTTTGCATAGTATACTTACTCCTTTAGCTCTTAATCAGTGTTAGAATGTCTCTTGACTCTTGGTGAAGAAAGACAAGAAAATTAGTGCACTGTGTGAGCTGTCATTGCTGGTCCAGATTTAAATTGCTTTGTTGTTACTTTTACATTGTCTGAAGTATACCATTTATCTTCTGTAACCATATCCACATGAATTAAATGTACATAGATATTTAAGCTTGGTTCTCTACTTAAGTGAGGTCACTGTGCATCTCTGTCCTTTGTCTATTGCCTAGATTTCACAGTCAAGCAGGTTTTGGAAGAAAGGCTCAAGGGGGCTTTATTCTGTAGGTTCTAGCATGTTTGGGAATGTCTTTGTGTGACTTTATTTTTTCAAAACAGTAGGACAACCAAAGAGCTTCCCTGGTGGCTCAGTGGTAAATAACCCATGTGACAATGCAGGAGACACAGAGAAGCGGGTTTGATCCCTGGGTCAGGAAGATCCCCTGAAAAAGGGAACAGCAGCCCACTCCAATATTCTTGCCTGGAAAATCCCACAGACAGAGGAACCTGGAGGTCCATGGGGTTGCAAAGAGTCAGACACAACTTAATAACTAAACAACAACAATAAAGGAGAACCAAAACCTCCAGTCACTTGTTTTTCTCCTGAGAATGTTGCAGGTACATCTTTGCAACCTTTGGAATAAATGTCACTGCGTGTATGGAGGGGGAGTCTAAGGCTGTCTGGTAACTTCCACACCCCTGCCGACTGGTTCTTTCTCCCTGATGCTTAAAGAACTCTCTTTATCCTTGAGTTTTTCTTTAGAACAAGGTTCTGTGTGATCATTCTTGCTCAGTTTTAGAAATATTTTCTTCAATATTTTTGATTCAGTGTTTGATTCTTTCACTTTACAGACATAGTCACTGCTTGATAACATCTTCTTCCATATATTCTGTGTTTTTCTGTACATTCTCTCCGTTTTCCCCCCTCTGTATTTGCTGTGGTTTTCTCAGGCCTTGCTTCTTAATCACTTCTGTACTTTATAGCTGGGTTTGTTCTCTTTCTAGCCATTACAAAGTTCTGTGTCACTTTTTACTTTGATGTAATTCTTGCTCACAGAAGAGGTGCACACATAGTATGAGGAGCTGCTTCATTCTCTCCAGATTCACCTATTGTTGTATTTTGTACTGTTTCCATATCTCTTTCTCTACATTTACGCACAATCACATTTGTTTCTGGACCATTTCAGAGTAGATTGAAGACACTGTGCCCTTTATGCCTCATTTATTCAGAGTGTGTTTGTCTAGATCAAGAACATTCTGTTACACAACCACAGTGCAATGATCAAAATCAGGATATTCAACACGCACGATCTGCTCTAATCTGCAGACTCTCCTCAAATCATGTCAGTGTCTCCCTCTCCTGGCTCCGCCCCAGAGCAGCAGTGGGTCCACAGGTCTTGAATCTGGGCCAGGGCCCCAGTTCACCCTGTCCTTCCTGGACCATGATGGGCTGTGAGCAAGGCGCTGCTCGCTGGATGCTGGTCTGACCTTTCTCAGAGCTGCGTTTGCTTGTCTGTTTCTGGCAAGAGCAGCACAGAAGTGATGGGATGTCCCCCTCAGGGTGTTACCTGGGCCCCCTTGTTGAACTGGTGTCCCCAGCCCAGGGTTATCACTGTGGTGTTCCTATTTTTCCTGTTGTTGTTAATAAGCACTCCCTGGGGAGACAATTGAAGACATGGAAATACTTTGTGCCTCTTGAAATCCAGCCTTGAGAATCTCCCACCTCCATCCTTTTTCCATAAGACACTTTCACCTCTCCCACATCTATTTATCATTTATTAACAGGTTTGATGCTCTCTATTGCTTCTTTAAACCACAGTATTTTATATTCTTTATTGAAAGTTCTGAGATCTGCAGTCTTTGAAGGTCTGGCTTTCCAAACTGTCATATCTGCTGACAGATGTAGTGATGCTTTTTCAGGTTCTTTGGGAGTTCTGACTGTGTGCCTGGGTTTCTTCTGCAGTGATTCTTGGTCATGCTTAGTTGTTCAGTGTGTTTGACTCTGTGCAACACCCTGGACTGTAGCCCGCCAGCCTTCTCTGTCCATGGGATTCTCCAGGCAGGAATATTGGAGTGGGTTGCCATTTCCTGCTCCAGGAGCTCTTCCTGAATTCTTGGTCACTGTTTAAACTTGTGTTGCCTCAGGCAGGTGCTTGGGCCCATTGACAAGTCTCTTGTCTGGGCTTTGGAGCCACACAGAAGAGAATTCTGTGTGAACTGTGGCCTCTCTCCTTCTCAGGTTACAATTCCCAGAAAAGATAATTTCTGGGGCTTCACCATCTGGGGGCTTCACCAAACTTGAGTCTCAGGCTGGAAAGGATCGCGATTATTTCCTGTGAAGGGTGGCTCTCCCCAAGTTCATCCTTGGAGATGTCGTCTTCCAGGGTCTCCCATCTGACCCCCGCTCCTGAGAGGTGGCTCAGGCGTCTCCAGGTGGACCCAGCTCCAGGGCAGGGAGAGCTTCTTGGGCACTCTTGGGCACTCCTGGCCGTGGATGGTTTCCTTTACTTTCTGCCAGGCTTGTGGGTGCTAAAGTCCATTCTGACAGTTCCGTTCCTCTGTCTGAGGTTTTCTGCAGCTGGCGGGCTGCTCTCTGGTGCCCTCTGCTGTGCCCCTGCCTTGCTCCCGCGTCCTCCGGGAGACTCAGGCCATCCCTGTCGCTTTCTGTTCTGCGTGGACTGTGTCCCCAGGTGGCTCAGAGGGGCTGGGACTGTGTTGCCAGTGTCTTTAGGTGAAAGGAATTCCTCTCTGATATAGGGAATTCCTTTCACTAAAAGGATATTTCCAGCTTTGTTTTGAAGTTGGGTAAACTTCACTTTTCGTCACGTATTGAGGGTCATATCTGGGCTGCTCATCTAGCTCTGGGCCTTTGAGAGCCAGAGCCACTGACTCCCAGGGGCTGGAACCCCATCCAGGAGGCAGTTTTCTGGCTGCTTTCGAGCACAGGCTCGCGTGTGGGGAGGACGGTCACAATGGGCCTGGGTTTCCCCGGGGCAGCGCAGTGGGTGGAGTCTGGGGCCCGGAAGGCCACCTGCCTTGAAGGGCTTCTGTCTGCAGGGCTGCTGATGGGTGTGTGTGTGTGTGTGTGTGTGTGTGTGTGTGTGGTGTGGTAGCTGTGTCCCTGCAAGCTCCATACCAGGGCCGGGAGCACCCCCACAGGTGGCAGGGGCGGGACCTGGGGTGGAGGGGACCCCAGTCACCAGGCCCTCTTCCAGGTGGTGAACCGGCTGGGCCTGGACTCCCTGGCCCCCTTCAACCCCAAGGAGCGGATCATCGAGTGAGCAGCCCTTGACCTCACCCCTGTGCAGAGACCCCTTTGGTTGTCCAGAGCTCTGTTCCGTCACTGAGTGTAGGGCTGGGGGCTTGTTGGGGGACCCAGTAAGGCCCCAACAGGTCCACTCGGTCCTCACACAGCTTTTGACTGGTCACAGCCCCTCTCGGGGTGGCTGCTCTGCAAATAGGGCCCATATCCCTCCCCTGTGCTGATACGAGCCAGGGACCCCCACAGTACCACCTTCCTAGCCCAGAAGTAATGACCCAGGACCCTATAACATAGACCCCACCCCACACCCACCCTGCCCCCCTGGCCGTCCCGGCCCCACAGGTACCTGGTCCCCCAGGATGGGCCTGAGCAAAGTCTGGTACACCAGCCCCTGCACGCCTTCATCCAGGCGGTGGGTGCCCGCTCGGCAGCCCCTGGGGGTGGCTCCGTGGCCGCGGCCAGTGCAGCCATGGTGAGTGGGGCTGGGATGGACGGCGGGGGTGGGGGCACCTGACCTGGGGCTGGTCCCATAATCAGCGCACTGTCCCCAGGGTGCTGCCCTGGCCTCCATGGCCGGCCTGATGACCTATGGGCGGCGCCAGTTCGAGCACCTGGATGTGACCATGCGGCGCCTGATCCCCCCCTTCCGTGCCGCTGTGGCTGAGCTGACTGCGATGGTGGACGCTGACGCCCGGGCCTTCGAGGCCTACCTGGTGCGTGTGCAGGTGGGCCGTTGCCACTGGCCCTACGGAGCAGGACCTGAGGGACAGTGGGGTCAGTGGACAGAGATGGGGGGTGTCCAGAAAGCATGTCCAGGGTCATGGGGGTGAGGGGGAGACTGCCACTAGCATAGGCGTCTGGAGAGCAGCAGGCCTGGAGGGAGGGGACAGTGGTCTGGCTCCTCTTGGGTTGAGCCCAGCAGGTTTGGTGCAGCTGTGACCCCAGGTAGGAGTCTCTGCAGGGCCAAGGGTCGGGGGAGAGGAGGACACCTGTCCCGAGGTCAGCCAGGCCCAGTGTCCCCCTGCCCAGCTCCCTGCGTCCTGCCGATGGGCCGACACCCAGACCCGCAGACATGGGAAGAGCTCTGGTCCTGAAAGGGTGGGAACAGAAACCTGTACATGGTAACAGTCAGTCCCGGCATCAGCAATCAGAGAGGACAGTTCAGCGATAGATGGAAAGGGGCCTGGGAGCTGGGAGGCTAGATCCAGACCTCCCTTGTTCAGGAGGGCCCGGAGGAGGTGTGTCTGTCGGACCTGGGTGGAGGTCAGGGGACTTGCAGGAAGGTCGAGGTGTGAGTTCAAGGTCAAGAAGCCCCAGGTGTATATGACAGCAGAGCCACCAGGGGACACGGGAGAGGAGGGAAGGAGGGTGCTTGGACCCTGTGGGGGAGGAGGGCCTGCTGGGGAGGTGCGAGTGCCCGGCTGACACCATGCCCAGAGCCACGGTGGGGCAAGACCTGCTGTGAGGGTGGACGTGCTCTGGGCACGCCCGGGGCGGAGGCCATGGGCCAGCCCTGCTGGGGGATTTGGGCCAAGGCTAGTCTGCACCCGGGCCCCTAGGTGGGCAGCGGGCCTCCGTGGGTGGCTGTGTGAGTGACTAGAGAGGCTCTCGCTCCTGGGTGCGCAGCTTGTGAGTGACTGGGGAGGCTTTCACTCCTGGGTGAGTGCATTTCCTGCATGAAGGATGCCGCCAGGTGGCCCCCACAGAGCTTGTGAGGGGTGGCGCCTGGAGTGGTCCTCCCGAGGTTCCCCTGGCAACGCGGCCATCCGACCTGGAGGTCACATGCGTCTCTTAATGCGTCTCACATGGGCGGGGCAGTGGGAGGAGCAGTTTCATACTTCCTGGAAGGAGGCCTGGGTTGTGTGTCGCCCTTGGGGATGGGGGTACACGGCCTGAACCTTTATGCTGGTCTCTGGGGTGGCACCATTGTCTCCCCTGGAGTGGCTGGGGAAGACTGGTGCTGGAGCCCTCACTCCCCTCTGGCCGCCTCCCCAGTCCCTCACAGGTGGCCTTTGATCTGTGATGCACAGAAGCAAACTTGAAGGTGGTGGGTGCTGCGTTCGGCTCCCGCCCTCAGGCTCCCAGTTGGCTTGTCACAGTCCCTCACCTGCTGTGTTTCTGTGCTTGCTCCGGCAGAAAGCGACAAAGCTGCCCAAGAACACCCCTGAGGACAAGGACAGGTGAGTGCAGCGAACATCCCTGGTACTAGGCAGTCCCCCCGGGTGTGCTGTGGCTGAACAACGATTTCCCCATGGTCCCCAGCCTGGTTCTGGGGACTCCTCGAGGAGCCATAGGGTAGGGGCTGGGGGTGTCTGGGCACCCCAGGCTCTGACCGCCAATGTCCTTGCTTCCAGACGTGCGGCCGCCCTGCAGGAGGGGCTGAGGCAGGCGGTGGCTGTGCCCCTGGTGCTGGCAGAGACAGTGGCTTCGCTGTGGCCAGCGCTGCGAGAGCTGGCCCTGTGCGTGAACCTGGCCTGCAGGTCGGACCTGCAGGTACGTGGCAGGGCCCTGCTGCCGGTGCAGAGTGAAGGGTCACTGGGCGTCACAGCTGCTCGCTGAGTCGGCGGATGTGAGCGCTCATGAGTGTCTCCGTCCGGCTTGGCCTGCGGGGCCAGCTCTGCTAAGATCTTTTCAAGGTCACACAGTAGAGGCAGACACTCGAGTGTGCTACAGAGCCCACCTCCGACTGTCCCCCCAGGCCCTGCCTTCCTTCCTCCCCGCTGGCCCCTCTCCCAGAAACCCCAGGCGCTCGCAGACACGCACGTGCACTCTGTCTGTGGCGTCTGCACAGAGGCCTGGGGACAAGGGCCATCACAGCCAGTGCTGCTTGTCTACAGCCCAATCCGAGGCCCCCAGCCACAGGGTCTTTACAGAGAGACACCTGTTCAGTGTCTGGTCCTCAGGACCTAAGGACTGTACCTTCCTTTCCTGGGAGGTGGCCGCCTGCGGGTTGTTGAGAAGGTTCTAGAAGCCGCCTGAGCACAGAGGCCGTGGCTCCTGCATTCTAGGTCTTCCTGGCCCAGCATGTGTGGTCCATCTCTGTGGCCCCTCGGGGCCTGTAAGCGGCCACATGCTGTGCTCGTTGTTAAAGGCCCCCTGCAGCTGACTCTGGGCTTCCCCGGTGGCTTAGTGGTAAAGAGTCTGCCTGCAATGCAGGAGCCGCAGTT
>ML664152.1:944866-1121152 GCA_007570785.1 Antilocapra americana
AGAGATGAGGCTTGACTATTTGGAGCTTTTTGTGTAGCAGAGTATTTTTTTTTTTTCAATTTTCTTTATTGTGTTGGTTTTGCCATACATTGACATGAATCCGCCATGGGTATACATATGCTCCCCCTCCAGAACCCCCCTCCCTCCTCCCTCCCAACTCCCTCCCCCTGGGTCATCCCGGTGCACCAGCCCCGAGCATCAATCCTGGGCTGGCGATTGATTACATATATGGTAATTAACATGTTTCAATGCCATTCTCCCATATCATCCCACCCTTGCCCTCATCCACAGAGTCCACAAGTCTGTTCTATACATCTGTGTTCCTTTTGCTGTCTCGCATGCTGGGTTCTCGTTACCGTCTTTCTAAATTCCATATATATGGATTAGTATACTGTGTTGTTGTTTTTGCTTCTGGCTTACTTCACTCTGGATAATAGGCTCCAGTTCCGTCCACCTGAGTAGAACTGATTCAAATGAATTTTTTTTTAATGCTGAGTAATATTCCATTGTGTATATGTACCACAGCTTTCTTATCCATTCGTCAGTTGATGGGCATCTAGGTTGCTTCCATGTCCTGGCTATTGTAAACAATGTAGCGATGAACATTGGGGTACACGTGGCTCTTTCAATTCTGGTTTCCTCGGTGTATATGCCCAGCAGTGGGATTGCTGGGTCAAATGGCAGGTCTATTTGCAGTTTTTTAAGGCATTTCCACACTGTTTTCCATAGTGGCTGTACTAGTTTGCATTCCCACCAACAGTGTAAGAGAGTTCCCTTTCCTCCACATCCTCTCCAGCATTTATTGCTTGTAGATTTTTGGATGGCAGCCATTCTGACTGGTGTAAAGTGATACCTCATTGTGGTTTTGATTTGCATTTCTCTGATAATGAGTGATATTGAGCATCTTTTCATGTGTTTGTTAGCCATTTTTATGTCTTCTTTGGAGATATGTCTGTTAAGTTCTTTGGCCCACTTTTTGATTGGGTCGTTTATTTTTCTAGAATGGAGCTGCAGGAGTTGCTTGTATATTTTTGAGATTAATTGTTTGTCCGTTGCTTCATTGGCTATTATTTTCTCCCATTCTGAAGGCTGTCTTTTCACCTTGCTTATAGTTTCCTTTGTTGTGCAGAAGCTTTTCATTTTAATTAGGTCCCATTTGTTTATTCGTGCTTTTATTTCCAATATTCTGGGAGGTGGGTCATGGAGGATCCCGCTTTGGTTTATATCAGAGAGTGTTTTGCCTATGTTATCCTCTAGGAGTTTTATAGTTTCTGGTCTTATGCTTAGATCTTTGATCCATTTTGAGTTTATCTTTGTGTATGGTGTTAGAAAGTGTTCTAGTTTCATTCTTTTACAAGTGGCTGTCCAGTTTTCCCAGCACCACTTGTTAAAGAGGTTGTCTTTTCTCCATTGTATATTCTTGCCTCCTTTGTCAAAGATAAGGTGTCCATAGATGCATGGATTTAAAATTCTCTGGGCTTTCTATTTTGTTCCATTGATCTATATTTCTGTCTTTGTGCCAGTAGCAGAGTATTTTTGAAGCATGATAGAGATAGGGAAAGCTTCTGACATAGACATCAGAAAGGGACAGGAAGAGAGTGCCCCCTTGCTAGTTTCTAGCAAGGTGTTTTATGTCTGTTAGAAAACTATTAATCAGATAAGAGAGACAATTCAAGGCTGAGGGAGTTTCACCAGGCCCCACTTCCACAATAGATAGGCTGGCATGAGGTGTGTCAACCCCAAGCCATAAAACGATTGACAAGAATACTGGTTTGTTGAGCCATTATCAGCTCAAAGTTTGAAAAAAGAAAAAAAGTTAGTCTTAGGGGGAACTATTCTGAAGAAAGGCAAATTCTAAAGCAAATACATAGCTTCATTAACATAGCTTAAGAAAAATATTTTCTTAAGAAAAACACACTGGTTAGCTCAAGGCAAGATGTCTGTCACTTATTTCTGCCTCTTGGGGACCTCGGTCCTTCCTGCCTGTTACCCTCTCAGACCCACCTGGGCCAACTCTGGTCCAGGAGCTGTGAGTCGACAATATGATGGTGGCCCACTGGAGGGTGGGCCACGGGGTTCTGGGGGTGTTGGGAGTTGGAGGTGGAGGAGAGCAAGAGGTGTGACCTGGGGGCCCTGTGGGGGTACCCCAGGAGGGCAATATCCACGAGGCTTGGAGCTGCAGAAGGTAAGGGTCAGAACTGCTGTAGGACTGGGCGCTGCCAGGGGTCTGCAGGCTGAGGTCTTTCAAAACAGGCAGTGCGTCAGGTCACCTGGTTCTAAATGGAGGGCTGCTTGGAGATTCTGCAGAGAAGCCCCCCCTCCTCCCTACCAGCCCCTTCCCATCCTCTTCCGCTGAATTCCCTCTTTGTGCCCATTTAGTATTTATTTATGCAAACACAAACACACGTGAATTGATGTTCTTCATTCCTTGACACTGCTTAAACAGAGCAGATCAATGCTGACTTTTGTTTCTAGTTAACATGTTAGCCCCGAGGCCTTTCACATCAGCGTTTAGAGAGACTGCTGTGCTCAACTGCTCAGTCGTATCCAACTCTTTGCAATCCCATGGAATGTAGCCCGCCAGGCTCCTCCGTCCATGGGATTCTCCAGGCAAGAAGACTGCAGTGGGTTAGAGAGATTCCTATGTAATGTGTATTTTATTCACTTGTCCTTTCCCTGTATTTCCTTTACCATTTTATTGTGAAATATGAGACACATTCAGGAAGGTGCGCATCCTGAGCGGCCATCTCCCCATCACAGAATCCTCCTGACCCTGACCCCCACCCTCATGGCCTGGCTCCATGGTGACCACGACTCTGCCCATGATTCCACATAGAGGTTCAGTTTTCCCTGTGAGCTGTGTTCAGGGCAGCGGGGGACCCCTGAGACCTAGAGTGTTGCCCTGCTGAGCCACAGCACCCCAGTTCCCTCACAGCCCTGTGGCAGTTTGGAGGAACCCTGGTTCTCACTGCTGACAGCAGAGTGTGTCCTCAGCTCTCTGATGCTGGGATGGGGTAGAGGAGGTGAGCATGGTAACAACCAGGTCAGAAGAGACTCTCAACCGGTTGCCTGTCTGGGAAACATCTACCTCCAGCTGAGAACAGGGTTCCCTGAGCAGCCACAGCCATGGCCTAAGCATCCCCACCAACCCACAGCCCCAGGGCATTAGCTGGCCTGAGGTAGCCCCTGGAGTCTTAGGCAGAGGCACCACGGGTGACTGTGGGTGATTCAGGAATGAAATAAATGCCAACTGTCCCACCATGAGACATTGTGGCTGGTTGGTATATAGCAGGAGCTGACAGATACGCTTCTCAATACACCTCAAACTTCTGTTACATCTGAGTTTGACTGTCTCGTCATATTAATGATGGATTTCCTTTTCTGTAGTCTGTTCACATGTGTAGCCTGTTTTTCTGCTGGGTGCTAGTCTGTCCAGTCCTAAATAACCATCAACCACCAGCTCCTTCCTAGGGGGGTGGGTCTCCCCACCTCAGCTGCTCCTACTATGGCAGCCTCTGGATTCCAGGACATTCCCATTAAAAGTAATTTCAAAACGTCACCACACCCTGAAATTCTTTCCAGAAAGGCTATGCACATGGGAAAATAAAAAACTATGCAAGCACTTGTTAGGTAACCATGCTGAGAGAAAATGATGTAGAGGGTCTGTCGTCCTGGAGCAAGGCGGAGAACCCAATACTTTATAGGGAAATTAAAAACTTGTTTTTGTAAAGATATGATAACCAGAGCAAATGTCAGGAACCTATTTGAAGTCACTATCGACCAATAGAGAAGCCCCTACAAATCAAATCAGCAAGGGAAGTGTGCAAGCAGGGTGCAGTGGGTGTGCCTGTCTGTGTGTGCAAACGCATATGTGTGTTTGTGTGCAAATGCAAAGAAAGTTCTGGGAAGGCCCCTAAGGGGTGAACTCAGGAAAGAAGGTGAGCTGGGATGCAGTGTGGAGCATGAGGACAGGAGAGGGGCCAGTGCCCAGCAGCCTCTAGGCTCACCCGGGGCTTGCTGGCACAGGGCAGCGCAGCGGGTGGGCAGGGGCCCTGCAGGCCGTACGGGGTGGGACTGGGCTCCTTTCAAGGGACATTCAGAAGAACTGCAAGTGGGTTTTCAAAGCCGCTCAGCAGCGGCACATCTGAGGGTCCTGGGCTCCCCGAGGCGCCGTGGCTCCTTCATGACTCCTTCATCTGCTCCTGTTTGCTTCTCTGAGGCAGCTGTATTCATGGATAATCACAGTCTTTACTTCTGTTAGCCCTCCTGGAGATGTGGGCACTTTCATCTGCTGGTGCACCGGTCTCTGCCCCTAACTCTCCCTCACTCCCTCCCCCTGCACTGGGTGATGTGCCCCACCCTGTACCCCCAGCCCACTGGTCCTGATTCTCTGCATCTCCATGGGTCACTCTTCGGCTGCCTTTGCCATTTCCTCCCATGTTGAGGGGCTGGGAGGTGAGGCATATGGGGTCTCTCCAGGTGGTGGAGGGTGGGAGGATGAGGGCAGCTTAGAAACACAGGGTCTCCCCCTCCTTTCCCACAGCCTTGGCTCAGCTGACACCGTGCATGATGGGCACCCCAAAGGGTTTCAAAAGGCACCTAAGCCTCAAGCCCAAGTGGCTGCCATCGAGCTGTGGGACTGAAGGGACAGCAGTGCGGAGGCTGAGGGGGCTAGTGAACAGATGTGGACATGGTGACATCATGAAGGCCTGTTGTGAGGAAGCATCAGTGAAAGGACAAAGGTGTAGACGCTGGTGAAGTTATGTTAGTGAGGGGATGTTCCTGAGGGGACTTTGGGGAAGAAAGTGGCTGAGGGACATTAGTAAGGGGAACTTAGTGATGAGATGTGGGGGCCTTTACTGAGGGGATGTTGGGCATGTGACTTGGGGAAGAGATGTTAGTGAGAATGTTAGTGTGGGGTGTCCCTGGGGGCACATGAAGTGTTTGAGGGCTGTTAGTGTGGGGATCTGCTGAGGACACCTTAGTGAGGGACATTGGTGATGGGTGGTTTCTGAGGGATGAATGTGAGAAGGTATTACTGAGGGGACATTAGTGGGAGGCATTTTTGTGGGGATGTTAGTGAAAGGATGTTGGTTTGCAGACTTTGGTGAAGGATGCTCCTGAGAGACAATGTGAGGTGATGTTGGTGGCGAGGCTTGGCTGAAGGGACATAAGTGTGTGGATATGGGTGATGTGATAATAGTAGAGATAGAGCTGAAGGTTAGTGTGGGGTCAGTCATTGGTGAGGAAACTGTTGAAGGAATGTCTATGAGAGATGGAACTGGAAGTGTATTCAATTCAGTTAAGTTCAGTTGCTCAGTCAAGTCCAGTTCTTTGTGACCCCATGGACTGTAGCATGCCAGGCTTCCCTGTCCATCACCAACTCCCAGAGCTTGCTCAAACTTATGTCAATTGAGTTGGTGATGCCATCCAACCGTCTCATCCTCTGTCCTCCCCTTCTTCTCCTGCCTTTAGTCTTTGCCAGCATCAGGGTCTTTTATAATGAGTCAATTCTTTGAATCAGGTAGCCAAAGTATTGGAGCTTCAGCTTCAGTATCAGCCCTTCCAATGAATATTCAGGACTGATTTCCTTTAGCATTGACTGGTTTGATCTCCTTGCAGTCCAAGGGACTCTCAAGAGTCTTCTCCAACACTACAGTTCAAAAGCATCAATTCTTTGGCACTCAGATTTCTTTATGGTCCAACTCTCACATTCATACATAACTACTAGAAAAACTGTAGCCTTGACTAGATAGATTTTTGTTGGCAAAGTGGTGTCTCTGCTTTTTAATATGCTTTCTAGGTTGGTTATAGCTTTTCTTCCAAGGAGCAAGAGTCTTTTAATTTCATGGCTGCAATCACCATCTGCAGTGATTTTGGAGTCCAAGAAAAAAGTCTGTCACTGTTTCCTTATCTATTTGCCATGAAGTGATGGGACCAGATGCCATGATTTTTGTTTTTTGAATGTTGAGTTTCAAGCCAACTTTTTCACTTTCCTCTTTCATTTTCATCAAGAGGCACTTCAGTTCCTCTTCACTTTCTACCATAAGGGTGGTGCCATCTGCTTATCTGAGGTTATTGATATTTTCCTTGGCAATCTTCATTCCAGCTTGTGCTTCATCCAGTCTGGCATTTTGCATTATATACTCTGCATAGAAGTTAAATAAACAGGGTGAAAATATACAGCTTTCCCAATTTGGAACCAGTCCGTTGTACCATGTCTGGTTCTAACTGTTGCTTCTTGACCTGCATACAGATTTCTCAGGAGGCACATAAGGTGGTCTGGTATTCCCATCACTTGAAGAATTTTCCACAGTTTGTTGTGATTCACACAGTCAAAGGCTTTGGCGTAGTTAATAAAGCAGAAGGAGATATTTTTCTTTTTGAGAAATTCTCTTGCTTTTTCTATGATCCAACAGATGTGGCAATTTGATCTCTGGTTCCTCTGCCTTTCTAAATCCAGCTTGAACATCTGAAAGTTCTCGGTTGAAACCTAGCTTGGAGAATTTTGAGCATTACTTTGCTAGCATGTGAGATGAGTGCAATTGTGTGGATGTTTGAACATTCTTTGGCCTTACCTTTCTTTTGGGTTGGAATGAAAACTGACCTTTTCCAGTCCTGTGGCCACTGCTGAGTTTTCCAAATTTGCTGGCATCAATTATTGAGTGCAACACTTTCACAGCATCATCTTTTAGGATTTGAAATAGCTCAACTGGAATTCCATCACCTCCACTAGCTTTGTTCATAGTGATGGTTCTTTGTAAGGCCCACTTGGCTTCACATTCCAGGATGTCTGGCTCTAGGTGAGTGATCACACCATAGTGATTATCTGGGTCATTAAGATCTTTTTTGTACAGTTCTGTGTATTCTTGCCACCTCTTCTTAATATCTTCTGCTTCTGTTAGGTCCACAATGTTTCTGTTCTTTATTGTGACCATCTTTGCATGAAATATTCTCTTGGTATTTCTAATTTTCTTGAAGAGATCTCTAGACTTTCCCATTCTATTGTTTTCCTCGATTTCTTTGCACTGATCACTGAGGAAGGCTTCCTTATCTCTCCTTGCTATTCTTTGGAACTCTGCATTCAGATGGATATATTTTTCCTTTTCTCTTTTGCTTTCTCTTGTTTTCTCAGCTATTTGTAAGGCCTCCTCAGACAACCTTTTGCCTTTTTGCCTTTTTTCCCCCCCTTGGGGATGGTTTTGATCACAGCCTCCTGTGTTCCAAACCTTCATCCATAGTTCTTCAGGCACTTATCAGATCTAATCCCTTGCATCTATTTGTCACTTCCACTGTATAATCATAAGGGGTTTGATTTAGGGCATACCTTAATGGTCTAGTGGTTTCCCCCACTTTCTTCACTTTAAGCCTGAATTTTGCAATAAGGAATTCATGATCTGAGCCATAGTCAGCTCCCAGTCTTGTTTTTTCTGACTATATAGAGCTTCCCCATCTTCAGCTGCAAAGAATATAGTCAATCCAATTTCGGTATTGACCATCTGGTGATGTCCATGTGTTGAATCATCTCTTGTGTTGTTGGAAGAGGGTATTTGCTATGACCAGTGTGTTCTCTTGGCAAAACTGTTAGCCTTTACCCTGCTTCATTTTGTACTCCAAGGCCAAATTTGCCTGTGACTCCAGGTGTCTCTTGAAGTGTATTAGTGAGATGACATTAGTGAGAAATGGTGGTGAGGGACCATTACTGAGGGGATGTTTTTTGAGGGAACACTAGGAACTGTTAGTATGGGAAACTAGTGTGGAGACTAGTGAAGGGTGTTACTGAGGGGACATTAGTGAGGGGGCATTGCTGAGGGGATGTTAGTGAGGTCATGCTGCTGAGGTGAAATTTGTGTGGGCATTGCTGAGTGATGACAGGATGTTAGTGAGGGGACATTCATGTGGGACATTGGTGTGGGGACAATAGAATGGTGACATTGGTGAGGGTCCTTGGTGAGGGGCTGTTTGTGCAGGACTGTTGCTAAAGGGTGCTGGTGGAGGGGGCTTAGTGTGGGGTTATTCATGAGGGGTGTCTGTGTGGGGACACCAGTGATGGGATGTGCCTTCTAGAGACAGGAGTGTGGCTGGTCAGGCCCCTTACGGGGGCCTAGAGAGGGCCTAGACTCTTTGGGTCGACTCTGTCCTTTCTGTGGGGAGTGGAGTTGACAGGTATGCCATCCACTCAGGCTGAGGGTCCTCCTCAAACACTGTGTTTTTGTCCTGGAATAAGGACACCACTCCTAGGTAGGTGGCCCCATGGCCTTGTACATACTTTTGTCGTCTGGGAGTCACTGGGCTCCCACGAGGACCTGGAGTACCAGCTCATGGACAGTTTATGCTGGCGATGCCTGCTTGGAGGCTGGATGGGTGGCTGGCGCCCCTCACTGTCCTGTGGGTCCTGTGGCCACTCGGCTGGCTTCCTTCTGTGACTTTTGCCCCAAGTGAGCCCATTTGGGTTCATCTTTGCTGGGTCTCCTTCACTCATGTCCACTGCTTTCAGGGGAGACGATCCACATTGAGTGGGGTTGGGTGGGGGTGAGTAGCAGAGTGGGGGGCCCTGCAAACCTGGCCTTGCTAGAGGTCTGAGGGTGTCCCGTGTGTATGGAGTGAAGGGCCTTGTAGGAAACCATCATATCAGCACATGTATGTGGCAGAGAGTGAGTCTGGGGGTCCCCCAAGGGCTGAGAGCTGGGCATGTGGGGCCTCAGAGAATAGCCCTGAGAGGGAGCTGTGCTCTTGGCCTCTGGGGAGGTTGGGGCCCTCAGGGAAGGACCTGGGGGATGCCAGTGTGGCGAGCATGCTGCAGCTCTCCAGGGTGGCCTGCCCACCCACTCACCAGCATCACATACAGACAGAGTGTCCTTCCCTCTGCAGAGGGGACCCATGCAGGACCCAGTGGACAAAACTCTAGAGACCTGGAGGGAGGGACCCCTGCCATCCCCTCTCCTCCACCCTGCTACGACCCCTGGAAGTTCACAGGCACCAGCACTGCACTCTGAGGACTGGGGCGCTCTTCTGTCCCATGCTGGCATTTTGTTGAGTTCTTTAGGGGGAGAGAGGGGCAGAGGAAGGGAAGGTACTTGGTGAAATATCCTGCCCTCCAGCTGCAGGCTATACAGATGAGGAGAGGTGGAATGAGTCAGTCTCATGCCACCTCCCCATGTTCTGGGCCGAACTGTGTCTCCCTTCCCCAAATTCCCACGTTCAAGTCCTAGCCCCCACCTCAGAATTTGACCTTATTTGGAAGAAGAGTCATGGCATCTGTGATTAGCTGAGATGAGGTCATCCTGGGTGGGATGGGCCCTAATCAAACATGTCTGTGTCTGTGTGCAAAAGGGAAACGTGGATACAGACCGGCCAGGAGAACATGTGTGAAGGTCTGAGGGATGCTGAGGTCGAGGGGCGACAGGAGCTGGAGGACCTGGAAGGATCCCTCCTAAAAGCCTTGGAGGGATGGTGGCCCTGCAGACACCTGGACACCTGGTCAACCACTGTCCTCCAGACTGTGTTTAAGATCCCATGTTGAGGCCCTTTGCTAGGCCCTTTGCAGATGATAAACAGCCCAGGTTTAAGAGGGCACTTCCCATAGGGTGAACTTAAAAGACCTGGGTGTCTGAATACAAAGTCACCGAGGTTGCCAGAAAAAAACAGCCTCTGTCTCATTTCTCCTCTACATCTATCATCTATCACTGTTAAAATAATCAATATATCCATCAATCAATCAATCTGCCTATCATCTTTTTCTATCACTTACCTACCTACCCTCTGTCTCTGTCACCGCTCCATCATCTCTCCACCATCTATATCTATCCACAAATATCATCACGCAAACACCAACCAGTGCCCCTAAAGCACTCTGGTCCATGCTTGGTCCGGGGACAGAGAGAGACTCCATCAACCAAGTACATTGTTTTTAGCCCAAAGTCAAATAGAGAGAGGTGAATTCCATGGTTGAGGCCATCCTGTCCCTTGGGAGTGCGGTGTCTGGAAGGACTTGAACATTGGGAGTTTGGGGAAGAGAGACACAGTTCAGCCCAGAACATGGAAGGACAGGGGCCCAGGCTCAGCAACATCTCAGTGCACAGAACAATCGGGGGGACCCAGCGATATGATTAGTCCTGGGGGTTACATGAATCCCTATTGGTAGAGTCACTTGGAAGCTGGGGAGCAAGAGGGGTCAAAGCCTTTATTGAACTGGGGTGTGTGCACACAGGGAGGTATGGGGCCTGCTGTCACAGCTTAGTCTGATGGGGGGGGGATGACCCCTAGAGACCTGGAAGTGTGGCAGAGGGGCTGTTTGGGCTGGCAGAGAGCCTTTGTGGGGGAGGGGTGGGGGGAAGGACAAGTCTATGAATGCGGCTGGGCTGAGGGAGGTCCACTGGAGAAGTGCACCCCAGGAAGCCTCTGGGGTCCCAGGAGGGCATAAAGGGCAGGGTGAGGGCAGATGATGAAGAGGGAAGGAGAGCTGGGGTGCCCAGAGCTATGGGATTCCCGGTAGGAGCTGGGTGGGCTGGTGTCCTTCACTCCTAACTTTATACCCATACGTGGAGACTCAGTCCTCAGCGGCTGGACCTCTCAATGGGGTCAGAGTAGCACCATGGACAGGAGGACAGAGCCGGGGGGCAGGAGTCACGGGGCTGGGGCCCGAGGCCTGGTGGGGGTGCAGGCGGGGGGAAGGGGGTGCTAGCAGATCCAGCGGATGAACCTGTCGAAGAAGCCGGGCTGGGCCAGGCTGTCGTAGTCTTTCTCGCGGAAGACGGCGGCCGGGTCGCCCAGGCTGATCTTGGAGAGCACGTCCGCGTCCACGTCGCTACCCACGGCCACCACAGTGGGCACCACGTTCTGCTTGCGCATGGAGTGTACCGCCTCGTCCAGGCTGTCGTTGCCTGTGACGCCGTCGGTGAGGAACACGAAGGACAGCTCTGCGTGGCGGCGCGCCCCAGCCCGAGCGCCTTGCACCACCTGGTTGATGGCCTGCACGATGCCCGCCCCCACGTGAGAGAAGGAGTTGAGGTAGCGTGCGCTCGCCAGCGCCTCCTGAATGATGGTCAGGTTGGAGGTCAGCGGGAAGGCCACTTGCTGCTCACGCGGGCCCCCGAACTGCAGCAGTGCCACGCGCGCGTTGAGCGGGTCGTCGTCCCTGCGTGCCAGGGTCAGCCGTCGGGACACCTCCTCCACGAAGCGCCGCACCTTGTGGAAGTTCTGCTCGCCCAGCCGCTCAGAGCCGTCCAGCAAGAAGACGATGTCCACCGGCCGCTGTGTGCACTGGGCCACGTACAGCTCTAGTAGCGAGAGGGGGTGGTGCGCGGGCGACCCACGTGAGGCCCGGCGGCAGGCCCCATGCTTACCTCTTTTCGCTCTCCCCGCCCACAGGAGCACTAAGACCGCAGGAGCTTCCCCCAAGGTCATTCCGGTTGGAAACTCCCCCACCTGAGACCGCCCAGGACGTTGGTGCAGACTCCCACTCTGTCTCCCTGAGACCGACACAGTCTCTTTTGGCTGTGCTGCCACCAGGAAATGTCCCCAGCCCTGAGACTGAGGAGCCCCTTTTCACTCTACCAGCACCATCTCTGCCCAGCAGCCTCCAGGCTCTCACAGGAGGGGTCCATAAAGCCCCCTTTTTTTGACCCAAACATTGGATATGCCCCCAAAGGATCAGAGTCCATGGGGAATGAGGGTGTGACTGTGTAAAAGGATCTCAAGAAGATCCTCAGACTCAACGACCCGCCTCTTGCCGTAACTCTTCCAGCCTTGGGAACGTTAGAGAGAGGGGCCCCTCAACTAGATGAGGCTTTGGTAGGCAGTGGGCACAGGTGTGGCCAGGGCACCCCTGCCCTCATCTGGGCAGTCACCAGCCTGGACATGCCGGACTGTGTGCGGGCAAGATTGCTGCCAGGCTGAGGCTAGACCTAGGGGGTGTTCCACTACACAGGCTGAAAACCCACTCCACACACAGGAGGGACACAGGCTCGGTCCCCATCCACAGGCCAGGAATGTGCAGCCAAGCCCTTCCCCCAAGCCACTGCTGAGATCTCAACTCTAGCTGCAGTCAGGGCTTGCCATCGACCAGGCTGGTCCTCCCCACTTGGGTCTAGCTCCTCAGCCCTTGTTCACCCCTCCTGACCTGGGCAGGAAAGGACTCTGGTCACAGCCCAGGTGTGCTGACCTGGGGCTGGGCACACAGGGGCCCCATCAAAAGGAGATCCTGACCCTTGGCAGCAACCACGAGGGGGGCAAGGTCCTGTTTGGGTCGTGCAGGCACCCCTGTGCTACATGGGTCACCGTCGAGGTCCGGGAAGCAGCCAATTCACCCCAGCAAGCCTCTGATCACAGCACACACTCAGGTACCTTGCTTTTCAGCTTTTATAGAATGTCCGAGATGAGCTCACAGCACCTGAAGGACACGCTTGGGTGTGTCCTTGGAGTGCTGCTCCCGGCAGAGGAGCGAGGGTTTCCGTAGATTTTTTTTTTTTTTAAGGAGCTTATTTATGATGCAGCTTATCTTGGTGGTGGTGCAGATGAAGAGCAGCTTCTAGCTGGACTGAAACTGCCCAGCAAGCTCCCCCTGGCAGGCAGAGTCTGAGATGTAGGGATTGGTGGTGTGGGCAGGGGAAGTTTCCTCAATGTCTCAGTCAGGGGACAAGAGGACCACCCAGTGGCCCTGGGCAGAGGCCAGTGGTGGAGCCGGGAGCTGGGTCGTCTGTGAGGCTCTGCTGGTCTCTCTTTCTGGCCAGATAATGGCCCCCAAGAGGTCCTAATCCTGGATTCTGTGACTGTGACCTTATATGGCAAAAAGGACTTTGCAGATGGAATTCAATGAACAATTCCCTTGAAGTGGGGGCGACTATCGTGGGTTATCTAGCCCTATGTACCACCACAAGAGTCCTTGTAGGAGGAGGCAGAGGGGAAGGGGAGAGGTCTCATGACCACAGAGGCAGAGAGGGGAGCTGGAGAGGCAGGAAGGGCCCTCTCTTAGAGGTCCAGGACACCTTGACTTTGGACTTCTGGCCTTCAGACTGAGAGAACAGCTTCTTGCTGTCTCAAGCCTGTCAGTGTAGGCAGGCAGCCCCCAGGAGCTCATGCAGCCAGCTGGGGTTGCACCCTGCGGCTTTAGCACAGCGCCAGTGCGGTCTCGGGGTCCCCCACAATGTCCCTGTGCACCAGTTTAAAGGTATCAATGAACAGATCCATCCAGTCCTGCCGCTCGTTTCCTGTGGCGAACTTGGCCCGCTCCGCGGTGTAGACCAGCACCGCCACCAGCTTGGAGTAGGCGGCTGGGTCCTGCGTGAGCTCCGTGGCGTTTAGCAACTGTTGGATCAGGGGGATGGTCCTGGGGAAGGAGACATCCGGGCCCTCTTCCGTGCGGAGGAAGGTGACCGGGGGCTCGCCGCCAGGCCACGGTCCATCTGCGGGGGATTCCAGAGAGGCCTTTCAGGGATGTGGTGGGTATGAGCATGCCTCTGGCCACTTCTCTCCTCGGAGACGAGGAAGAGCCAAAGGCTCAGCCAGGGGTTAGATGAGGAGCCAGGGAGGCTGCAGCTCCCCCACTGTTGGCACCGAGTGCCAAGTCCAAGTAAGTGGGGCTTCATGGAGCCCCAAGGAGATGGAGCAAGAGCTCAAGAACTGCGAGACTCTTAGCACGATGGCTTCTGAAATGGTCCCAGCCTGGTGGCAGCTGACAGCTCAGGGCCCTGCCCAGGGACGGCCTCAGTATTGCCAGGAGAACTGCCTGCCTGTTTCAGCCCCGCCTGGTGCTAGGCAGGTGGCCCCTGGAGCCCCTCTGGAGCAATTTCTTTAGACAAATCTGCCTCGCCCTTTAGATGTAAATCTCCGGGCCCAGAGCCATCTCCGAGGACCAAGGTATAATCGCTCAGTGAGCCTCTCGCTCTCTACCCACCCTGTCCCTGGGGAGGTCAGGGCCTACCCTCTGGGCCCAATGGGCCCAAGGCCTCCTGTCCTTGGGGGGCCTCCATATGTTCAGTTTGCTTGTCCAGGTGGCTTGGCCCACTGCCCCACCCCTGCCCTGCTCCCTTCCTTTGGGCCCCAGCCTTTCAGAGCCCTGGCCTTGGTGTGGGGAGCAGGGCTCAGGCTTCCTGGCTCTCCTGCCTTCTACAGCACCTGTCATGGAGGTAAACCTGCCTTTGCTGCCTTTGACTGGTGTCCAGCATTGTTTCTCTTTGATGGCTTCATGGTTCTGCCCCAGCTGATTTGCCACCCAGCTCAGTCCAAGCCCAGATATGGCTGAGTCTCTGGGTGGACAGGCCAGAAGGTCTGGGCTGCACTAGAGCAGGCAGCATCCCCCTGCGCCTGTCTGCTCAGCCCGCAGAATGCTGGATGGAGTCCACTCGTGTCAAGGAGCACATTCTGTAGTTACATCTGCTCTATTCCTCTGTGGGCACTGTCTAACTTACTTGGAAATTTCAAACCATTTTAAAGGAAATGAGGGACCTCCCTGGTGGTGGCTAAGATGCCACACTCCCAAAGCAGGGGGCCCAGATTCATCCCTGGTCAGGGAACTAGATCCCACACGCACAAGAGTTCAAATGCTATAACAAAGACCTAGCATGCCACAACTAAGACCCAATGCAGCCAAATACATATTAAAAAAAAAAGAAAAAGCAGACAAGGTGGAAATTAAAAAAAAAAGGAGAATGAGATTGTGAGTTTAGTAAAAGGAAGAGTTAGGAAAAGGGAGGAGGGGTCTCTCAGAGGTCTGTCCCCTTTCACTGTCAGGTCCTGGAGGCTCAAGAGAAGTGAGACTACCAAGCTGGGGACCAGCATCACTCTAATATCAAAACCAAAGACATCACAAGAAAGGTCACACAGCCCTGTTCATCTCTCATGAACACAGATGCAAAGATCCTCAACAAAATACTAGCAACTGAATCCAATAGTCTATATCTATGTGTATTCAGTTGTTCAGTCATGTCCAATTCTTGGCGACTCTTTGGATTAGAGTAGCCTGCCAGGCTCCTCTGTCCATGGGATTTTTTTCAGGCAAGAATACTGGAGTTGGTTGCCATGCCCTCCTCCAGGGGATCTTCCTGACCCAGGGATCGAACCTGTGTCTCCTGTATTAGAAGTGGATTCTTTACCCGTTGAGCCACCAGGGAAGCCCAACAGTGTGTGAATGTATATATATAAATACACACACACACACACACACACACACGTATACATATTACACACCATGACAAAGTGAGATCTATGTCAAGTCTGCAAGGCTGGGTCAACATTCAAAATGCAAAGGCTATAGCCCATGACATTGACAAGCTAAAGAAGAAACACCACCCAATCATATCATAGGTGCAGAAAAAGCACCTGACAAAATCCTACACATGCTCATGACAGACTCTCAGTAACTAGGAACGGGAGCAACAGCCTCAGCTTGTGAGAAGCATCTACAGAGACCCTCAGCAGACTGCCTGTGGTGAGGGACTCGACACTTCCCCAGCAAGATGACTGCTGGGCCCTGGCACCAGGGCTGGGGTCAGGTTTCTGCCCTCAAGAGGCCACTTGACCACAGGGCTCCTACCCTGAGAGGACTTGGGGGTCCTGAGGGCAGCAGGGGCACAGACCATGGGTTGTCTGGGTGTCTATGGGGACACCAGTCCCTTTAGCCCCAGAGGAGACGGGGATTGGAGCTGCTGGGTCAGCCTTTGGGGGTTGGGTGGCTCTGGCACCACACACTACTGTCTCCAGCTGACTCTGGGGACCTTGGCCCAGGCTGTCTCTGGGATGACCTCACTGCTTGCCATCGGCCATGGTGTGGTCATGGCCTCAGGAGTACTTCCTTGGAAGTTCTTTGTCAGAATAAGAGTAGGGACCCTTGTCCCCAAGTCAACACACTCCCTCTCCTCAGGCTGCCTCAGAGCCTTTGAACCTACCCAAGAGCCCATCTGACTCCTGGAAGGGGCCTGCAGCAGCGCTGACGTCATGACAGACATGGACATGGACGCAGGCCCCGTGTTCCCGTCAACATTGGACCTGCCAGCAGCTCTGCCCACTGTGGCAGCCCTTACCTCCTAGAGTCAGCCCTGGAGGCCCCACTTCCAGGACAGGCCCAGCACTCACAACTCAGAGCAAGGATCCAGTGCTGGCCCGACGACCCGGCTGGCGAGGGCAGGGCGAGCCATGGGGGCTCAGCTCCTGGTGTCCCTGGGCACCTCCACGGCCCAGTCACTGCAGCAGAGCCTTGCAGGCAGCAGCTTGATGCCCAGTGGAGATGGGCAATGCCATCCTGCCCCATCCCCTGCCTCAAGGACCCCTTGGAGCAGCCTCTGGGGGTTCCCAGCCTCCCATACTAGTGCAAACACGTTGGGCGGGGGGCATGGCCCCCTAAACAGCTGCTTCTGGATGGAAGATTAGACCAGCGATGCCAGGCAGCAACAGCATGGGGCTGTCAGGGCAGAGGCCCCTCCCCCTCGCCCAGCCGCTCCCGGGCTGGGTTTAAGACGGATTTCATGTACGGATTGCAGCCATTTCATGTACGGATCCAGGGCTTCAGCCCCAGGCAGCCCTGGGGTTTCTGTCTCTCTGGGCACCTGTGTGTTTGAAACCAGCAGCTGGAGAGCCCAGCCCAGTGCCCAGGGGGCAGCTCCCCTTCCCCACATGCATGAGGCGGAGGGTGGCTGAGCACCCCCAGCCACCTTCTCAGAAGTGCTGGGATCCTGGAGGCTGGGCCACGGCAGGTCTGGAATCTGAGGCTTCTCCTGGGGGTGGCTGCACCGGCATTTCCTGAGGTCCCTGCACAGCCCTCTCTGTGGCCCTGGCTGCCAACTTGTCTGGGGGTCAGTGGCTCCCACATTACCTGTTTGGCAGGGAAGATCCGGGCACACGATCTGAGGATCTAGGAGAGAGGAAAAGAGGTGGGGGTCCTGGTAACTCCTTCAGGTCCTGCGGAGCCCCTCCTCTCTCCTCCCCTCCCCCCTCTTTCCCTCGAAGCCCCACCTCTCCCTGCCCCGCCCTATTCCGCCCCCTCCCTGCCCCCCTCCCCTCTCCCCGTCCTGTCCTCCCCCTCCCCTGCTCCCAGGACTCACCCGGGCACAGCACGTCCTCCATGTCGTCGATGAACTTCTCTGCTACCAGGTCGGAGAAGAGCGTCATGTTGCGCACCTGTTGCGGCTTGTCGCAGGCAATGGAGTACAGGTTCTCGCTCTCGTGCTTCTCGTGGAACATGTCGCCGATGCCAATGGCCGTCACCGTCACTTCATGGTTGCACAGCGCCCGCAGGTTGAGGTCATCGTCCCGGGGGTCGTGGCGGCCGTCTGTGATGACCACCGCGAACACGCGGGTCTTCTGGCGCCGGCTCTCCTTGATGAGCTTGTTGTAGGCGAACTTGAGGGCCGAGGGCGTCCAGGTGCCGCCAGCGATCCACTCAAGGTTCTTGACGGCCTCCTTGAAGCTGGACAGCGAGTCGATGCGCTCGTCGTCCAGCTGGATGGCTTCGAAGGTGCCCTCGTGGCTGTACTGCACGACGCCCACACGGGTCCCTGCAGTGGGTGTGGGTGTGAGGTCAGCCTCACGGAGCTACGACCCTGCCGAGACCCCTCCCCGTGAGCTTCTGTCTGGATCCCAGGCGCCCTGTGCACTGGCCCCTCTGCTCAAGACGGTGGCCTGGCGCTCCCAGACCCCACCACACTGCGGTGCAGCTGACCCGTCTCCGACTTGGGGTCCTTGGCGATGGCCCCCAGCCTGTTGACCACGTTGATGACGAAGTTCTTCTCCAGGGTGAAGTTGGTGTAGCCAATGCTCTCGGAGCTGTCTATGACGAACACCACGTCCAAGGCGCCACAGCGCTTCTCACAGTCTGCCAGGAGCCGGGAGAGCGGCGGGGTGGGGTCAGCGGGAACCGGGCAGGGGGGCGGGGCCGGGCGAACCGAACTGCGGGGTGGGAGGGTCACCGCACCAACCCCCAGCCCATGGAGACACCCTTAGACCCCAGGGGCGTGGGCCCAAGTGCACCGTGGGAAACAGTGAACGCAACCTGGAGGGCAGGGCTAAGACCAGTGACCTTGACCCCTGGACAGGAGGGGTCCCTTGACCACCCAAGGGATATAAGTGTTCTGGTGTAGCTGCATGGGGGCGGTGACTCACCACAGCACCCACAGGTCTCCCGCACGTAGGTCATGACGTCGCATTCCTGGAACACAGCTGGGTCAGCCCGGCAGAGCGTGAACCATGGGGAGGGACCAGAAGTGCTTCCCGGGAGCCCGCAGACACTGTTCACCTCCTGCCCTGACCTCACCCCCGACTTGTCTGTCCCTACTGCCCTTTCTTCGGATTTTAAGAGGAAGGAGGACCATGAGTCCAACCCCAACTGACACCTACCGTGAGGCCGGGGTCTCCTGGGGGGCCAGGCTCTCCCTGGAGGAGAAAGGGTGACAGTGAGAGGTGACACTCCTCACGGCTGAGGCTGGGAGGGCTGCGGGCCACGTGGCTCAGGTGCCTGCTGGTCAGGCTGACCCAGGGACAGGGCCTCATGGCCAAAGGCATGGCGACCGACCTACCTCAGGACCTGGGGCTCCTCTCTGCCCCCGTGGGCCAGGCTCACCAGGGGGACCAGGGTCTGCCTGAGAAGGAAAAGGGCAGGTGGGCTCTGGCAGTGCCCTGGGTGGTCCCCACACACGGCTCTACCCTGGGGGTGGAGGTACTCACAGGCTCTCCCTTCTGGCCTTTCCTCCCAGGTTCTCCTTTGGCGCCAAAGTCACCTCTGCCCCCCTGTGACACAGGACACCCTCGTTAATAGTGCAGAGAGCTCTGTGGCCCAGCCCTGCTCCCCTGCCCCAGCCTCAGGAGGCCTGCCAGCTTATTCAGGAGGAACCTGTACTCAGCAGTGCTGGCAGAGACGCAACCCTGCACAGATTCAGGGCATGGCCGGCTCCCACCCCCAGAGCTCAGTGGAGGCCAGACACGCAGGCCACAGTACATACCTCGGGGCCTGGGGGGCCCGGCTCGCCCTTCTCTCCCTGGGAAGCAAGCACAGGGTTACTCAGCAAGGGCCGAGGGCTGGCAGGCCCTGCAGCCTCGTCCCAACCCTCACGGTGAGCCACACAGGCTGTGGGAGAAGGTCTGAGGTTCCAAGAGACCTGCCTCTTCTCTTACTGGCGCCCCGGGCCCTTCTCCACTTGCCCTGGGCCCAGCAGGAACCAGCAAGAACCTTCCCTGGTCACGGCCCTCCCCCGGTACCTGTCCCACACCAGGTGCCAGGACTTACAGGTGCTCCTCTGGGTCCGGGATAGCTGAATCCAGGCCTGCCAGGGTCTCCCTGGGGGACACAGGAGGCCAGTCAGAGCAGGTCCAGTGGGAAAATGTGGAGACTGAACCAGCTGGCCTGGACTGGGGGCAGGTGGGGAGGGGCTTCATGGGCGGGGCTCGTTTTGGGAGGACGTGCCATCCCCAAGGGTGAGAAAATGGGGGAGGGTGGGGGGGTTGCTGCTAGGCCCCTGATGTCCTCCCACACCAAGAGGGCTGAGCAGGTAGATTCTTGGAAGACTTGGTCAGGCTCCCAGCCCCATCCTGGAGGGTAGGGAGGGGGCATACCTTGGGGCCAGGCTGTCCCGAGTCTCCGCGGGGACCAGCATCACCAGGGTCTCCCCGAGATCCCTGAGAGCAGAAAGGAAGCAGGGAGTCAGCACAGAGGGGGACTGACCTCATCCTGATCTGACCCCCAGGCGACACGACACTGCTGCCCCATGGGGCTGGGCATCCTGAAGGTCTCTACTCTCCACGAGCCACGTCCAGCTCCCAGGCCCCACACCGCCTCCCACTCGCCCACCTGGTAAAGCTGGATCCCCTCAGGGCAGGATGAGGGTGTGAGATGCCCCCTGTCCCACTGCCCAGGTTTGTGGGGACAGTGTCCTGCCTGCCCAAGGACAGGAGGACCCAAGTGGACTGCAGGGATGAGGTCAAAGGACAGCGAGGGGTCTGGGTCCCAGAGCCACAGGTCCTTCTCGGCGTTCTGCTACTGACCTGTTTCCCAGGCTCTCCGACAGTCCCCTGGGGACCTCTGGGTCCAGGCAAACCACGATCTCCCTGGAAGGAAGAGGGACGAGGCACTTCAGAGACTCACTGTGGATGTAAGCAAGGTGAGGCTGTGCTGCCCTCCGAGAGGCCCTCAGCCCTGACCACAGTGGCCCCCAGGCTGGGTCTGAAGGGTGGAGGGCAGGAGAGAGCAGGGGCTCCTGGTGCAGTCCCTTCATCAGGAGGGCTCATGGCCTCTGTGACCACCCAGCCATGACCACTTGCCTTGGCTCCTTTGTTGCCAACCTCTCCAGCCAGGCCCCGGGGCCCCTCAGGGCCAGGGTCCCCCTGTGAGAAGAGAGGCCAGGTTAGTCTGGGTTGCATGCGAGGGAGGTAGGAGAGAGGATCATTAACTCCCTGGAGGAGGAGACCCCACACTGTGGAGTGTGACTCTGGAACAGCAGGCCTGACCACTCAGCCTCATACAGCCTGGGCAGTGGCCACCACTCATGTCCAGAGGAGGAAGCCCTCCTTGGAGCCCTTCACTCACATTTCACAGGGAGCTGGGCGCCCTCGGCTTTTATCACAAGACCTCCTCTGCCAGCTATAGGAACACATGTGTGTGGGGTAGGGGAGGGGATGCCGGGGGTGGAGCAGTGTGCAGCCTGCACAACTGTGCATGGTGTTTGAGGAAATGGCCCTGCCCAGACCCCTCAGCAGGGAGTGTCTCCTGCTCTGCCAGACCCTGCAGGGAGCACCCCTTGACGGTCAGGCCCTGGGGGTCGCCTTCGTTCTCCGAGGTGGACTGTGGAGGGGGTGTTGGTCATCTCTTGTTACAGGGCCCCGTTGGACCCTCAACCCAGTGAGACCCCAATGTAGACACAGACATGGCTGACAATACCCCAGGCTCCCCTAAAGCAGACACTCACCTTCTCACCCTTGGGGCCGTTGCCACCTGGGCTGCCCTTGGTTCCAGGGTCTCCCCTGCGCCCCTGCAGAAAACAGGCTTGTGGGAGGGGGTTCTGATGGTGGGGGCCACACTGGAACCCTACTCTCTGTTCTTGCCATGAGGACTTTGGTGGTGGGGCCTGGGAACCCCTTCAGAGTGCTTTGGCCTAAATTGTGTCCTCTGCTGGGCCAGTTTGTCCCAGCCGAGGATGTAGGAATGATGAGGGCTGGGAGTTAAGGTGACATGACTGACACCAGCTTGGACCAGCTCTTGGTGTGGTCACGCACTTCCCTTCTGAATTAGGCCAAGCCTCAGGCTGCGACCTCTCTGAGGGTTAGCCTGGAGATCAGCCCCGTGTGTATCTGGGTCTAGGTTTAGCCCTCAGGGGTGTCCTGCTAGGGGGGGTGAGATGGGGACACAGGGCCACTTCACAGGCATCAAGTGTCTGGCAGGGGCGTGGTTGGGCCCTGCAGGCCACTCTTTGGTGGCCCTGCTTGGTGTCTGTGGCATGGGGACAAGGCAGCACATTTAGAGATGCCAGAGGATGTTGGGCTCAGAGATGCCTGGAGTAGGGAGTGTGCTGGGGTGGCTCAGCAGGAGGATGGGGCCCGGGGGACAGGCACCCAGAGGCTGGGTGGGTGTGAACTCACAGGCTCGCCTTTGGGTCCTCGGGGCCCAGGCCCGCCCTTGGCTCCTTTCAGGCCAGGACTTCCTGGGGCTCCGTTGTTGCCTTGATAGCCCTGTGGGGAGAAGATGGCTTACTTATGGTGATGGCCTGGTCACACATGCGAGTGGCCAGGGGCAGGGCCCAGCCCCAAGTGGACTCACACCCGCTGCCTCCAGAGGGACCATGTTTGCCTAGGGTACAGTACACCCTGGTCACCTGGCAGCAGGGCCAGAGAGGTGGGGTGGGGGGTGCTCAGGTCCAGGCTGGCCTGCATGACCACCTTCCTCCCTCCCTCAGCGCCCCTTCCCCCATGGGTAGCACAGGCCTCAGCGCAGGGCCCCCGCCAACACTTGCCTTGCTTCCTTTTGCCCCATTCTCCCCTGGGGGGCCTCTGCGTCCTGGGCGGCCAGGGTCCCCCTGGAAGTGTTTGGAGAAATCAAGAAAGCAGCCTCTTGTTTCTCAGACCCAGGAGCAGGACAGGACCCCAGTGGGGCTGGGGGCTTGTGATTCTCCTCCTGGGTCCATGGAACATGCCCCGACCCCGTGTGGGCACCCCATGGTCCCCATGTGTGGGCACCACATGGCCCTCATGTGTGAGCACCCCATGGCTCCCAGCTTGGTTTGCAGGGACAGCGCCTCTTGTTGGGCATCTAGGCCGGGTGCTGTGGGCAGAAGAGGGTGGTGGCCCCGTCTTCTCTGGCCCGCCCACCCCGTGGCCAGGCCATCTACCTTTGAGCCTTGGTCTCCTCGCTCCCCAGGGCTGCCGGCTTCCCCTACGTAGCCATCAGGGCCCTGAGAGAAGGGAGAGTGTTGTGTTGGGCTCCTGCCCAGGGCCGTGCTCAAATTTTCCCTGTGAGCTCAGGGCCAGCTGACCAGAGGGAGGATAACCAGCACCCCATCTCTGGACTGGATGCTGGGACCCCTTGGGCCTGGGTGGGCCAATTGGACAAGCTGCCAACCTGGGGTGGGGAGCGCCTTGAGACTCTGGAGCAGCTCCCCTCCATCTGACTCAGGAGCCCGGAGGTCACTTGTCATGTTGTGACCCCAGCCCCGGCTGAACCCTGGTGGGGGTCCAGGACAGGTGGTTGGGGAGGAGCCCAACTATGGCCCCTGCCACCTGGCTTCCCGCTACAGCTGGTGGACTGACCCCCGCCTGGTGCCCAGCATCTCCCAGAGCCACCAGGCTGCACTCACCCGATCCCCAGGGTCTCCCTTGCAGCCAGGAGGTCCGATGCGCCCCAGCTTGCCCTGAAGGAGAAGAGGGGAGCAGAAGACGCATCAGGGCCGGATCTGGGGACATGAGCCCTGACGACAGGGGTCAGAGGTGCCAGGTCTGGGCACACTGGGCACCCCTTGTGGGACATCTGTGTGAATGGCTGTCAGAGTGGCACTTCCAATGAGGTGGGAGGGCATCCCAGGGGTGTGACCAGGAGTGTGGGGGTCTGTAGTATCTCCTCCACGTGTGCATGTGTGCATGCATGCATGGTCTGTGACACGTGTGCGTGCACCCGTGCAGGTCTGTGAACCCCCAGCCAGGCCAGACGTGAGGTCCGCAGGCCAGGCTGGGAGGCTCCTGCCTGGCCAGTACCTGCTTTTCTGTAGCAAATGTCCACTCCCCTCATGCAGGGTCCCCATCTGTCCTGTGTCCACTGAGGAGACACGACCAGGGGCGCCCAAGCCCCAGGTGTGGGCAGTGGGCAGATGGGCCCAGAAGCCTGCCCCCTGAAGGACCTGAGAGTCTCAAGGGGATTGTGCTGATTCCAAGGGCACTGCTGCCCCACCCAGGGACGGTATACTCACCTTCTGCCCATCTGTCCCGTTCTTGCCTGCCAGGCCCGAGGCACCCTGGAGGAGAGGGGAGGAGGGACCCCGTTAGCTCCCTGGTGCTTCCTTCCTTCTTTGCGGGCAGTGGGAAGGTGGACACCCTGCCCTCGCCCACTGCTCTGCTCACCTTCCGCCCGTCGGCTCCAAACTCGCCCTGTGAGGAGGGAAGAGGCCAGTTAGCGCTGATGTCCCGCATCACAGAGAGCACTGCCTCGGGGCCGGGCCTGCCTCAGACGAAACATGAGGCCAGAGAGGTCCCGGAGGGCACGACAGGCATGATACAGGGTCTCATGCCCCAGCAAGGACCCTGGGCCCGCTGACGGATGCAGCTGCGGGGGTCGGGCTGGATGAGGTCTGATGCCCAGACTGGAATCTCACCTTCTCGCCTTTGAAACCAGGAACACCCTGAGGTCAGAAGGAAAGGAAAGAAGAATTACCACGGGTGGGCGGGGTGTTGGGACCCACCCACCAGGTCCAGGGAGAAGGGGCTGGTGTCGGCAGGCTCCGGTGGAGATGTGCCACCAGGGACCACGCGACGCTGGGAATACCGAGGCGCTTCACCTCTGTGGGGCAGGGGTGGGGATGATGGGCTGCTCCAGGCACAGCCCAACCCCGTGGCTGGCCCAACCTGGAGGCAGGAAGCCCTTGGCTTGTCCCCATGTCCCTGCCCCCCAGGCAGGGTCAGCAGCAACTTACCTTGGGTCCAGGGAATCCAATGGGGCCTTCGATGCCTGGATCTCCCTGTGGAAGAATAGAGGGTGGTGGATGCAACCCCAGCTGCGGGGACAGGGGCCTCCGGATGGGCTGGGGTGGGGAGGGCACTCACCTGTCGCCCCTTCTGTCCTGGCTCTCCAGGCTCGCCCATGTTGCCCTTGGCACCCTGAAAGCAGATGACAGAGAAAGGAATAAGGGAGATATTGGGCCGGGGGAGCTCCTAGGAGGTGGTAAGACTGTGGTCCTGGGGTTGGGTGGCCAAGTGATTACAGCGCCACCTCGGGACCCCTAGAGTCCTGGTCCCTGTCAGAACAGGCCTATCTGACCTGTTTCCTTGAGCTCTGACTGTAGCTGTCTGAGAAACTGCCCTGCAGTGGGGCTGGAGCAGCCCTGGGATAGGGGTGTCCACACAGATCTACAGGACCCCAATTCTGCATCTGGCTGCTCCTACCCATAGCTCATGCCGTGATGTCAATTCCTCCAGATCCTGTGGGGGCAGCTAAGTAACACCTCAAGATAGGCTGGCTCCTTGGAATTCAAGGTTTAACTGTACAGTGTGGGACTGTATTAAGTAAATGCACCTACTTACTAAGATGCTTCCAGTTTTAGAGCAAAGATAGGGAGAAGTGAGAGGTGGTCAGAAGAGGGAGGAGTAAGGAGCAGAGGGTCTTGGGGATCCAGGAAGAGGGAGACCAACAGACAGAAGCCAGTGGGTGGGCAGAGGCTTCTGAACAGCTGTGCCCCGTTTGGGGTTCCTTCTGCCCCTCACTAACCACAGTGATCCCTGCAGCAGCTTCCAGAGATGCCCCCTCCTCACCCAAGGACCGGAGTCACAGCCCTGCTGTGGGTGACCAAAGCTGCCTCTGGTGGCAAACTCATGCCTGGATTTAGGCCTGAGTCACCAGGCCAGTGGGGACATGTGACCAGTGGCCTGGCAGACAAGCACCTAGATACCTCACCCTGGAATTTGGAAAGAAGTGGCTTTCTGACATGAATCACTGGCGTTTCTTATACTCTGGTAGTAATTTTGGAAGAATTTCATTTTATACACCTCTGCTGTTGTGAAAATGCAGGGTCAACCTGACCTCTTAAAAACCACTTATTTAATAAATGACAAGCATGGGTGTCCTGTATGAATTTTCATTGTGTTACTAAAGCAATGTAGCTCGTGCTTCTTTATGTACATGGGCATGCTTATTTACTTTAAAGGAGTATTTTATGGGCAAATTTCAATTCCTACTTTTCTGAAAATGCCATAGGAAAGGAAATTGATAAAAACTGAATTTTAGATCCTCCAGGGTGAGAAGTGGTGAGTCCATCCAAGGTGCAGTGGCCCTAAGATATGGAGTTGGGGACAGGTCAGGAGCTTTCCTGTAACATCGACCCCACTGGTGGTCTGGGCATCTTACCTTCTGTCCCCGGTAGCCCTTGGGGCCAGAGGGCCCGGGAATCTCCAGACAGCTCACCTTGTAGCACTGAAATTGGAAGCAAGGGACAGTGTGTGAGGCCAGGGTCACAAGTACCAGGAGGGAGGGAGGGGCACAGCCTGGGCCCCCTGCACGCTGGGCCATCCTGAAAACGGGGCTGTGTGATGGAACAGACTTGAGAGGTGACCAGGAGGCCTCTGTGCCCACCAGGGGCAGGTTCGGGGGTCAGCTCTAGTCAAGTTTTGGAAACCAAGGCTGGGTTAAGCAATGACTGGGAGGATTAAGTTGCTGCTGGCCAGTCCCCATTTTCTTGTGTGTTAAATCTCTTATGTTTTGAGCAGCTGTCCTGGGAAAGGGCAGGCTTGCAGGAACCAGGGCTTTGAGATGGTGCTGGGGAAGCACAGGGAAGAGGGTCCCACACTGGGCACACAGCCTTCTCCTCCGGGCCTGATTTAGGTGGACAGAGCCTGTCAGCCCAGGGGCAACCTTCAACCTCGAGCCTCATCCACAGGGATTGCAGGTGACCCTAATGCTGATCTCCTGGGCTTAAACAGCATGGTTTTGGCCATGAGCCCCTCAGACTCTGGTCTCAGGCTCCACAGGGAGCAGAGGGGTCGTGCTCCCTCAGCCCTTCTCATTGTCCTAGTTCCTGGGAGTGTGGTATAGGAAGTGGAGGTGGTCATCTCTTCTGAGTCAGAGGCCCAGGCAGCGCCTGGCTGGGATGGAGACACTCTCACCTCTCCATAGGCTTCATGTTTCTGCGGAAAAGACAGAGAGAAACCCTGGTGAGTGGGGAACTGGAGGTGGCACTGGCTCCGCATCTGGGCGGGGACCCAGGACATCAGAGCGGACATCAGACCCTCCCCACCCTCGGCCCACAGCCTCTGTCACCTCACTCACAGCGGGTAGACAGATGGAGCGGTGGACTGCCTCCCGCCGCCCTGCCCCAGCCCGCCACTCACCATGACCTTGATGATGCGGTTGATGGTGTCCTGGTCGATCTCGGTGGAGTCCGGCCGCATGGTCGCGTAGTTGTTCCGGTAGAGCTCGTGCGGTGTGTTAGCGATGTCCCGCAGGCCCTGCTCGTTCAGCTTCAGGTTGGGCGGCACCGCGAACAGCCGGATGCCCTCCTCACGGGCCCGCTCCGCCTGCAGCTTGACGCCCCCGCACGGGCTACCGGTCACGTGGCCGTCGGTGATGACCACCGCGAAGTTGACCACGCCCTTGCCCACGTGCCGCCGGACCTCCTGGGTCATGTTGGCCAGCATGCAGTCGGTGAAGGTGCCCCGGCGGAAGGAGCTGATGCTCTGCAGGCTCTTGGTGAAGGAGGCCCGGTCACTGCCCGGCGGGCTGAACACCTCCACCAGATCGGAGAAGTGCAGGCCGCCGTAGCGCCAGCTCAGGGCCACCTGATCCAGGTAGAGCTCATCCTGCAGTTGGCTGATGAACTGCAGCACGAACTGTTGCATGTGGTAGAGCAGGCTGTCGGTGGGGGACTGCATGGTGATGCTCTCTGACGTGTCCAGCACGAAGTACACGTGGATCGGGCAGTCGGCTTTCTCTGGGGACGCACAGGCGTCACCTCGGGGCCTGAGCCGGTGGTCCTGGGGTCGGCCTGCTGGGTCTCCCCGCAGCCCGCCCCGCCCTTGGTCCAGCTCCGCCCCTCCACCCTAGGCCCCGCCCCATCACACCCACACCGGTTGTACCTGGGCAGCTATTCCTTTCCGAGGGGCCGGGGCTGATGACTTCCTGCTGCTGAGCATGGACGGCCCCCAGGAGCCCCCAGAGCAGGAGGGCGGAGCAGGGGCTGTGAAGCATCTTGGCAGCACCCTTGCGCCTTGACATCCTGCGAAAGGGAAGAGTGGCCCTGCAGACCGTGCCCCACCCTCACATCACCAGCCCCCAGCCCCCCTCACCAGATGATGCTGGGGGGACCCACGAAGGTCAGGAAGCACCTCAGCTCAGGGTGTGCCTTGTTCCCTTGCCTGGGTGGGGGCCACAAACACTGAGTGGGAGCAGAGACTTTGGGCTCCATTCTTTTTTTTTTTTTTTTCATTTAAAGGACTTTATTTTATTTCTCCAGACAGAAGGCTACAATGTTAAAACCAAAATTTAATATAACACGTCATTCTTCAAAACAGCCACAAGTTTTTTACCTCTGGACACAGGTTACACAACAACTCAAAAGTTTCATGCTTTCTTAGAAGTAAATGTACATCTTTCTCAAGGTCTTGCATTGACTCCACAGCTGAAATTCCTGTTACAGAACTAAAACAAACTGAAATCAGGCTGCCATCAACCTACGTAGGCCCTGATGGACACAGGGCTCTGGTCAAATTCTCTTCCAATCCTGGATCCATCATGGTCCATTCAATGCCTGTTTGCTGCCAACAGTGAGCTCCAGAGGTCAGGAAGCTGAACGTTGTGCCTGTCGACACGCGGGTCCCTCGGAGCTCCGGCAGGGACCCCTCCGCCCAGGTTCATTCTGTAGCGGCGGATCACGCAAATCACATACAGGAGCAAATTCTGATTCCAGGGTTGAGACGACATCGGATGAGGAGCGGACAGCAGACAAAGGAGACGAGAGCGCGCCGCAGACGCAAAAGTGGGCTCCATTCTGAGTGCGATGTTCATGGTTCCTCCCTGCCCTGTGCAGCCTGGGTGCAGGGATTAAAGCAAGCCCCATGGGAGCATCAGGAAATCCAGGAGGCCTTCCTGCAGGAGGTGATGGATGTACCCAGACAGAGAGAAGTGTCCAGAGGAAGGGAACTCCCGGCCCAGAGGAATCTAGTTTACGGAGGACTGGGGGCAACACTCGATTGTGCTGACTGAGAAGGTGGAGAGAGGCCCAGGCCAGGGACTCTGGAGAACCCTGAAGCCTCCCACCACTGGTGAGGGCTGAGCATGGGATGTAAGCAAAGCTTTGCCTTCCACTATCCCTCACCCCGAGGCCCATGGAGGAGAGACCCCAGAGAGGGCACCAGGAGGCCCACCATGTCCTGTGTGCTACAAGTGAAGGAGGAGGGGACCGACGAGAGACTCACCCAGATCAGCAGTGATCTCCATGTGCACAGGCATCATCACACACCACACATCATACACACACCACACACAGTATACACATCACATTACCACACATACCACATACACAGATAACACACACACAGCATATACTCACACATCATACACACACCACATACAGTATACGCATCACACACCACACATATCGCATACACAGATAACACACACACAGCATATACTCACACATCATACACACACCACACACAGTATACACATCACACACTACACATACCACATACACAGGTAACACACACACAGCATATACTCACACATCATACACACACCACACATCATACACACATCATGCCACACACCACACACATTCTACACATCACACACCACACATACCACATACACAGGTAACACACACACACATCATATACATCATACACATATACACACATTATACACATCACACACACACTCCACACCACACACACCACATACAGACATCTCATACAAACACATCATACACATACCACACACACATTATACATATCACACACACATTCCACACCACACATTCCACAAACACACATCATACACCACACCTCATCCATATACCACACACACACTCCATACCACATACACACCACACACATATTATACATATCACAACACACTCCACACCACATATACCACACACACCACACACACATATCACACACTCATACATCATATACCACACATACCATGCACTAACACACATAATTAAAAAGAGGCCCACATAATAAAGTGTACTGGTGGAAAATATTATTCTCAAGTGTAATGAAAACTTCTAAAAGTATCTATCTACCCAGTGGAAAAACACAAAAGCAACAACAAAATACAGAAATACCCAAAGGGAAAACTTACTTTGGCCTATGGGAGGCAACCTCCAAGGTACCCCACCTTGGAATCTTCTCAGCCCCGAATTATCACTGACTACTACGACCAACAGAATAACCTGGAGTATGTTGTGTGACATAAAAGGCATGGTGGCTTCTGCCTGGTCCTCTCTTGAACTGCTTGTTAAGGAGGAGGCCAGCTGTCGGGACACGAAGACGGGCAAGCAGCCTTTGCAGCAGCTCATGAGGGGAGGCGACGAGGCCTTCAACTGAGAGCAGTGAGTGAGCCTTCTTGGAGGCAGAGCCTCCACAGGCCTCCAGCCGACGGCGGTGAGTGGGCCATCTTGGAGGCAGAGCCTCCGCAGGCCTCCAGCCGACAGCGGTTAGTGGGCCATCTTGGAGGTAGACCCTCTGCAGGCCTCCTGCCGATGGCAGTGAGTGGGCCATCTTGGAGGCAGAGCCTCCACCCCAGCTGAGACTTCAGATAACTGTGGCAGAGCCAATATCCTGCCTACACCTTGCAAGGGACCCTGAGCTGGAGCCACCCAGCAAAGCCTCCCTTGAATTCTTAACCTGAATAAATTACGAGACAGTAAATGTTCAGGTGGCACTAGTGGTAAAGAACTCCTGCCAAAGCAAGAGACATAAGAGATGTGCATTAGATTCCTGGGTCGGAAAGATTCTCCTGGAGGAGAGCATGGCAGCCCACTCCAGTATTTTTGCCTGGAGAAGCCTATGGACAGAGGAGCCTTGCGGACTACAGTCCATGGGGTTGCAAAAAGTCAGACATGACTGAAGTGACTTAACACATTGTTTTAAATCACTGTTTTGAATACTTTATTATACAGCAATAAATCACTAATAGAGGCATCAATTTCTTCTTCTACAACATTGTAGACCGAAGATGAGAATTTTGACAGGAAAATAAAATGATCCAAGGATGTCTCCCCAGCCACCTTATCTTTCATATACAAGAATAAACATCTCAGAAAACTAAAAATAGAATTCCCATATGGTCCAGCAATCCCAATTCTGGGCATATATCTGGACAAAACTCTAATTCAAAAAGATGCATGCACCCATATGTACATAGCAGCACTATTTACAATAGCCAGGACATGGAAACAACCTAAATGTCCATTGACAGATGAATGGATAAAGAAAATGTGGTGCATATTTAATACACACAGTGGAATGCTACTCAGCCAAAAAAGAACAAAATAATGTTATTTGCAGCAACATGAATGTAATAGAGATAATCGAACCAAGTGAAGTAAGTCAGACAGAGAAAGACAAATACCATATGATATCACTTACTTGTGAAATCTCAAATATGGCATAAATGAACTTATCTACCAAACAGAAACAGACTCACAGACATAGAGAACAGACTTGTGGTTGCCAAGGGGGAGAGAGGATGGACTGGGAATCTGGGGTAAGTATATGCAAACTATTACATTTAGAAAGGATTGAAGAAAAAAAGGACCTGCTATATAGCACAAGAAAGTATATTCAATATCCTCTGATAAATCATAATGGAAAAGAATGTAAAAAAGAAAGTATATACATGTATATCTGAATCACTTTGCTGTACAGCAGAAATTAACACAATATTGTGAATCAACTATACTTCAATTAAAAACAAATAAAAAGTAAAAAACGGACAAGCACCTCAGATGTAAATGGGCTCAGATCTATGCCTATACATCATTCCTAAAAAATATTCTGCCAGGAGTTTCTGCAAACAGTAGAGAGGTATTGTGGATTTGGTTCCAGACCACCATAATAGAGCAAATATAATAAAGGGAGTTTAGGGATTTTTTTTGGTTTTCTAGTACACAGAAAAGTTATGTTCACACTATAATGTAGTCTATTGTGTGAAATGGTATATGTCTTAAAAAACAATATACATAGTTTAATTAAAAACATTTTGTTGTTAAGAAATGCTAATCATCATCTGAGCCTTCAGAGAGTTGCATTAATAATATCAAAGATTGCTGATCACAGATCACCATAACAAGGTAATAACGAAAAAGTCTGAAATATTTCAAGAACTCCCCAAATGTGACAGAGACACAAAGTGAGCAAATACACTTGAAGAAATGGCTCTGATAAACTTGCTCAATGTAGGGTTGCCATAAGTTGCTGATTTGTAAAAACCAAAATATCTGCAAGATGCAATAATGTGAAGTACATTAAAATAAGTTATGTATGTAACTGCTCTATTAAAGCCACCAAACATCCATTTATGATTTAAAAAATCAGACAAGGCAAAACCTCATAAGAGATTTAGGAGCTGGATTAACACTATAAAGGATATAAATTTCAAATCAAGAAAAGTTATGACAAACCTACACAATGTATTAAAAAGTAGAGACATCACTTTGCTGACAAAAGTCCATCTAGTCAGAGATATGGTTTCTCTAGTAATGTACAGATGTGAGAGTTGTACCATAAAGAAGGCTGAGTGCCAAAGAATTGATGCTTTTGAATTGTGCTGGAGAAGATTCTTGACAGTCCCTAGGACTGCAAGGAGATCAAACCAGTCAATCCTAAAGGAAATCAACCCCAAATATTCATTGGAAGGACTGATGCTGAAGCTCCAATACTTTGGCTACCTGATGCAAAGAGATGACTTACTGGAAAAGACCCTGATGCTGGGAAAGACTGAAGGCAGGAGGAGAAGCAGGCGACACAAGATGAGATGGTTACATGGCATCACCGACTCAATGCACATGAGTTTGAGCAAGCTCCAAGAGACAGTGAAGGACAGGGAAGTCTGGTGTGCTACATTCCAGTGGGTCACAAAGAGTCAGACACAAGGTAGTCTGACTGTTGTTCAATTTCATTGAACAACAATAAAATTTTACACAAAACTAAAATAGATGTTTTTGTCTTCATGGGTCACAGACTCCTTTAAGAATGTGGACAATTTCACCTGACACAAATACACAGACTACTCATACACAGAAATCATATTCCTTATGATGTCAGTGGACCCATCTATGGGATTGACTCTAGATTTAAGACTCCTGCACTTGAAGAGTGACCATTATAGAACAAAAGTTAAAAAGACAAAGAGCGTTGACCTCACTCTACTACTCACTGTTGTGTCGGGAGCCAGTGCGATAAGACAGTGAAAAGAAACAAAGTATGAATCTTGGAAAGGGTGAGATGGGAACTCCTCATTAAAGATGGTACTGTCTACCTAGAAAACTCAATAAGATAAACTAAATGAAGTTTAGGGGAGAGAGTAAGGGGTTTCAATGAGGCAGTTATAAGAAAAATACACAAAAATCCACAGGTTTTCTTCTATCAGGAATGATCAATTAGAAAAGATAATGGAAAAAAATACTATTTACACTAGCAAGAAAACCAAAATAAATCCAAGGGATAAACTTAACAAGAACCTAAAGATGTGCATGACTTATGGAAAAAACTCAAAAAATTTCCAAAGAACACAGTTGGAGAGAAAAACCTTGTTTTTAGATGAGAGGCACAATACTTCAGAATATCAGTTATTTCAGAATATCAGTTATTTCTAACCAAATCTATAATTGAATATAATTTTGACTAAAATTTCCAATAAATTTTCTTTTTAGTCATTATTTGTTGACAAATAAACCCCAGATTTATCTGAAGGAGTAAATAAGAGTAGGTGAGAAAAATAGAAAATGAAGGTTAATAAAATTTATGCTATCAAGTGTAATAATGGAATACAATCACAGTAATGAAGTATTTGTTGTCTTGGTGCTGGAAATGGCCAGAAGACCACACAGCAGTGGCATAAAACCATATGAGAACTGAAAAGATGAGATGGCTGTTTTTCAGTGCAGTGAAAGAATGCTGGGAAAAGGGCTCACAATATGACTAAAAGTGATCCTACCTCGTGCAGGGCACCCAAATAAAATCCAAGAGGAGGAAATAACTGTGTGTAGAACATGGACTAAAAAGTCTTTAAAGAAAACAGAAAAGATGAAGTTGAATGAAATGTCTATGATTACTCTGTACCAGATGGTACACTGCAGATTTTCTTTTAACCTTCACAATAGCCCTTGGATATTAGTGCTAATATTACCTCCATTTCATAGATGAGGAAACTGAGACCAAGATAGGTAGCTTGTCCGAGGTGCTCAGCTAGTAGCTGAGCTCCAAATCCAGGCAGCATGGTTTCGAGTCCACAGTCTTGATAACGGCTCTCACATATCACCTTCATTACAACAAAGCAACATGGGCAGAGTGGAAACAGACCAAGAGCCAGGCAACCATCTTCCGATGCATGATCAAGATTTAATATTTTTAAGGTTTAAAAATTTTGATGGCCTGTTATTGTGTATATGTTTACAACTATAATATGTTGTTTTCTGTTGTCTTAAACTTTTTATTAATATATAATGCCCTTCTTTGTCTCATAACTCTTTTTGATTTAAAGTTCACTTTACTGGTGTTAGTATAGCTGCCCCTGCTCTTTTTTGGTTCCTATTTGTATGGAGTAGCATTTTTCCATCCTTTCACTTTCAACCCATTTGTGTCTTTGGATTGGAAGTGAATCTTTGGCAGACACTATTTAGCTGGATGGTGTTTTTTAAAGTCCATTCAGCCAGTATCTGTTTTTTGCTTGGACAGTATAATTCATTTACAATTCAAGTAACTATTGATAAAGAGAGACTTACTTCTGTAGTTTTGCTATTTGTTTTCTATGTACCTTACAGCTTTTTATTCCTCATTTTCTGCATTACTGTCTTCCTTTCCGTGTAGCGGATTGTTGTAGTAAAACATCCCTTCCTCATTTCTTTTTGTGTTTTTAGGTACTTTCTTTATGGTTACCATGGGATTAACTTAACATTATAAAATTATAACAATATAGTTGGAATTTATGTCAGTTTAACTTTGTGCTGCCTGCCCAGTCATGTCCGACTCTTCGCGACCCCATAGACTGGTAGCCTCCCAGGTTGCTCCATCCATGGGATTTTCCAGGCAAGAATATTGGAGTGGATTGCCATTTCCTACTCCAGGGGATCTTTCCTATGTTTCTTGTGTCTCCTGCGTTATCAGGCAGATTCTTTACCACTGTGCCACCTGGGAAGCCAGTTTAAGTTCAACAACATACACACAAAAAACTGCCCCCAAAGCACAATCAAACATTATTTGTAATGTATTGGTCCCTTAAATTATGTAGAAAACAAAATGTGGAGCTACAAACTAAAGTTACAATAATATTAGTTTCAAGAAGAACAGAGCTGGAGGAATCATGTACCTGATTTCAGACTATACCACAGAGCTATAGTAATCAAAACAGTATAGTACTGGCACAAAAACAGACATATAGATCAACAGGAAAGAACAGAGAGCCCAGTGCATAAACCCATGCACTTACGATCATTAATCTATGACAAAGGAGGCAAGAATATACAATGAAGAAAAGACAGTCTCTTCAATAATTGGTGCTGGGAAAACTGCACAGCTAAATGCAAAAGAGGAAATTAGAACATTCTCTAACACTATATACAAAAATAAATTCAAAATGGATTGAAGATCTAAATGTAAGACTGGATACCATCAAACTCCCAAAGGAAACATAGGCAGAACACTCTCTGACTTAAATCACAGCAATATATATATATATTTATGCTTTGTCTTCAAAAACAAAAGAAATAAAACCAGAATTAAACAAATGAAATCTAATTACACTTAAAAGCTTTTGCACAGCAGAGGAAACCATTGACAAAATGAAAAGACAACCTGCTGAATGAGAAGATATTTGTAAATGATACGACCAATAATGGGTTGTGTGTGTGTGTGTTAGTTACTCAGTCGTGTCCAACTCTTTGTGATCCAATGAACTGTAGCCTGCCAGGATCCTCTGTCCATGGGATTTCCCAGGCAAGAATACTGGTATGGGTTGCCATTTCCTTCTCCAAATAAGGGGTTATTATCCAACACATATAAATAGCTCATACAACTCAACATCAAAAACATAAACAACCCAATTAAAAAATGGGCAGGAAAACTGAATAGATATTTTTCCAAAGAGGAAAGGCAGATGGCCAACAGGTATAAGAAAAGATGCTCAGTACTGCTAATCATCAGAGAATTGCTAATCAAAATCACAATAAGATATCACCTCACACATGTCAGAATGGATATTATCAGACAGAATACAAATAACAATTGTTGATGAGGAGGTGAAGAAAAGGAAACCCTCATGCACTTTTGAAGGGAACTGGTGGATTCCACTGTGGAATCAGTTGGTGCATGCACTGTGGAAAACAGTATGGAGGCTTCTCAAAAAAACTAAAGACCATATGACCCAGCAACTCCACTCCTGGGTATATATTAATTATTGTTTTTTTAAAAAATGTATTAGTCTCTCAAATCATGTAGAAAATAAGTGAGTTATATGCCATTGTTATAATAATAGCTTTATAAAATTGCTCATGTATTTACCTTTACTGAAATCTTTATATCTTCATATGACTTCAAGTTACTGTCTATTGTCCTTTCATTTCACCTGCAGGACTCTCTTGAAAATTTCTTATAGGGCAGATCTAGTAATTAACTCCTTCAGCTTTTGTTTATCTGGGAATTTTTTAAGTTTGCCCTCAATTTTGGGGGACAGTTTTGCTGGATATAGAATTTTTGGGTGACAGATTTTTTTTCTCTTAGCATTTTGAATATATCAAACCACTGCCTCTGGTTTCCAGAGTTTCTGATGAGACATCTTCTGGTAATGTTATTGAAGTTCCTTTGGATATGATGAGACACTTCCTTCTTGCTGATATAAATTTTTTCTCTTTGTTTTTGTCTTTTGACAGTTTTATTATAATGTGTAACGTGTGAGTCTCTTTAAGTTCATCTTATTTGTCTTAGATGTTTATATTCATGTCATTTATCAAATTTGGGAAGTTGCTTCACATGTTTCATCTGCCCCTTTCTCTCTCTTCTTCTTCTGGGACTTCCAAAACTGTATGCAGGTCCTTTAGGTTCTGTTCACTTTTCTCTAATCTTTTTTTCTTTCTGCTCCTAAGACTCATAATTTTCATTGTCTTATCTTCAACTTCACTGACCCTTTCTTTGCTCAAATTGGAATTTGAAGCCCTCTAATAAATAAAATTATTGTGCTCTTCTGCTCTACTAAATCTTTTTTGATTCTACCAGGTTTTCTATTTATTGATATTTCTATTTTATTAATACATTATTTTTTACTTTCTTCACATCTTGCTTTAGCTCCTTGAGCATCTTTAAGATAGTTGTGTTAAAGACTTTGTCTAGTAGATCCACCATCAGGTCTTTCTCAGGGATACTTTTAGTTGGTTTGTATTTTTTCCACTGAATGGACCATATTTGCCTGTTCATTTACTTGCCTTTTGATTCTTGTTAAAAACTGGACATTTGAATCTAATATGGTAACTCTGGAAATCAGATTCTTCTCCTTCCCTAGGGTTTGCTATTTTTTATCGTTCTTGTTTTATTTATGTTGTAGGCTGTCTCTGTGCCAAGGATCAGCTTGAACAGTAAAGGTGTGTGTGTACATGCTAAGTCACTTCAGTTGTGTCTGACTCTTTGTGACCCCATGGACTGTAGCCTGCCAGGCTACTCTGCCCATGGAATTCTCCAGGCAAGAATACTGGAGTGGGTTGCCATTTCCTTCTCCAGGGGATCTTCCTGACTCAGGGATCGAACCTGCATCTCTTATGTCTCCTGAATTGGCAGGCAGGTTCTTGACCACTTGGGACTTGGGAAGCCCTGAGGAGTAAGGCTTTCTTCTTGAGCCTGTACTTTCCCCTAGATATGTGCAGTGCCTGTCTAATTTCCCCTGTATATGCGATTGTTTTCCAATGTTATAGTCTTCAATGTCTGACTTCCAAAAGGAGAAAAAGAGAAAAATAAAGGGGTGGGGGAAGTGTCAGTCTTTAAAAATCCCCTGAAAGTCAATTCAAACAGAGAGGTTAAGGCTTGTAATGATAGGGAAAGTGTAACAACAATGAAAGCCTCAACAGATTTAAAAAGAAAATATCATGAAAAGTATCTTCTCTGGTCACAATGGGATGACTTTAGAAGTCAATAACAGAAGGAACATGGGACAACAGACTGGTTCCAAATAGGAAAAGGAGTACGTCAAGGCTGTATATTGTCACCCTGCTTATTTAACTTATATGCAGAATACACCATGAGAAACACTGGGCTGGAGGAAGCACAAGCTGGAATCAAGATTGCTGGGAGAAATATCAATAACCTCAGATATGCAGATGACACCTCCCTTATGGCAGAAAGTGAAGAAGAACTAAAGAATCTCTTGATGAAAGTGAAAGAGGAGAGTGAAAAAGTTGGCTTCAAGCTCAACATTCAGAAAACTAAGATCATGGCATCCGGTCCCATCACTTCATGGCAGATAGATGGGGAAATAGTGGAAACAGTGGATGACTTTATTTTTCTAGGCTCCAAAATCACTGCCGATGGTGATTGCAGCCATGAAATTAAAAGACACTTACTCTTTGGAAGGAAAGTTATGACCAACCTAGATAGCATATTAAAAAGCAGAGAATTACTTTGCCAACAAAGGTCTGTATAGTCAAGGCTGTGGTTTTTCCAGTGGTCATGTATGGATGTGAGAGTTGGACTATAAAGAAAGCTGAGCGCTGAAGAATTGATGCTTTTGAACTGTGGTGTTGGAGAAGACTCTTGAGAGTCCCTTGGAATGCAAGGAGATCCAACCAGTCCATCCTAAAGGAGATCAGTCCTGGGTGTTCATTGGAAGGACTGATGTTGAAGCTAAAACTCCAGTACTTTGGCCACCTGATGCAAAGAGCTGAGTCATTTGAAAAGACCCTGATGCTGGGAAAGATTTGAGGGCAGGAGGAGAAGGGAACGACAGAAGATGAGGTGGCTGGATGGCATCACCAACTCGATGGACATGGGTTTGGGTGGACTCGGGGAGTTGGTGATGGACAGGGAGGCCTGGCGAGCTGCGATTCATGGGATCGCAAAGAGTCGGACATGATTGAGGGACTGAACTGAACTGAACTGAACAGAAGGAAAACTAGAAAATTCACAGAATTGTGGGAATTAAATAACTCACTCTTAAACAAACAAAAGGTTAAAGAATAATCACAAGGGAAATTAGAAAATACTCACAGACTGATAAAAATGAAAACAAGACATACTAAATACATGAAACACAGTAGAAGCAGTATGAAGGAGAGAATTTACAGCTATAAATGTTTACATAGAACAAGAAAGGTCTCAAATCAATAACCTAACTTTATAATTTAAGGAGCTAGGAAAAAAACAAACTAAACTTATACACCTAGCAGAAGGAGTGAAATAATAAACATTAGAGCAGAGATAAATGAAATGGATAATAGAAAAACAATAGAAAAAAACATTGAAGCCAAAGTTGATTCTTCAAAAAGTTCAACAACACTGACAAACCTTTAGCTACACAGACTAAGAAAAAACAGAGAATACTCAAATCACTAAAATCATAAATGAAAGTGGAAAATGACTACTTATTCTACAGAAATAAGAATTATAAAAGAGTACTATAATCAGCTGCACATCAACAAATTAGATAACCTAGATGAAAAGGATAAATTCCTAGAAACACAAAACCTACAAAGAGAAAATCACGAAACAAAATCTGAGTATTATTAGTAAGGAGTTTGAATCAGTAATTGAAAAATCTGACAAAGAAAAGCCCTGGACCTGATGGCTTTATTGGTGCATCCTATGAAGCATTTAAAGTGGAACTAATATCAACATTCCTCACTTTTCCAAAAAAAATTAAAAGAGAGAGAATACCTCCAAGCTCATTCTATGAAGTCAGCATTACAGATGGCATCATTGACTCAAAGAACATGAATTTGAGCAAACTCTGGGAGATAGTGAAGGACAAGGGAGCCTGGTGTGCTGCAGTCCAAGGGGTCACAAAGAGTTGGACATGACTTAGCAACTGAACAATATTACCCTAATACCAAAACCAGATAGACACTACAAGAAAAGAAAACTACAGCCTAAAATCCTCAACAAAGTATTAGGAAACAGAATTCAACAGTATAGAAAAAGGGTTAAACATCATGATCAAGTGGGATTTATTCCCGGAATGCAAAGACGGCTCAGCATATGAAAATCAATGAATGTAACACACCACATTAACAGAATGAAGGAAAAACCCACATGATCATCTCAACTGATGCAGAAAAATCTTTTGATCAAATTCAATATCCTTTCATGATTCAAAAACTTAACAAAGTAGGACTAGATGGAAACTATCTCAGTATAATAAAAGCCATTTATGAAAACCCCACAGCAAATATCAAACTCAGCTGTGAGACTAGAAGTTTTTCTATGATCAGGAACAAAACAAGATGCCCATTTTTACCACTTCTATTCAACATAGTATTGGAAGTCCTAGCCAGAACAATTTAGGCAAGAAAGAGAAATAAAAGTAGAAGTAAAATTATCTCTGTTCACAGATGATATTATCTTCCATGGACAAAATCCTGAAGAGTCCACAGAAAGAAACTGTTACATAAATGAATTAATCTAAGTAGCAGGTTACAAAGTCAACACACAAAAATCATTTGCATTTCTATACACCAACAGTGAACAACACAAAAGGTAAATTAAGAAAGCAATTCCATTTACATTAACTGCAGTGCTGCTTTGTGATCTGGCCCAACCCCATTGTGTGCTCAGGGTAGGGGCTGGCCTCCAGGTCCTGTTCAGTGAGCAGAATCCCATGAGCCCTGCTTCTTTGCAGATGTACCCCACACCAGGGTCCCCCGGCTCTGCACAAATGTTTGAAAGTCACGGGAGGGGCCAATTCAGAGGAACGTGGAGTGGGGTTTAAAATAAAAGAATCAAGCTTTTTGGGTTTTTCTTAAAATAATCATGAGGCCAAGTTTTCCAGGTATCATAAGGCGAAATTCATGGCAGCAAACACGGTCTCCCTCCACTCTGTACCTGGAGACCCTGTCCTACAGATGAGAAAATGGCGATGGAGAGGAGGGCAGGCTCAGCCCACACCCACTGCTGAGGCCTGGGAAGACCCCGGGGTCCTGCTCCTCCTTCCAGGCACTGGCCCATTCCAGGGAGCTAGGCTGACCTGAAGGACCTTAGGCGGGTCCACTGCACAACAGAGCCACCTGTGCCGGCTGGCGATGCAGACTCCACTGGGTGTGGATGTGCCCTGCCTGACCAGGTGACCCAGTGGCTGGAGCCTGGTCTCCTATATGTTGCCTTGCCTGTGGTTCCACCTCGGACTGGCCTGACAACTGCTCCCTGCCTGCTGCAGTCTTCACAGCCTTGCCCCCAGGTCACTTTCATCAGCCCAGGGTGGCAGCTTTGCAGTGGCCAGAGTATTTCAGATGTCCACTGAGACCCACGTCTGGCTGAATGGACACATCTCTGCCCCTTGCATCTAGCCCCTCCAGTCACCTATGCCCCAGGGGCCCAGACCCTCTCCCCACCCCACCTCCTGCCGCCAAGCGACAGGAGGAGGCAGACCACTCCCCTCCCTCCTGGGAGCCCCAAATACCCACCAGGCGTCCTGGCCTTGGTGAGGCAGACAGAGGCAGGCAGGGAATAAACCCTGCTGTAAGAGGGCCTCCAGGCCAGAGCTCCTTTCCTGGAAGCTAAACTCAGAGAAATTTGTGCACCTCAAGCCTCCTCCTTCTTGGGTGTCAATATGCAAGTGAAGAGCCTTTCCTTGGGGACAGCTGGGTGGCCTAGGGGTGTGGGAACTGTCAGCTTCCCCTCTAGGTGCAGGGGAGGATGTCTGGGGGCCCTGGGCAGGATGGCAAGCACACAGGGGTGGCATCCTGTTGGTTTTGATCGTCCTTACTGGTATCAGCACGTATTCCCAGCGGCAGACCTCCCCCCCAACCCCAGTGGGTGCTGGGCCCTGTCCCGGGCTCTGCTGGGGAGGATCCGGGGCGGGTGCGGGGGCGGCCCATCAGGGGAGCCGCCCAGCATAGTCAGCACCACTCGCTCCCCGCCCTCCCCCGCCCCCCGCGCCCCCGCTCCCCTCACCGCGCTCCCCTCAGTCTCCCTCAGCAAACTCTCGGGTCGTCGCGGGCAGATGCCCAGTGGGCACCTCCAGCCTCAGAGGAATGCGGCAGGCTGGGCTCCTGCTGACTCCTGGGTAGGTGAGGTGTGACTATGACTCCCCTTCCCCTGCTCTCCTTCGGAATGTTAGGGACCCCTCCTCCCCTGAGGCCCACTAAAGGGAAGCTGGCCCCTCGGAGCTCATTTTGGGGAGGAGGGACAACCGCTACCTCTCAGCTGAGCCGAGGAGGGGGGCCCAGCACCCCTGGACAGCCCGTGCCCAGTTTCGTGTTGGGGAGGTCATCCCATAGGAGTGAGTTGGGCTCCTCAATCTCTGGAGATGTCCCCAGGCACTAGACACAGGACCGAACCTCCCAGGAACCGCCAGGGGTCTGGCTGCCGATGGGGGACCGGGAGCGGATGGCAGGCGCCCGGAGCCCCAGCACGGCGCCCCGAACGGGGACCCGGCTCTGCCCAGGAGAGACGGGAGCAGCCGGACGGGTCCCCGCGCGAGGCGCCCCAGGAGCGGACCCGGGGGCTCCAAGCGAAGCCGGCGGTGCAAGTGGGAGCACCGAGGCGGGGGCGGACCCCCGGGCAAGAACCAACTCCCCGCGTCCCCGCGCCGCGCGGCACTGAGCTGCCTGGGGCCTTACCTGACCGCGCTTCGCGCGCCCTCGTCGGACTCCTCCCGGGCGAAGAGGCTCCGGGTCCTGACCGCGCGAGACGGCGCCGAGTGGGCAGAGGGCGGGGCGGCGGGAAGGGCCGCCACCAGACCCGCCCCCGCCCGCCCCGCCCCGCCCCGCGCCCCTGCTCCGCGGCCCGACTGCGGCCACCGGGCGGCGCTGCGGCCACGCGGATGGCTGCAGGGCGGGGCCGGGCGGCGCCTCGACGGGGCAGGGGTGCGGGTGTGGGGAGAGAAGGGACCCCGGGGGCAGGGGTGCGGAAGAGAGGCCCCTCTGCGGTCCCTGCGAAGTCAGGACCCCTCCCTGTTCTTGGGATGCTGCTCTGACTGGACACCTGCCCACCTCCCTGCTTGCTGCCCACTCCCCCATTTCCTGGCGACCTGGAGTGTCTACTACCCGGCCTGGGCGCCTTACTCACCACTCACTCGGCCCTGGGAGGCTGCAGAGTCCTCCCGCCAGGCGTCCCCTTGCTAAGTTCCCTTTGTTCAGAACCGGCGGGCTGGGGTCTTGTTACTGCTCAGGGACACGCAGCTCTGTGACCATGGATCGCAGCGTGTGTCTTGCGTTGGGGTCCCTGCCACCCAGAGGTGAAGAGCCCGCCTGGAGGGGCAAGGGTGGCCAGGATAGCGGGTGCCTCAGGCTCTCTGGGTGGAGAGGAGGGCCTAGGGGACTGGCAGAGCGCTACCCTGTGAGAATCCCAGAGCTGCTCTTGGGGCTGGGCCCTGGGGTCTCTGTGATGTCCCTGCCTGAACAGCGTGAGAAGGGGTCCAAGGTAGGGCTGTGGTGGGGGTTGCCACTCCCCAGGACCAGTGCTCTTCCTGGAGGAGGGGTGCAGATGGGACTGGGCGAGGTCCCTGGTTCGGGGACAGGGAGCCTCACCAGCACCCTCAAAGCGGGCCAGACAGCGGAAGGTGTCTGCTTGGCCATTGCTGGTCTGTGAGTGTTGGGCCCTGGCTGAGTGACGCTGAGACGCTGAACCTGGATGGGGACATGCAGGCCTGGTCAGAAGGAAAGAGGCCACGTGTCAGAGGAGTGGCAAGGGAGCCTGTCAGTGCTGACTGTAGTCTTGGGCTGGATTTGGGAGTCCTTGACCCAGAAGGGCTTCCCAGGTGACACTAGTGGTAAAAGAACTTGCTTGCTAATGCAGGCGATGCAGGAGACACGGGTCGATCCCTGGGTCGGGAGAAGGAAATGGAAACCCATTCCAGTATTCTTGCCTGGAGAATTCCTTGTGGAGCCTGGTGGGCCACAGTCCATAGAGTCACAAAGAGTTGGACACAACTGAAGCAACTTAGCACACGTACACTACCTAGAAGCCAGGACAGAAGATTAGAGAAGCAGGAAAGCTGGACTTGGAGGTACTATCGTGGAAAGCAGGATTTAATCTCCCAGCAGTCTTCAGGTCACAGGACAGACTCAATTCTGGACTGACTCACAGAGGCCTGGAGAAAGCGCTGGCCCATGGTGAGCAGATTGAAGTGCTGAAGCCATCCTGGTAGAAGATGGAGGGAGGAACAGACAGGCCCCAGGCTGTGCCGGATGCAACACCCTTGTCATGGGTTAGTGAGGCCGTTGGTCAGTGATCGTGTTCTTTCCCATCCCAATTCCCAAAAGAGGCTCAGAAACAGTTTGCAGTCCTTTGGGGGCACAACAGTGCTCATTTATGGTTTGGCTTCAGGGCAGTGCCAACTCTCCCCTCTGTCCTAATGCTGGACATGCCCCCAGGACAGGACAGGCCTCTCACACTGAGGTCATCTCGCACTGGTCAGGATGGGCCAGGAGGCTAAGGCGTGTGTGCCCTGGAGGTGGGAGAGGAGCCCTGTGAAGTACAGGGAGCTGCCCTTCAGGCAAACTGTAGGGCTGGTGGGCAAGGTCCCCAAAGTGAAGGACAAGTTGCTGTGCCTTGTGTCCCCTTCTGAGGCAGAAACACGCCTCTTGGGTTCTGGAGGCAGAACCTTCCACTATTAGGCATATCACTCAACCCTGTGTGTTGGGTGACTCAGATGGAAGGCAGCTTTGAGGGCGTCAGTTCAGTTCAGTTCACTTCAGTCACTCAGTCGTGTCCAAATCTTTGCAACCCTATGAACCACAGCATGCCAGGCCTCCCTGTCCATCACCAACTCCCAGAGTTCACCAAAACTCATGTCCATCGAGTTGGTGATGCCATCCAGCCACCTCATCCTCTATTGTCCCCTTCTCCTCCTGCCCTCAATCTTTCCCAGCATCAGGGTCTTTTCAAATGAGTCAGCTCTTTGCATCAGGTGGCCAAAGTATTGGAGTTTTAGCTTCAACATCAGTCCTTCCAATGAACACCCAGGACTGATCTCCTTTAGGATGGACTAGTTGGATCTCCTTGCAGTCCAAGGGACTCTCAAGCATCTTCTCCAACACCACAGTTCAAAAGCATCAATTCTTCGGCGCTCAGCTTTCTTCACCAACTAACTCTCACATCCATTCATGACTACTGGGAAAACCATAGCCTTGACTAGATGGACCTTGGCAAAGTAATGTCTCTGCTTTTTAATATGCTATCTAGTTTGGTCATAACTTTCCAAGGAGTAAGCGTCTTTTAATTTGATGGCTGCAGTCACCATCGGCAGGGATTTTGGAGCCCCCCAAAATAAAAGTCAGCCACTATTTCCACTGTTTCCCCATCTATTTGCCATGAAGTGATGGGACCGGATGCCATGATCTTAGTTTTCTGAATGTTGAGCTTGAAGCCAACTTTTTCACTGTCCTCTTTCTCTTTCATCAAGAGGCTCTTTAGTTCTTCTTTACTTTTTGCCATAAGGGTGGTGTCGTCTGCATATCTGAGGTTATTGATACTTCTCCTGGCAATCTTGATTCCAGCTTATGCTTCATCCAGTCCAGCATTTCTCATGATGTACTCTGCATATAAGTTAAATAAGCAGGGTGACAATATACAGCCTCGATGTACTTCTTTTCCTGTTTGGAACCAGACTGTTGTTTCATATCCAGTTCTAACTGTTGCTTCATGACCTGCATACAGGTTTCTCAAGAGGCAGGTCAGGTGGTCTGGTATTCCCATCTCTTTCGGAATTTTCCACAGTTTATTGTGATCCACACAGTTAAAGGCTTGGCATAGTCAATAAAGCAGAAATTGAGGGTGTCAGGGAGCAGGACTGTCTGTGCAGCAGGCCTGGGCTGTTGGCCCTGCACTTGGACCTGCGGTAGTGGAGGTGTCAGTGGGCGGTGCCCCTCAGGCTGTGGGCAGGCCCTGGGCTCTGGAGCGAGGTTGTGTGTCTGTGGACGATATTCACCTTTAGAGAAATGCTTTCTGACTCCCAAGCATGGGGAGCAGCGCGGCCTTGTAGCTCTCTGCCTTGGGGGGCCCATTGTCAGGGGTGCTGGGCACTTGCAGCCTCCTGGACACTGCATCCCCTGCTTCCTCCGTGGAGAGAGCCATCAGCTCAAGGTCGGCTGTCCTTGCTGCTCTGTTTGCCTGTCCAGGCAGTCATGACATCGTCAGTCACTCAATGGCTTCCTACTTCTTGAGGGGGAGCTCCCTGCCAGGCACTACCTCTGTGCAGCTTTTGACACCTACTGTCCATGCCCTTCTGCCCTCGCTGCCAAGGAAATAGGTCTGAGAGTGGACATAATCTTCCTGGAAAGAGAACCTCAGCCTTGGAGGTGAGAGTGGTCTCCTGAGCCCTCCGCCTGCAGGGCAGTGCCCGGCTTCAGCATGGGAAATGGCTGCTGAATCAGTGAATCCCTGAACCTCAGAAGTGCAGGCATTGCAGGGCCTGGAGATTCCGTGGAGATTCAAGGGACTGAGACCCTCAGTGTGGCCCTCTGCATCCAGCCCCCCTTGGCTGTGGGGGTGGGGGTATCTGCAAGGTGTGGGACACATCTCAGACCACAGCAGTGAAACCAGATGCCACATGTGTCCCTGGAAGGGCCTCCTGCTGTGGCTTCATTCAGAGCACTCTCAGCCTCTGTGGTCCTTGGGCCCAAGGGGCCTCCCTTTGTCAGAGCTGGGATGTGGGAGGGGGCCGTCCTGGACATCCTAGAATTGCATCTGGGCAATGTCTGCACCCTGCTCATCAGTCCCATTTGCAGACTGACAGTGGGTGGGGGTGGGGTTGCTCCCCCGGGGAGCCCCAGTCATGCTTTCCCCTTGCTCTTGCATCACTGTTCCCTCAGAATTCTGAGGTGCAGAAGAGTATGGGGGCACTCAGGTCAGCCCTTGGCCCTGGGCAGCTGTCTGCACTGCCCGGCCGCCTGGTCCCGGCAGCATCCGTGAAGGGCCTGGCTCCGTCAGAGGCTGGGGGCTCTTGGCCCTGAGAGTTTCCAGGAGGAAGCCAGGTGCCAGGGCAGCTCTAATCTGCAGGGAAGGGTGTGGAGATAAGCAGCTCGAAGGGTGTGGACAGCCTAGTCCCAGGCTTCGGCAGCGCAGACATGCCGAGGCCTGGGACCAGTGACTCCAGGAGATGCGTGTGTGCCCACAGTGGGGGAAGGAGCGGTGCTTGGCTGTGGGCCCTGCTGGCCATTTCCTCCTCTGCCCACACGTTCTCAGGCCCAGGGAGGCCTTAAGTGGTTCCATATGGACAAGCCCTCTGTGGCTTTCTCATGTTCAGGGCATCTTGTGGGACCGTTCTGGGTGGCGGGGAGGGGTCTCACAGCCTCAGAAATGCATTCAAAAGATGAATGAGGACTCACATTTTCCTTTGCTCACTCTCAGGGCTGACAGAGTAACTCCCGCTCTCCAGGGAGACACGCAGAAACAGGGCCTGCCGTTAGCAGCGATGCTGAATCAGTGTGTCAGTTCGGATCCCAAGTCAGCGGGAGCGCCTCAGCTTTCATGGTTTTAAGCCAAAGCCACTCACTGCTCTGGACCATCTTAGCGAGGTTGGGCAGTGGGGCGCTTGTATTCATGACAACCCCCGGGCGCTGTGACAGCTCAACATGGACCACTGTCCACCTTTCCGGTGGGGGCCAGAATGGCGGTGAGCCCTGGGGAGGGGCCTGCGAGGGGCCAGGGCATGTGGTGGCAGAAAGGTCAGGGGACTTGTGCTGGCAGGTGAGTGGGAAGGGGTTGTGAATGCCCAGTGGACTCGACCCAGCCACACGACGCTCCCGAGGGGTCTTTACTTCCCCTGCACACCGGGTCATGTCTTAGGAGGTGACGCCAGACTGACGATAGTGTCCTGAATGCTCCCTTCACACATCTGACTGATGGATCCTGTGTTGTGAGAGCCTCAAAGTCAAGACACTGGTGCTCACAGGGAGGGTAGTTGGGGGAAGAAAGTTCTAGGTCTTGAACATCTAGTCTCCCCAGCAGTGGTGGTTTTTCCCCTCCATCACCTCTGGGTACTTGTAAACTACATGGAATTAGTTTACAAAATGCCTCAAAATGTTTATGCCTCTTCCCAACCAGCCATGCTGTCCTGAACTGAAAGGGCCCAGAACGGCCCAGGCAGCCCAGGCCGCACCACAGGGCTTCTCACTGTGGGTCTGCCTCAGGGGCCATGTCACCAGACCCCCAAAGTCTGAGCAAAACTGGCCCATGCACATCTTTCAGGAAAGAGGACCCACAAGTTTCATGGTATTCTCGAAGGAATAAATAATTCCAAAGGCATCGCAGATTTTCAAAGAACTGGAACACAAAAAATTATACAAAAACCATGTGAAACAGAGTTTAGTCTTTTTAAGATGACTTGGGAGGTCCAGAGGGGTCATACCACCACCATGACCACCATCATCCCCTACCATCACTCCTGCCATGACTACCACCTTTCCTCCTTCACTACCACCTTTACCACCACCCCCATCACCACCATGACCTTCACTACCACCATCACCACCACCACAAGCACCACCACCTTTGGATCCAGGATGGGATCACTTAGAAGTCCTGCAGGGTTGTCTGTTGGCCATGGTCTTGGCTTTCCATGCTGTGGCCTCTCTGGAAACTCAGACCTGTTTATGTGGTGGCAGGGCTGCAACAGAATGAGAGCAGAAGCTGCAGAGATTCTTGAGATATGGGCTCAGAAATCACACTGCATCTCTTTGCCACATTTTGTCGGTCAAAGCAAGACACAGGTGTGGGAAGAGGTGCAGAGGCTCTGTGACTGTGGTTAGTCTGTACTCCCACCACAACTGAGGCCCTCTCCCATTGCTGCCTACATCCTGTTTGGCCCCGCCATGCTCTCTCCCCAGGCAAGTGCTGACCATTTCAGGGGCTTGTATCTTAGAAAGTTACAGCCTCTGTTCTCAAAGGCCTTGCCATGTGAGTGAAGATGAAAGACACTCATGATGGGTGTGCTTATGTTGGAGTGCTAACCATGTGTTCCTCACTCACACTCACACTGCAGGAAGAGAGAGGGTAGGGGCCTGAGGAGCTGAGACTTTTCTACTGTGAGGCCTCCATCCCTCCATGATGCCCATGAAGGGAGTGTGCCCAGGTGCATGAGTGTCCTTATCAGTTGTGTTTAATTTCCATGGCCCTTTAAATTTTAGTAACTAAAAAAATTTTGACTAATGTTTGACACTGAATGTTTCTAACATTATTTATTTATTTTGGAGCAGATAATGCATGTTCATTGTGCAAAATTCAAACAGTTCAACAGGACATAGAATAGAAAACAGACCTTCCTCATAGCCCACCCTGCAAGGCCTGACTGGGGAGAATCACTGTCAAGTTCCACAGGGGACACTTCAGACACTGCCCATTGTCATTCTCCTAATATTTAGTTTAGTGGCCGTCTGGTGGTAACACAGCTTGTCAGTTTTCACTTGTCTCCACAACGTTTTATTTAGCCTTCAGTTTTGAAGGCTGTTTCCTAGGCGAATTCCACCTCAGCTAGACAACAGAGAAGACAGGCATCATCTTCAGGCTTCCAGACATGTGGGAAGTCTGTCGTTTTCTTCTCTGGTTGCTTCTACAATGTTCTGTCTTTGGTTTATAGCTATTTTCCTGTGATATAGCTAGGAGTGCTATTTGCATTTATCCTGGTTGGCGTGTCTAGATTCCTTGTTTGAACTTATAGTAGATACCTTTTATCAGTTCTAGAAAACTCTTGGCTGCTAGCTCTTCACATGCCGCCTCTGCCCTACCCTGTCTGTTTTCTCCACCTGGGCCTTAAATCTCACGCATTTAGATATTTTCATCATTTGCATGTGTCTCTTATGCTCTTTTCTGTATTTCCCGTTTCTCATTTGTCCTTCAGTCTTGACCATTTTCTACTGATCATTTTCAACTTTCCAATGATTTTATCTTCTCTTCTTCTGTGTCTAATCATTGTTAATCCCATCCATCGAGTTCTTACTATTAGTCATTATTTTTTAATTGGAATTTCCATTTTATTTTCAATTTCTAGACTACAGTTCTCTTATTCAGTTGGCTATCTCATCTTCCATTTTATGGGAATAATAATAATAATATCTCAATATTAATAATATGAGATGTTAATCACATTTAAATTTAACATATGATAACTCTGAAACCAGAGCCTCTTGTGGATCTGTTTTTCTTGTTTTGTTTTTTTTTTCCCATATAGTCCTGGCTCTTGTCTAACCTGGTGATTTTTTATTAAATGCTGGACATTATATGTGAAAGATTGTGGAGATTCTTCTTAATATTGTCTTCCTTTTTACAGAATTTAATTTTATTTTAGTGCGAAGTTAGTTTAGGGACAGATTACCTTTTTCTAATCAGGAACTGATGTAATTCAAATCTAGATTTATGCCTTTGTGAAGAATGGTATATTATCACCACTTCTTCCTTACTTTTACAACATAACTTTTTAAGTGACCAAACTGAGAGTGTGGCATATTTGCCAAGGCTCCTGTTCTTTTGAAGATCCAGGATTCTAGGTGTTGTACTGAGATAATAGCAAAGACTATGTGTAGCTTAAACAAAAAACAGATTTATTGAGGTGTTTTTTACATAACAAAATTCATCCTATTCAGGTGTGCAATTCAGTGATTTTCAATAAATTTGCCAAAGGGTGTAATAATCAACACAAATCAGTTAGAACTTTTTCATCATTCCAACAAGAGCCCTCAGGCTCATTTACAGTCAACCCTTTCCCACCTCAGACCCAGGAAACTGCTAGTCTACTCATCTGTATGGATTTGCCTTTTCTGAGTGAGTCATATAAAAGGAATCATATAGGGATTTCCCTGGTGGTCCAGTGGTTAAGACTCTGCGCTCCCAATTCAGTGGGAACAGGTCAGGAAACTAGACTCCATATGCTTCGCAGTGCAAACAACTGAGCAAACAAACGACAGGATCATATAATGCGTGGACACTTGTGTCTGGCTTCTTTCATTGGGCATAATGTTTTTGAGGTTCATTCATGTCACAGCATATTTCAGTAGTTTATTCCTACCAAAGTACAGTAGTTTTTCTTGAATAAGCTCTTCAGATTGTTGTAATCCTTGGGTTAATCTCCAGAGCTCAGAAAAAGTTAATTTAGATACTTTTGTCAATTATTTCATTGCTTGTAAGAAGGAGTGAATTCACAGAGGTGCTCACTCCATCATTCCTGAAGTCCTGCCTTATAATTTACTTTAATAAAGATCCTGTGCCTTGCTAAATTCACTCATTAGTTCTTGCAGCTTTTACTTTTTTTTTTGGTAGATTTCATAGAATTTTCTAAGCACATAGTCAGGTCATCTGTGAATAGACAGTCTTACTTCTTTCTGATCTAGATTCCTTTTATTTCCCTCTCTAACCTTTATGTACTAGTGAAACCTCCCGTCCAATGTCCCATAGCAGCAGTGAGAGGGGGCACTCTTATTGCATTCCCAAGTTTAGAGACAATCTTTGGTTCCATATTAAATATGATTATTAGCTGTGGAGTGATTTTGGTTATTGTTGATGATGTTCTTTATTAGGTTGAGAAAAGTGAAAGTGAAAGTGTTAGTCACTCAGTCGTGTCTGACTCTTAGGGACACCCTGGACTGTAGCCTGCCAGGCTCCTCTGTCCATGGAATTCTCCAGTGGGTAGCCATTCCTTCTCTAGGGGATTTTCCTGACCCAGGGGTTGAACTGGGTCTCCTGCACTGCAGGCAGATTCTTTACCGTTTGAGTCAAAGTTACCTTCAGTTCCCATTTTTCTTAGAGTGTTTTCATAAACAAGTATCATATTTTGCCAAATATATTTTCTGTGTTTATTGAAGAGATCAAATGTGTCCATCACCATTATTCTGTTACATTGTCTGATTTTTAAAAATCTTAACTCAAAATTGCATTTTGGGGATAAACCCATTTGGTCATGGTTTTGGAAATTGGTAGGTTCGATTTCTAAGATTCTATATTCTATATTCACCAGAGATGCTGCTCTGTACTTTCCCTTTAATACCTTTGTCTGGTTTTGGTATCAGGGTAATGCTGGCCTCATAATATGAGTTGTGAAGTGTTCCCTTTCCTCTTTATCTTGGAAGAATTTATATAGGATCAATGCTACTTCTTTCTTAAATGGTTGATAGAATTCTTTAGTGAATCCCTCTCAGATAGAGAATTCAATTTCCTTAATAAATGTAGGACTATTTCTTCTTGAGTTAGTTTAGAAAAATTTGTGTCTGTCAATGAATTTGTTTCATATAAATTGTCTAAATTAAATGGCATAATGATGGCCATTACTATTTTTTTTTTCCTCTTCCTTTTTTTTGAGACTGAAGTGGAGAGAGAAGAACTCTCTGCACCATTGCTTAAGAACCAGGGATAAAACAAATCTGAAACCTGTAAGCCCAGGGTCTTCTGAGTGTGATTCCTACTGTGTGGACAGCTTGGTGGGACTCTGCCCATGCTTCTCTAGTCTCTCACTCATCATCGCGTTTCTTTATTGTATCTTATTGTCTGTCTAGTGTCTTTTGGATCTGTAGTGGTGTCTTCTCTTTCATTCTGATGTTGATGATTTGTGATGTCCCTCTTTAAAAATCAGTATAGGTGGAGTTTTATCAAATGTATCGATCTTTTCAGACAATCAGCTTTTCGTCTTGGTGGTTTATCTTGTGTTTTTCTGTTTCCCACTTTGCTGCTGGTGTGTCTGAGCCTGACTTCCCTGTGTGGCTGGGTCCGTCTCTCTTCCTGAGATGATGAGCAGTCCTGTGCTGGCCTGTCCATCTGGGAGATCCATGCCTCTGGCTGGCCCCTGATGACAGTGGTCAGGATGCTGGGGCCAAAGCACACAAGTGACCGGTCACAATGGGTATGAAAGCAAAGTCCCAGCTGTGCCTTGTGATGCTGACCAGGCCTCGGGGTCACCTAAGCTGTGGCTTCTCCTCTGTCTCCGGGCTCTTCCTGCACTCTTGGCAGGGAGCCATCCCACACGTGTAAGTGACTCTGCAGGGTACCAGGGTCAGAACACTGCTGGTCTGTGGCCTGGCCCCTCAGGTGTCTTCCCCAGGTCACTGGGTGGATGTCTGCACCACTGGGCGCACATGTGTGCTGGTTGGCACAGTCATGGGAAAACTGTCCAGCAGAACCCAGGAAACACAGCTGAGTTTCCCATATGAAGAGGAGGAGAGAAACCAGAGTGCTTCTAGCAACACCCAGCATCTGTCCTGATGAGCCCTGTTCTCACATTATTAGGAATGGCACTCACGCTGGTGGTGAGCCTGGGAGGGTTCTTCCCATGTGTTCCCCATTCTCCCACTGGCATGGTGACTGCTTCCTGCCTAGGCTCACTCTGCTCCTCCTACTGTTCCTCTACTGCACCTGCTGTGGGGTCAGCACCTTACCTGGATGGCAGCCCCCTCCATGGTGCCCAGTCACTCCTTGCTCCTCCCGCCCAGCTGTGTCCTGGTGCTGCTGGGCTAGCGGGAGTGTGCAGAAGCAGATGCTGTGGTTAGAGCAGAGAGGACACCACAGGGCTTGGGAGGGGACCTGGGTCCTCCCCAGAGCTGGAGTGTGAGGTCTGGGGCCACAGCTAACCTGGGGAGACTTCGACCCAGAGCCTGGACACTGGGTCAGTCAGGCTGCTGCTGCTTAGGGCACAGAGTGTAGCTCGAGACTCATAAACGGAGCATCCTTTGCCTGGAAGGGACCTCAGGGTCCACCTGGAGGGACACCCACTTCACAGCCCCCCGGTCCTCCCACCCCATGGAGTCAGGACTCAGAGACTCATGCTCACCCCCATGAGTGCTGCCACTCTGAGAAATTAGGAAAGGTGGTGGTGTAACAGCACCAACCAGGGGCCCTGTGGGGTTTCCCAGGGATGAGCATTCTCCTGCTGCTTGTAGCCCCTTCCCCGGAGTGAATCCCCTCTGGAGGCCTTCTGGCCCCTCCCTTGTCCATGGCTGACTATCAGGAGGAGACAGCAGCCACAGAGAAGGGTCCCTGCCCTTTGATGGAACCCCTTTCTGGCAGGAAGAAAATTCTCAGTTGTCTGACAAATCAGGCCCTAAACAGAACCAGCTTGTCTGAGGATTAAGAGCCTTGAGACACAGAATGAAGGAGCCGAGTCGTGAATTCCTGCAGACCTACATTGCGGGTGGGCGGCTCTGTGGGTGGTGACTGGGGCAGATTTGCAAGTTGGAAGGGACTTCAAGAGAGTCCTGGTTCCAGGGCTCAGGGTGATTGCGGGTGTGGGCTTTTCTGAAATGCCGCAAGAGCCCTATCGAGTTTCCCTCAGACCAGGGCCTCACGGGCGGGGAGGGGCTCAGGCTGCAGCTGCCACCGCCCTCCCCTTGCAGGGCTCCGGGGGAAGGTCAGCCCCATCAAACAGGCCTTTCCTGGTTACGTGGATGAGGTTGAGAGAAACCAGCGCTGTGTCCCTACACCCCCTCCCTCCACTCAGTTATTCCACACACTTAGTCCGACACGCGTGCGTGGACACAGCTGAAGAGGTGGGAGGGGGCCGGAGTCACTGCTTCCATCTGGCAGGAGTGGCTGACCCTCTTGCAGAGGGCTAATCATCACCCACCCAGGAACCTGGTGGGGAAGCAGCTGACCAGGCTTGGGCACCTTTCCAAACTTGGGGAGGCAGCTGAGTGTCTGAAGGGTCTGGCTGGGCTGGAGGCCCTGCCAGGGTGCTCCTCTGGCTATAGCTGCCGAATCCCACCTGGCCTACAGGACTGCGTCTGAGCCTGGCCTGTGGCAAAGCCCCACCTTGGCTTCCTGGAGTCCACTCTCTATCAGCTCTGAGCCCCCTTATCTGATTACCCCACCACCCTGCCCTGTCCCTGGGCCCTGCTAGTCTGCCTCTCTCCTGGACTGTTGGGGGACCTGGCTCCCCTACTCTAAGTGGTTTTCCTGGAGGAGGTGCTGACTTACTTGGTCCTGCCAGATCCCAGGTCCTCTTGAGCCCTCTCTCCCCGCTGGTCTGCATGGCTGCCTGGGTGACATGGGGGCCCAAAGAGATAGCCCCCACTGCCCACTCAGCTCTGCCATCAAGGCTGGGCCCACAGGAAGGGTCTCAGGGAAGTTGTCTGCCACAAGAACAAGGTCCTCTGGGTCAGCGGTCAGAAGGGAGGATGGAGCCTTGGAGGGCCCAGGTACCTGAGGGATGCAGTGGCAAGTCCCGAAGGAGTGGTAGGGTCTGGGTCACTCCTGCCAGGAGGACAGGCCACAGCCTGGCCTTGCCTTCTGACTTTAGGGCTGACCTTGGCCTCCTAGGGCCCCTGCCATGGTGGTTGAGCCATCAGCATAGTGGTCGAGCTGTGGCTGGTGCAACCCAGTGGCTGCAGGGTAGGGGTCAGGCTTGTGTATGTGGAAAGCTGTTTCTGGCACAAAGCCTGTGAGGTCCCTGTCTTCATGCCCTCCTGTCTCACTCACTCAGCATGGCCCTGGGGGCTGCCCTCCTGGGTATGGGCTCTTGCACTGCCCAAGGTAGATGCTCATAGTCAGCCTCTGGGTAGTGTGGCTGTGGCATGATGGAGGGACTACACCCCTGGGCCTTACACTCTGGGCACTCCATGGTGGGCAGACCTCTGCCCACACATGGCGCTAATGAGGAGCCAGGATCCTGGGAGCCCTACTCATCTCTTGTGTAGCCTGAGGCCAACTGCTAGGCCCCATGTTGCCTCAGCATCCCCGTCTATGAAATGGACAGACATGTCCTGCAAGGTGGTCAGTGAGACGGAGCAGGCGCCCTGGCCGTCAGGTGAGGTTCTCCTGTCCCTACGTGAAGGGGTCCACCTGAGAACAAGGAAATGGCCATGAAGGTAAAAGGACATCACCGGACCACATACCACCAGGGAGAAATTCCAGCAAATTCAGCAGTCAGTCCTGGACGCTGGTCAGGTTAGATCTGCCTGCCCGGAGGTCAGGGTGCACCTACCTGCTAGCCTTCTTGGGTGGGGCCACTGTCCATTCTGGACCCTGCTCCAGATGTGGTGCTGGTGGCCCTCAGTGGCCGTCTCCATGGCTGTCCTGAACGTCAGGGCTCGCACGTGCCTCTTGCCAGCTCGGGCATCTTGCCACTTGGGGCTGGCAGGCACGTGCAGCTCCGTGCCAGCTGCTGTTGGCCCATGCGCCCTGGGCAGGGCAAGCATCAGAGACAGGTCGACTGGCCAGCCCACTGGCTCCCCTGCATCAGAGACCCAGAGACAGGGCTCCCTCCCCTTACTCCCTGCTCTCTGCTCATATCTCAGTCCCTAGGCTTGGGGGCCAGGGTCTCCTGTGGGGCTTGGGTGGGGACAGCACCCTGTTGGAGAGAGACACAGTGCAGCCCTTCCCTGGGCCAGCCAGCTTGGCCACAGTGGCTCCTGTAATGACGCACTTTCCAGAACCGGGGCAGCTGAGCTTCATTAGTCATGCTAAGAAAATGTTCCGAAGGTGGTCAGATCCAGGTGAGTGTATCACAGCAAATTTATCAGGAAGGAATTCAGGCTGTTTGTGAGTAACTGTGGATACAGTGAAATGCCCACATTTCTGCAGAGCAGGCCCCTGTGTCTGGATGCGCTGAAGATTAAATCATTGGGCCTTTGTGCCTCCTCCCCATCCTGCTGTCCCTGATATTGCTTTACATGCCTGAGGTATGGTGGCTGAATCGGCTCCTCATTCCCACCTTCATTCCCCACCTCCGTGACCCTTACCTCGCTGCCCAGGAGACCTGCCCATCCTGGTGCCAGGCTCAGAGTCCAACTCTGTCCCTTGGCACAGGATTCTGAGATGACCCCTGAGCCAGGCCTGAGGACCACGGCGTGTTTGCAGTATAACTGAGGTTGCCCGTCAACTGACCTTAGGATAGGGAGACCTTCTGGGTGGCCTGACCTGACCGGTGGTCCTCCTGGAGCTGAGTTTTCTCTGGAGGGAGGCAGGCAAGGGAACCGTGGGTGGCACTGGACCTGAGGGAGTGCTGTGATACAGAGATGGAGGGACTCGTGGCAGGAGCTCAGGGAGGCCCCAGCTGACAGAGGCCAGAAGACCTAGTCCTGCAGCCACAGGAAACTGGATATAGCCAAGGACCTGGATGAGCCTGGAAAGGGGTCCTCAGAGCCCCACCCAATCATACCCCAGCTCATCTGTCCTTGCCGCTGACCTATGAGGACCAGCAAGGCTTCTGCAGTTCTCACCCATGGATGGTGGCCTAGGAGTGGGTGTGTTAAAGCCAGAGTTTGTAGAAAATGAATATACTTCCTGGGGCCCTGTCTGCCAAGTCCTTGTGAAGCTGGCAGGCTCTTGGCACCTGCCCTGAATGTTTAGCTGCTTTTCTGAGCCCACTGGACTCAAGTGGCAGATCCCACTGGACCACTGATGGATCCCACTGGTCCACCTGGTGCCCACTGAATGTGCTCCCACTGTCCAGGGGGCAGCCTGTTTCTTCCAAAGAGGACACACAGACAGGCTCAGGTACATGAAGGGTGCTCAGCACCGCTCATCATCGGGAAAATGCATGTCAAAACCACGGTGAGGTATCACCTCCCACCTGTCAGAAAGGCCATCATCAAAAAGACAAGTAACAAGAAGTACTGGTGAGGATGGGGAGAGGAGGGCCCTTCCTACACTGTTGGTGGGAATGTAAATTGGTGCAGCCACTATGGAGAATGGTATGGAGATGCCTCAAAAAACTAAAAATAGAACTGCCACATGATACAGCAATTTCACTTCTGGGTATTTATGCAAAGGAAAAGAAAACATTACCACAAAAAGACACATGCACCACCATGTTCATTGCAACCTTATTCACAGTGGCCAGAACGTAGAAGCAACCTAAGTGCCCATTAATGGGTGAATAGAAGTAAAGAAGCTGTGGTATATGCATACAACAGAATGAAGATTGGTATATGCATGCAACAGAATATTACTCAGTTATAAAAAAGAACAAAATCTTGCCATTTGTGACAACACTGATGGACCTAGAGGGCATTTTGCTGAGATAAGTTAGATGGAGAAAACCAAATGCTGTTTCACTTATATGTGTAATCTAAAAAAACCAAAACCAAATCAAAAGTGCAAGCAAAGAACCTGAACTATGGATATAGAAAATAGGTTGGTGGTTACCTCAGGTGGGAGGTAAAGTGAAAGTGAAGTCATTCAGTCGTGAGCAACTCTTTGTGACTCCATGGACTGTCATGTACCAGGCTCCTCAGGCGACAGTCTATGGAGTATTTCAGGCATGAGTACTGGAGTGGGTTGCCATTTCCTTCTCCAGAGGATCTTCCTGACCCAGGGATCGAACCTGGGTCTCCTGCATTACAGGCAGACTCTTTACCATCTAAGCCACAGGGGTGGGCAAAATAAATGAAGGGGTCAAAAGACACAAATTCCCAGTTGTAAAATGAACATGTCATGGGCATGTCATGTACCTAATAAAAGGGAGCTGCTTATGAGAAAGCAGCTAAGACAGGAGATCTTGAAAAGTTCTCATCACAAGAAAAGATTTGTAAGTGTGTGTAGCAATGGAGGTACACTTGGCTTACTGTGGTGATCATTCTGCAATGTATACAGTTATTGAGTCATTACATTATACTCCTGAAACTATTATTATTAATTATGTCAATGCCACCTTAGTTAAAAAAAAGAAGCTCATGGCTATTTCCCACTCACATAGTAGTGGGTTCTAGAGCTGGGAAGCCAGAGGTCAGGTGGGTGTGGCCAGGGTAGTTCATCTGGACCATCCTCCAGGGAACAAGAGCAGATAATACAAGGATGGGGTACAGAAGGAGTTCAGGCTGAGGGGCAAGTCTGGGAGCAGGTGGCATGTATCCTGGTAGTCCCCTTGGTGCATGTACCACACGGGGCACACTGCACACATACCCCATGTGCACACACCATCATGGTGTACACACCCCATGTGCACAGATAACCCATGTACACACACCCTCATGGTGCACATGCACCCCCATGGTACACACATCCCATGATACATACACCCGTCCCCCCATGGCCCACACATCCCCCATGTCCACACACACTCCATGTGGACACACCCTCACAGTGCATACATACACCATGGGTGCACCCCCCATGGTGCACACACCCTTATGGTACACACACTCCCAAGGTATACACACACCCCATGTACCCACACACACTATGGTACACACCCCCCATGTGCACACCCCTCCCATGGTGCACACACCCTCATAGGACACACATACCCATGGTATACACACCCTATGGTACACACCCCCATGTGCATAGCCCCCCATGGTGCACACACTCTCATGGTGCACACATACCCTATGGGCGCACACACCCCTATGGTACATACCCTCCATGGTGCACACACTCCATGTACCCATGAACCCTATGGTACACACAACCAATGTGTACACCTTCCTGTGGTGTACATACCCCATAGTGCACTCACTCCCCCATGGTACACATACCTCCCATGGTGCACACCCACAGAGCAGGGCTGATTTGCTGTGAGAATGAAGGCTATTTTCCAGCAGGGTATGAAAGAGGGTCATGGGCTGGTAGGAGGGACTGGGTGTCCCTCTCATCCCATGGCAGATCTGTGTTTTTTCCAAGCAGAGCCCCTGGAGAGGCTGGGGCAGGGGCTTGGGAGTCCTGAGTGGTCACTTCAGTGAGCTGGGATTCCATGTCCCTGCAGGGGTGAGGAGCTGGTAGAATGTGCCATGTGTGTGTGTGTGTAGGTGTATGTGCCTGTCTGAATTATATATGTATGTGTAGTACACATATATAAGTGCACATGTATGTGTGTATCCATATCAAATGGGTATGTGTATGTTTGTGTGCCTGTATATTTGCATATGTGTCTGTGCATGTCTGTGTGCATGTTTATGTGTATACATCTCTGTGTAGGTGTATATGTATATGCCTCTGTGTGCATGTATGTAAATGTGTCTGTGCGTGCATGTAAGTACACACATATGTGCATCTGTGTGTACATGCAAGGAAATGCATGTACATGCATTTGTGTATGTGCATGTAGTGGAATGTATGTATATACATGTATATGTGTGCACACATGTAAGGGAATGTGTGCATACACGCATGCAAGAGCATATGTGTTCATGCCTGTAAGTGTATGCACATATGTATTTGTATGCACACATGTAATGGAACGTGTGTGTAAGTATGACTGTGTATATGTTTGTGTGCACACATGTAAAGGTATGTGTGTGCATGTATGCATGTGTACATATGTAACCAGGTGCTCTTGGGAGGGATGAGGAGCTTGGTGACCTCTTTCCCAGAGTTGGAGTGGACGTGCATGGGAGCAGAGCCTACTAGAATATTCCAGCTGGATGACATCAGCTGTGTGGCCTACACATGTCAGCCAGACAGAGGCGGGGGCTCACAGGAAGTGAACCCTGGTTAAAAGGCTGTGTGAGCTGGTGGTGGAGGGTGGCGCCAGCTCCCTCTGAGTCATGTATGGGTCTGTTTCTAATTATGGTCCTGCTGGCACAGAGCCTGCCATGTGTGGGGGCTGGTATCTGAGAGCAGCTCCTCATAGCCTCCCAGACCCTCAGACCCACAGGGGCTGGAGCCCCCATCCACCATGGGGCAGAGAGAGGGCCGAGCTCTGGGAGGCTGGTGACCTGACAGGGTCCCATTCTGCAGCGACTGCATTAGTGCTCCTGACCCACACCCGGGACACCTGGCTGGGTCCTTGGTTTGGCGGATGAGTTGGCAGTGTGGTGGGCCAGGTCCCTCCTGAAAGCATGGGGTTGCAGCTCCAGGGGCTGCCTCTCTAGCTGGTCCTGCCAGGCTGTGTCCTGGTCCTCCAGGCACCTGCATGCTTTGCAGCTATGTGTAGTGGGGCCAGGGCCATGCATATCATTCCCTTATAGCTCAGCTTCACTCAGTGTCCACCTGGCCTCTGTGTCCCTCGGCCCCTGTCACTGAAAATCTTCTGACCCTCTCCAGGGAACTCCAGGAGGCCCCTGGGGGCAGAGGCATGAGCAGCGGGCACACAGCAGGGCCTATGCTGATCAGAACCAGGGACGTGCCCTGCCCAGCCCCTAGGCCCTAGTGGTCATCTCTTTTCCTCTTGAGACCAGAGATGCCTCTTCTACTCTGCCTCTGTGCTGAGTGGGGACCGAGGAGGATGTAGCTCAGGTGGCCTTGCTGCTGGGGCAGTATACCTGCCCAGCCAGGGGGACGGGGTGGCTCTTGTCACTTCTGCCAAAGTCACGTTTGCCAGGCTTGATCTGGGAGTGGGATCTTTCCAGAATCTTCTGCCCTACCTGAGGTCCTTCTAGCCTGCTCAGGGATTAAGATTTTGGAATATGAAAGAGGCTCGTTTTCCCTCCTTCTGTGTTAGTTGGAATCAGAGGGCTGAAGGTGCCCAATGAGGAGCCAGCAGAATAGAGAAACCACCCGAGACTATTGACCATGAACCAGGTCAATAGTGGGCCAGGTGGGGTAGTCTGTGGTGGCTGACAGGGCTGAGCCAAGGAGAGGATGCACAACCTGGTCTCAGAGAGTCCGGAAGGATGCCGAGGTCTTGGCCATCCCTGGCTCTGCATCTCCAGCCGTGGGACCCAGCAAGAGACTCAGTGTTCTCCAGAGAAACCATATATAGCCTTACATATATAGGGTATACACAGATCTATAGCTGTATAGGATATATGTGTATCCTGTAGATACTTGTATAAGGACCTATTTATATACAGATACACATGAGAAGTAGCTTTCCAGGTAGCTCTGGTGGTATGAAGAATCTGCCTGCTAGTGCAGGAGACTAAGAGACATAGGTTCGACCCTTGGGTTGGGAGGCCCCCCTGGAGGACGTCATGGCAACCCATTCCAATATTCTTGCCTGGAGAATCCCATGGACAGAGGAGCCTGGTGGGCTACAGTCAATATAGGGTCACAAAGAGCCAGACACAACTGAAGCAACTTAGCACACACACATGTATAAGAAGGGATTTATTACGGGAGTTGACTCAAGTGCTTGTGGAGGCTGAGAAGCCCCACAAGCTGCCCTCTGTAAGCTGGAGGCCTAGTACAGCTGGTGGTGTACTCAGTCCAAGCCCAAGGCCTGAGGACTAGGAGACCAGTGCTGTAAGTCCTGGTCCAAAAGCCCCAGAACCAGGAGGTTCTAGGGTGGGAGAGGGTGGTTCTGAGGGTGGGAGAAGGTGGATGTCTACTCAACCAGAGAGGGTGAATTACACCTTGAGCACAGACCTGTTGGCACACTTTATTTGCTGTGAATTGAGTTCCTTGATCAGAAGCGATGCTGTGTGGAGTATGTGATGGAAAGGCACTATGCAAGTCCATGATGGTTGTTTTGGCAGAAGCATTATAGCAAATCTGAATCCATGGTGTCTATTCCTGTTAGGACAAAATGCTGCTCCTTCTGTGATCAAGTGGCCCAATGTAATCAACCTGCTCCCAGGTGGCTGCCTGCTCACCCTGGAAGTGGTGCCACCTTGGGTCTCTGTGTTGGTTTCCACTGCTGGCAGGCTGGACACTCAGCAGTAACAGTGGTCAGGCCAACCTGGATGGGGGGGCATGCATCCCCCCACTCCTGTCACCACCTTATCTTGCTCAAGAGCCCATTGGCCGATGACAGGGCTGGCTGGGAAAGAGGCTGCGTGGTACCCACAGGACGGGTCACCTTCCCACTTAATTAAAATCCCTCTACTGATGTCACCATTTGGGGAGCATTCTACAAGACAGAATGTCTTCACATTGTTCCCCCATTTAGAAGGGTCTTTCCATTTTCCTCTTCCCAAATTACTTTGTCGCCATTTTTCCAATTGTGGACTTTCCGAGTCCTTGACCGCTCAACCAAACCATGGGCTGCAGCCGTGAGTTGGTGCATAACCACACAGTCGGCCGCTTCTCCTTCCAAGCAAAGTGCACAATCAGGTACATTGCCCAAAGTCCTGCCCCCTGGGGGGTTTCCCTTGATCAGGTCTTCCGGGACGTCCCAGGGAGGGGCTGGGGTCCTGGAGTCATCCACTGAGGGTGCTGCCTACATCGCCTGCAGAACTGTCTGTAGATCAGGCTCGAGTCTGTCCTCCCGCCATTGATCCTGGGAGTTAAGTTCCCCATGAGGCTGCAGCTGCAGGCTGTGGGGAGGAGGCAGAGGAGCAGGGTGGGGCCAGGCTCTGGGCTGCTTCTCCTTGTGACTTCCCTGCACCCTCAGGCCTGCTGGGCCCCTCACACAGGCTGAGCTTCCATGGGCCATGGAGTGCTGCTGAGCATCCCCAGCTTTGGGGCTGGTGGATCAGATGACACCTATTTCACGACGGGTGGCTTGGGTCTCACAGCAACTCGGTGACCCACAGCTACATTCATTTCAGCTAAGGCCCTGTAGCAGGCCAAGGGCTGTTTCCCAGAAAGAGAATAGTTGTCTGCATGGAATGGTGGATTCTTGCTCCCAAATCCTAGAGGGCTGCCCTGTGATTACCTGCACCATCAGCCAAAGCTCCAAACAGCATCCTTTCTGCCACCAACATGTCAGGTGTTGTTAGGTCTGCTGGAACCACAGCAGAGCAGCATGCTTGCAGCCTGGACCTGTAAGGAACCTTCTCTATTTCTGGCCCTGCTCGAAACCAGCAGTTGTTCCAGCCACTTGGTAGATGAGCTGGAGTAACAGCCCAATGAGGAATACTATGCCTCCAAAATGCTAAGTGGCCCATGGCATCATGTTTCTTTCTGGATTCCAGAGGGCCAGGTACAGCAACTTATCCTTCACCTTAGAGGGTTTCCTCAACATGTCCACCCCACTGGACCCTAGACATTTCACCAAGATGGAAGGCCCCTGAATTTTAGTCGGATTTATTTCTCACCCTCTGACACACAAACGTCTCACCAGTAAGTCTGGGAGTAGTTGCTACTTCTTGCTCACTAGGTCTAATAAGCATAATAACATCAGTGTGATAGCTTGTGGAAGGTAAAGATGCTCAAAACTCATGTAAACTAAGTTATGATAGAGGGATAGAGAGCTGATATGTCTGAGGCAGGTTGGGGAGGGTGTATTGCTGGCCTTGCCAGATGAAAACAAACTGTTCCTGGTGGTCTTTATTGACAGGGATTGAAAAAATGGCATTTTCCAGACTAATAACTGTATCCTAGGTCCCAGGGGAGTTAGTTCTGGGGTTTCTGGAATTAGCTCTCTAATATGATTTGATTTAAATATAATAAAGATTGTTTTCAGTAGTCAAGTGAGCACTGATAGTCCATAGCATGAACTGTTTATAGAGACACACAGAGTACTGCAGTGGATACTCCCAGTCAACCACTTAGGAAAGGCAAACAGCTGGGTGACCCTGTATATGACCCTTTCAAACATTTGGAAAACTAAGGAGTATAAAGACATTGGTTGGTTACTCCTAGTATCACTGGACAAAGTGATGAAAGAAAAAGATGAGTTCAGGAATTCAGATTCCCAGCTCCAGCTGTGTGTGTTGATTGTAGAGCTTCTAGAATTTCTCTGAAGGATATAAGGGATGACATTGCTCAAAATAAAATGCATCCATGTGATTGCCTGAATGCATCCATGTGATTCAGCCCAAGCTGAACTCTGTTCCTGGCATTACAGAGTACCTACTGTTACTGTGAGAGACTTGACTGTGAAAGAAATGGGTTTTACAGGGTGCAATGGGGATGTGTGGGAAGACCTGATGAAGCTGTGGGTGTTAAGCCCCTAAATTATGATGAGTCCTCTTTACTAACCCCAGCAGAAATGGCCTCCTCTGTGGAGTCTTCATCCATGGTGGTAGTTAGCCTTCTCATCTCATCTGAGGGGTTGACCCTACATTTTCTGGGGAAACCTTAGTGGCTTTCCTGAGGCAGTCACTTCACAAGGCAAAGTTGACTCTCCTCAGGACCCACAGCTCCCTTTACTTCTAGACCCATAACTAGACTCAAGTCCCCGCAGGCCCCTCAAAGTGAGGAGCAAAGTGTGAACCAAGAGGAAGTGTGACTCCAAAAGAAGGACTTGAGCATTCTGATTCATACAAGCAGAAATCCCTGATCTGGATCATGGATCTGGGTCCATGAGGCAGAGATTCTGCATTGGATGCTACAGCCCCAGGAGTGAGAGAGGACTATGTGTCTGGCTGGTGGGCTGTGTGTCTGGCTGGTTGGCTGAAACGTGGACCAAAAGATGGTCCACTGTCTGCAACTCAGAAATGCCTGAGTTCTCTTGGTTTCAAGTAGAGGAAATGACTCAGAGCCTTCATGGGACTGGAATGTGACAGTGGATTTGCCACTAAGACCTACACATTCATCCTCGAAGGGTCCAAAAGACTCACTTTCCCTACTAGGGTAAGAAATAAACTTGAGAGGGGAGCCTGGCATCCTTGAAGGGATCCATGATAGTTCTCTCTAGCCCAGACCTTACAGTAGGAACCACAACCACTTCACTGGAAACCCTGAATGCAATGGAGTATATGGGTGCTGGGGTATCAGGGGCCTAGTGGTAGCACTCAGCTGTGAAAGGCAGGGGTGGGGGCATGGTCATCCTAACAAGCAGCAGAGTCAAAAGAGCTGTCAGAATGGTCTGACTCTCATAGACTGACAGCACCAGCCTGTTAATTGTGATGTCCCCGGAGAGAAACACAGAAAATCTACTTAATTCTTACTTGCCCTGTATAAGCAGGAAAGTTCTAGGTCAATTGGACAGAAGTGTAACTCATATCATGAAAAGAGAGTCATGGCCCCTCAGTCAGATTTGAGGCCCCTTCCCAGACTTGAGCTAGTTTACAGACCCAGAACTCCTTGGATAAAGGGGAAGCCAAGTCCCTTTAAAGAATGACCCTGGCACACACACTGTTAATCTTGCTCCCAGTCTTTCCTGAAAAGGACCTATAGAGCCTTTAAACAGGGGTAACTGTTTTAGCAAAGAGTAAATAATCAGACATTTCAAGGGCTGCTGGACAATAGCTCTGAACTGACACTGATTTCAATATTTTGGCCATGTGATGTGAAGAACTGACTCATTGAAAAAGACCCCGATGCTGGGAAAGATTGAAGGCAGGAGGAGGAGGGGACGATGGAAGATGAGATGTTTGGATGGCATCATGACTCGATGGAGTCATGAGTTTGAGCAAGCTCTGGGAGTTGGTGATGGACAGAGAAGCCTGGTATGCTGCAGTCCATGTCGTCACAAAGAGTTTTACATGACTGAGCAACTGAACTGACTGGCTCTGATTTCAGGCGAGGAAAACATCACTGTGGCCCCCTAATCAGAGGATGGGCTTGTGGAGGTCAGGTTATCAATAGGTTTTAGCTCAGGTCTGTCTCATGGGAGCGTCAATGGGCCCTTGTGGTTATTCCCCCAGTTCCAGAAAGCAAAATTGGAATAGACATACTTAGCAGCTGGCAACATTCCCACGCTGGTTTTCTGTCCTGTAGAGTGAGGACTATTATGTTGACAAAGGCCAATTAAAAGCCATTAAGACTGCCTCTAAACAGGAAAAGAGTAAATCTAAAGCAAGGCCACATCCCTGGGGAAATGCAGAGATTAGAGCTAGTCCCAAGGACGTGAAAGAGGCAGGGGTGACAATTCCCCCACATCCTCCTGAAGCTTTCCCAGCCAGCCTCTGCAGAAGACAGCTGGTCACTGGAGCATGACAGTGGGCCTTCAAGGAGGTGACCTCACCTGCAGCTGCTGTTCCAAGTGTCGTTTCATTGCTTGAGTGAATTACCACATCCCTTGGGATGTGGTGTGCAGCTATCAACTGAAAAAAAAAAAAGCTTTTTTTCCCCATCCCTGTCAATAAATACACAAAGGTGGCAAAAGAAAAGTCCATGACTCCAATAAGGAAGTAAGTAAATAAATAAATAAGGAGTTCCCTGGTTGCCTAGTGACTAGGATTCTGGGCTTTCACTGCCATGGCCTGGGTTCAGTGGAACTCAGTCATGGAATTGAGTGTGGTGTGGTGAGTGTGAAGCAGTGTGGTGTGGCTGAAAAAAAAAAGAAATTAAAAAAAGTAAAAGTCTATGACAAACAAAATTTATTGAGACATAATTTATACCTCCCAATTGAACCAATTTTAAGTGTAAACTTTGCAGAGTTTTGACCAATGTATATACCCTGGTAAACAGCACTGCAGTCAAGCTTTAGAGCACTTCCATTGCCCCTTCTTGTTTAATTCATCCCCCACCCTCAGACAAACATTACTGAATTTCTGTCACTGTAGATTACATTTGCCTTTCTCCTGAGTTTCACATGGATAATATTGTACTCCTTCTTCACTCAGCATAACCCTGCTGAGACTCACCCATGTTGTATCCAAGTGTCAGTTTCTTTCGGTTGCTGTAGTCCAGTTCAGTTCAGTTCAGTTGCAGAATTGTGTCTGACTCTTTGCGACCCCATGAATTGCAGCATGCCAGGCCTCCCTGTCCATTTTCAACTCCCGGAGTCTATCCAAACCCATGTCCATTGAATCGGTGATGCCATCCAACCATCTCATCCTCTGTCGTCCCCTTCTCCTCCTGCCCCCAATCCTTCCCAGCATCAGGGTCTTTTCCAATGAGTCAACTCTTCGCATCAGGTGGCTAAAGTACTGGAGCTTCAGCTTCAACATCAGTCCTTCCAATGAACACCCAGGACTGATCTCCTTTAGGATGGACTGGTTGGAACTCCTTGCAGTCCAAGGGACTCTTAAGAGTCTTCTCCAACACCACAGTTCAAAAGCATCAATTCTTCGGCACTCAGCTTTCTTCACCGTCCAACTTTCACATCCATACATGACCACTGGAAAAACCATAGCCTTGACTAGATGGACCTTTGTTGGTAAAGTAATGTCTCTGCTTTTAAATATGCTATCTAGGTTGGTGATAGCTTTCCTTCCAAGGAGTAAGTGTCTCTTAATTACATGGCTGCAATCACCATCGGCAGGGATTTTGGAGCCCAAAAAAATAAAGTCTGACATTGTTTCCCCTGTTTCCCCATCTATTTCCTATGAAGTGATGGGAACAGATGTCATGATCTTAGTTTTCTGAAGGTTGAGCTTGAAGCCAACTTTTTCACTCTCCTCTTTCACTCTCATCAAGAGGCTCTTTAGTTCCTCTTCACTTTCTGCCATAAGGGTGGTGTCATCTGCATATCTGAGGATATTGCTATTTCCCCTAGCAATCTTTATTCCAGCTTGTGCTTCTTCCAGCCCAGCATTTGTCATAATGTACTCTGCATACAAGTTAAATAAGCAGGGTGACAATATACAGCCTTGATGTACTCCTTTTCCTATTTGGAACCAGACTGTTGTTTCATGCCCAGTTCTAACTGTTGCTTACTGACCTGAATACAGGTTTCTCAAGAGACAAGTCAGATGGTCTGATATTCCCATCTCTTTCAGAATTTTCCAGTTTATTGTGATCCACACAGTCAAAGGCTTTGGCATAGTCAATAAAGCAGAAAGAGATGTTTTTCTGGCACTCTCTTGCTTTTTTGATGATCCAGTGGATGCTGGCAATTTGATCTCTGGTTCCTCTGCCTTTTCTAAAACCAGCTTGAACATCTGGAAGTTCACAATTCACACATTGCTGAAGCCTGGCTTGGAGAATTTTGAGCATCACTTTACTAGTGTGTCAGATGAGTGTAACTGTGCAGTAGTCTGAACATTCTTTGACATTGCCTTTCTTTGGGATTGGAATGAAAACTGACCTTTTCCAGTCCTGTGGCCACTGCTGAGTTTTCCAAATTTGCTGGCATATTGAGTGCAGCACTTTCACAGCATTATCTTTCAGGATTTGAAATAGCTCAACTGGAATTCCATCACCTCTACTAGCTTTGTTCATAGTGATGCTTCTTAAGGCCCTCTTGATTTCACATTCCAGGATGTCTGGCTCTAGGTGAGTGATCACACCATCGTGTTTCTCTGAGTCATGAAGATCTTTTTTGTACAGTTCTTCTGTGTATTCTTGCCACCTCTTCTTAATATCTTCTGCTTCTGTTAGGTCCATACCATTTCTGTCCTTTATCGAGCCCATCTTTGCATGAAATGTTCCCTTGGTATCTATAATTTTCTTGAAGAGATCTCTAGTGTTTTCCATACTGTTGTTTTCCTCTATTTATTTGCACTGATCACTGAGGAAGGCTTTCTTATCTCTTCCTGCTATTCTTTTCCTGCTTTGGAACTCTGCATTCAAATGGGAATATCTTTCCTTTTCTCCTTTGCTTTTGGCTTCTCTTCTTTTCACAGCTATTTGTAAGGCCTCATCAGACAGCCATTTTCTTTTTTGCATTTCTTTTTCGTGGGGATGGTCTTGCTCCCTGTCTCCTGTACAGTGTCACAAACCTCCATCCATAGTTCATCATGCACTCTGTTTATCAGACCTAGTCCCTTGAATCTGTTGCTGCACACATGCGCTGTTCCTGGTGTGATTGTGCCATGATTAGATTATCCAGTCTCCTGCTGGTGGACATTTTGGTTCAAGTTTTTAGCTATTTATAAATAAAACTATTATAAACAAAATATATAAAAATAGAAACCATATATAAATATTTGTGTCACTATATGTTTTCATTGTTTTTTGGTACACATATAGGAGTGCAATTAACAGGTCACAGGCAAGCATATGTTTCACATGATAAAAACTTTAAGTTTTCCAAAATAGTTACACCATTTTGTATTCCTACTACTTATTTCACATCTTTGCCAATATGTAACATTGGCAGTCTTTCAAATTTTAGTGACTCTAGTATTTGAGTTTATCTTGTTGAGATTTAATTTGCATTTTTTAAAAAGCATCACTATGAACAAAGCTAGTGGAGGGGGTGGAATTCCAGCTGAGCTATTTCAAATCCTAAAAAGATTATGCTGTGGAAGTGCTGCACCCAATATGCCAGCAAACTTGAAAAACTCAGCAGTGGCCATAGGACTGGTAAAGGTCAGTTTTCATTCTAATCCCAAAGAAAGGCAATGCCAAAGATTGTTCAAAACATTAAACGACTGCACTCATCTCACATGTTAGCAAAATCATACTGAAAATTCTCCAAGCTAGGCTTCAACAGTACAGGAACTGAGAACTTCCAGATGCTCATGCTGGGTTTAGAAAAGGCAGAGGAACCAGAGATCAAATCCAACATCCACTGGATCATAGCAAAAGCAAAAGAATTCCAGAAAAACATCTACTTTTGCTTCGTTGACTATGCTAAAGCCTTTCACGGAATGGATCACAACAAACTGTGGAAAATTCTTCAAGAGATGGAAATACCAGACCACCTTACCTGCCTCCTGAGAAATCTGTATACAGGTCAAGAAGCAATAGTTAGAACTGGACATGGACCAATGGACTGGTTCCAAATTGGGAAAGGAATACATCAAGGCTGTTTATTGTCAGCTTATTTAAGTTATATGCAGATTACATCAAGAGAAATGCCAGGCTGGATGAAGCACAACCTGGAATCAAGATTGCTGGGAGAAATATCAATAACCTCAGAACACCACACATATGGCAGAAAGCGAAGAGGAACTAAAGAGCCTCTTGATGAAAGTGAAAGAGGAGAGTGAAAAGTTGGCCTAAAGCTCAACATTCAAAAAATGATGATCATGGCATCTGGTCCTATCACTTCATGGCAAATAGATGGGGAAGCAATGGAAATAGTGACAGACTTTATTTTCTTGGACTGCAAAATCACTGCATGTGGTGACTGCAGCCATGAAATTAAAAGATGCTTGTTCCTTGGCAATCTATGACCAACCTAGATGGCATATTAAAAAGCGGAGACATTACTTTGCTGACAAAGGTCCTATAGTCAAAGCTATGGTTTCTCCAGTAGTCATGTATGGATGTGAGAGTTGGATCATAAAGAAAGCTGAATGCCAAAGAATCGATGCTCTTTAACTGTGGTGTTGGAGAAGACTCTTGAGAGTCCCTTGAACTGCAAGGAGATCCAGCCAGTCAATCCTAAAGGAAATCAGTCCTGAATATTCATTGGAAGGACTGATGCTGAAGTTGAAGCTCCAATACTTGGGCCACCTGCTGTGAAGAACCAGCTCTTTAGGAAAGACCCTGATGCTGGGAAAGATTGAAGGTGGGAAGAGAAGGGGATGACAGAGGATGAGATGGTTGGATAGCATCACTGACTCAATGGATATGAGTTTGAGTAAGCTCTGGGAGTTGGTGATGGACAGGGAAGCCTGATGTACTTCAGTCCATGGGGTCACAAAATATCACACAGGACTGAACTGAACCGAACTGAGATGACAGACAATAGATACTGAGCATCTTTTAATATGCTTATACATCATTTGTACATGTTTTTTTGAAAAAGTGTCTATTCAAATCCTTTATTAATTTTTTAATTGAAATATATGCTTCCTTATTATTGAGTTGTAAAAATTCTTTACATATTTGGGATACACCTCTTTTATCAGATATATGCACTACAAATACTTGCTTCTAGGCTGTGGCATGTTTTTTTTTATTTCTTTTAAAATATTTAATGGAGCTTTGGGAAGATAAAAGTACTTTTATTTTCATGAAGTCCAATTTGACACTTTATATTTTATGGTTCATCTTTTTGCATCTTGTTTAAGAAATTGTTGCCTAGCACAAGACTGCAAAATATTAGAAATTTTGTAGTTTTAGCTTCATATTTCAGTCAGTGAAACTTTTGAGTTAATTTCTGTGTATGGTGTGAGGTAAGGTTCAAGGTATATCTTTTTTTCTATCATGATAAAATGTTGTTCCACCACCTTTTGTTGAAAGATTATTCTTCCCTTATTGGATTATCCTGACATTTTGATCAAAAACTATTTGGTCATATATGAGTTGGTCTATTTTTAGACTTTATAGTCTTTTCTATGTACGGAGCAATATATCAATACCATTCTCTCCTGATTATTGCAACTTTTCAATGAATTTTTAAATCAGGTAGGGTAAAGTCTTCCAACTTAGTTCTTTTTATGATTGTTTTTACTATTCTAGGTCCTTTGCATTTCCATATAAATTTTAGAGAAATCTTGTTGATTTCAAAAACATGCTTGGGACTTCACTGGTGGTCCAGTGATTAAGAATCCATCTGCCAATGCAAGGAACATGAGTTTGATCCCTGGGCCAGGAAGCTTTCACATGCCACAGGGCAGCTAAGCCCATGTGCCATAGCTACTGAGATCATGGGCCCTAGAGCCTATGCTCGGCAACAAGAGAAGCCACTGCAGTGAGAAGCCCTTGCCCTGCAGCTGGAGAGTAGCCTCTGCTTTCTGCAACTAGGGGAAGACCTCAAGCAGCAACAAAGACCCAGCACAACCAAAAGTAAATAAACAAACTTAAAGAGGAACGTGAAAAGTCTGGCTTAAAACTCAGGATTCAAAAAACTAAGATCAAATATTCCATACCTTCACTTTATGGCAAATATGTGGGGAAAAGTGGAAACAGTGACAAATTTTACTTTCTTGGAAAAAAGACCAGGCTTAGGACAAGGCTAGACCTTTGAATACAACATTGAACAAGGATGATGAGTCTACTTTGGCTGATGTTAACATAGCAAGTTCACTCTTACCTTATTAATTAAGAGGAGGGTATTCATCCTTTCACATAATATTTAATTTAGCTATGAAATTTTTGTGGTTATCTGTTATTAGGTTGAGGAAATTTCCTAGTATTCTTGATTTCTGAGAGTTTTTATTACAAATAACTGATAAATTTTGGCAAACGTTTCCCCTTGTCCATTGAAATGATCATATCATTCTTGAGAGAATTATTATATTAATAATAAAATGAACTGCATTGGTTGATTTTTGATTATTAGATGAATCTAGCATTTATGGGAAATATGCTATTTGATCATGATGCATTAAAAAATATATTGTTGGATTTGACTTTGTTAAGGACTTTCTCATCTATCCTCATGAGGGATACTGGTCTGTAGAAGATTTTTTATTTTTTCTCCTTGATTCAGTTTGGTAATCTGTGTCTTTCAATACATGTTTCTGTTTTCCTAAGTTGTCAGTTTGGGGTGGAATAAAAGTCTTTATAATAGTCCCTTATCCTTTTACTGCCTTCACGATCTGCACTGCTAGAGTGCTGTTTTGTTCCTAATGTTGGCAATTTGTGTTTTTTCTTTTGACAAATTTATCTGAACATTTATCAATTTTATTGATATTTTCATTAAATCACCTTTGGTTTCATTGATCTTCCTCTAATTTTTGGTATCAGTTCAGTTCAGTTCAGTCACTCAGTTGTGTCCGACTCTTTGCAACCCAGTGAACCGCAGCACTCCAGGCCTCCCTGTCCATCACCAACTCCCGGAGTCCACCCAAACCCATGTCCATCAAGTCGGTGAAGCCATCCAGCCATCTCATCCTTTGTCGTCCCCTTTTCCCCCTGCCCCCATTCCTTCCCAGCATCAGGGTCTTTTCCAGTGAGTCAACTGTTCACATTAGGTGGCCAAAGTATTGGAGTTTCGGCTTCAACATCAGTCCTTCCAATGAACACCCAGGACTGATCTCCTTTAGGGTGGACTGGTTGGATCTCCTTGCAGTCCAAGGGCCTCTCAAGAGTCTTTTCCAACACCACAGTTCAAAAGCATTTTGGCTGTGCTGGGTCTTCACTGCTGTGCATGGGCTTTCTCTAGTTGACGAGAAGGGGCTACACTCTAGTTGTGGTGTGTGGGCTTTGTACTTCGTTCCTTTAGAGTATGCAGACTTCAGTCGTTGTGGCACATGTGCTCAGTAGTTGTGGTTCCAGGGCTCTAGAGCACAGGCTCAATAATGGCGGTGCACACACTGAATTGCTGCTGGGCATGTGGGATCTTCCCTGGCCAGGGACTGAACCCATGTCTCCTGCCTTGGCAGGCGGACTCTTCACCACTGAGCCACCAGGGAAGCCCTGGGGTGTTTTCAATTCCACTGATAGCTAACTTTTTCTTTTTAAATTTTTTCTAATTATTTTTTATTTAATTTTTTCTGTTTGAGCTTCTCGATAAGGAAATCTAGATTTTTGATTTTAGACTTTTTCTTTTCTAAAGAAGCATACAAAAAGCTGTGTACTTTTTTCTAAACATTATTTATCTCTTTCACCTATTTTGATATTTTGGATTGAAATTTTCAATCCAAATATTACTAAATATTTTATTTTTAAAAATTTATTTATTTTAATTGGAAGCTAATTACTTTATAATATTGTAGTGGTTTTGCCATACATTGACATGAATCAGTCATGGGTGTACATGCTAATAGTCTTTTGTTATCTTCTTTGGCTGAGGTACTATTAGAAGAGTACTGTTTAATTTCAGAACTTTTGGGGATTTTCCAGATAGCTTTTATTACTGACATCTAGATTTATTCCATTTTGGTCAGAGAATGTATTGTATGATTTTTACTCCTTTTAAATTTGTTGACACTCGTTTTATGGCCCAGTTGATTGTCTATTTTTTTCCCTATGTGTTCTATCAACTATCGAGAGGAATGTTGAAATCTTCACTGTAATTGTGGGTTTGTCCATTTCTCTTTTCAATTCTGTAAGTTTTAAATTCATATATTTTGAAGACTTTTTTATTAGATGAGTATCTATTTCAGATTATGTTTTCTTGATTAATTGACAGCCTTATGATTAAGCAACACTTCTTTATTCCTCATAATAGTACTTGTCCCGAGGCTACTTTATTTGATTTAATATAGCGTTTCTTATAATTAGTAGTCACATGGAATATCTTTTTTTATCCTTCTATTTGGCCTACATTGTTGTCTTTGAATTTAAAATATGTTTCTTTAAATATTGTTGTAGCTTTCATTTCTGTGGACTCCAATATCCCCGCCTTTTGGTAGGAGTGTTTAGACCATTTATATTTAGTGTAATTATCAATATGTTTGAGGTTAAATCTACCAATTTGCTGATTATTTTTTATTTGTCCCTTTTATTCTTTCTTCTTTTTTCCCTATTCTTTGCCTTATTTTTGATCAAGTATTAATATTTTACTTTACCTCCTCTATTTATTAACTGGCTATACACTTTATTCCCTATGCTTATGTTATGGCTTGAAATATGCATTTTTTTTTTCAATTATCTTGTGTCACAGGTATTATAATAAACTTACAACCGTGAACTTCTATGTCTCTCTCTTATCCTTCAGGCTATTGCTGTTACACATTTTACGTATACATATGTTATAAACTTCAAAGTACATTGTTAATATTTTTTTTAAAAAGTCAATTATAAAGTAATTTTAAAATAAGAGAAATTCTTTTATGTTTGCCCATAGTACTCATTATTTTTTATAGATTTGAGTTTCCACCTGGTATAATTTCCTTTCCTGCTAGAGAACTTCCTTTAGCCACAGTTTTTGCATAAGTGGACACAGCTGAGTCCATTTTGGACACTCACTTCCCAGGAAGATTCATCTAACTCTGAATGTCTGAACTGCCAGCTACAGAGAATAGCACTACCCCATTGTTCCTCAAAGAGGTTAACTGAATACTTGGTGGCAAGTCAGTCACATTGGGTTACATCTATCCTGGGAGAACCTGATGAACAGATATTTCAGGTACAGTCCACCCTGCTCACAGGGCCTCAGCCCACACTCAGGCCATGGGACCCACTGGTCAGGCTGTGCACTGCACTGTCTAGGGTCAGGTGGCCTCCCTGCAGGCTGGAACAGCTCTTGAAGGGCAAGCTGAAGCATCAGTGAGGAGGTGATGAGTGCCCTCACTCAGGATGCAGTGTCGGCTAAATCGGCAATGCTCTATGTCCCCAACAGGAAGGATATATGGTCTCAGGAGCTGAAGGCTGTAAGCAGCAGTCCCCGACCATCACTCTCATTGGCCCAGTGGAGGGTCTGTGGCTTCCTGTCCCTGCAGCTCAACTCTGGACCCTACAAGGCTGAAGGTCTAGTCCCTAAAGTGTCCCATTGGGCCAATTGGGCACACTGGGCACCTTATGTCCAGGGCCCAGCAGACAAGGTGAGGAGCCGCCAGCTTGCCAGGGTAACTGGCCCTCATCACCAGAAGGCAGGACCACTTTCCTGCATGGAGGCTGGGAAGGATACCTGTGATTTGCTGGGGTGCCTCTGGCAGCTCCTTTCCCCATTCTAGTTGTGAATGGATGCATGGACAAGGGCTCAGACTCATCCAGATGGAAGGTTTGAGTCACAATCTTGGGAGCACCATGGGGCTTGTGAGGCGAAGGCTGCCCAGCATGAGGCTATTCAGAATGGTGGAGAAGGGAGAGGATGGGTGTCTGTCGTGGCCCTGAGACCTGCTGCAGTGGTGGCGCTGTGGTTCTGCCTGCTGACCCCCTCCTCTAAGTGTCCCCTGGAAGTGAGGCCCATGGGAAGCACAGAGGAGCTGCTGCCTGGGCCTGGGTAGGGCATGGCAGGCGGCCATGGAGGGCACGCTGGGGCACAGGGGTGACAGATAGCCCCCTGGTGCATCTCAGACCCCATAGTGCCCCGGAAGGCTCCAGTCCAACCACTTGGCTTGTGGGAACAAGGGGTTCCTGTGATGCACAGACTCCATGAAGGGGTGAGCTGGGCTGCAGAACCCTTGGCTAGGCCTGAGCCTTCCACGTCTGCTTGGCAGCCCCAGTCCACCTGCCCTCGCACCCTGCCCCCGGGTCATCCCCGCCTCCATCTTTCACAGATGTTCCCCTGGATTCTTCTGCATCTCTCCTTAGTATCTCCTTCTTGAGGGATACTAACAAGCACCTCTTATTTTTCTCGAATGGTAGCATTTTTATTAAGTCCAGCAATTTTCTTTGCTCACTGTTTTTGCAGGAAATGTCTAAGTGGTTGATTGATTACAGTCATGTTAAACTTCAGATGGGCCCTATCCAAGACTGAAATATGTTTCTGTCAGCATCCCTCCATAGCCAGATGAGAGGAGAAGGGTTTACCCTGCGTTTCCATATGTAGTTTAAGAGCCAGCATCCAGTGAGAAGGGCCATGGCTGCAGGAGCTGCAGACGGTTCTGGAAGGGCATGGAGTCTCAGGGCCACTAAAGGCAATAGTGCAGGGATGGTTCTGAGGTCTCCCAGATGCTGACCTGACCCAACGCACCATCTCTCAGCAGAGACCTGTCACAAGTCTGCCCTCCTCAGTCCTGGGTCCTGAGCAGGGGTGGTCGGGGAGTAGGGGTGGTAGTGGGGAGGTTGTCCCTCACAGGAGGGGAACCTCAGATGGCCTCAGTGAGTCCCCACTGTCTTATCGTTTACAGAGGCTGTGAGGCTTCTGGGTGGTAGCCAGTCTCTCCCTTGGCTTTTAGCCTCAACACATTTTTTAAGTGGGGGTGGGGAATTTCTAACCCAGATATTTTTAAAGGGTTTCTAGTTGGGAGAGTTAGATATTGCTTTTTGAATGACTATTTTGCTTGAAACTTTCCTCAAACTTTGCTGTTAGCAGTAAAGTGCTGTAAAATTACATTGCATTGATCTTTGTATGCATTCTCATTGAATGTATGGTAGGTGCTCAATAATATCACATTTAGCAAACAAGAAGATAAATAATATATAAAATAAATAAGATAAATTGGGAGTCTCCTGCTTTACCCAACCTTGCTTAGGCCTGGACTGAACCACTGCCAAAGGTGCCCTGGTGAGAGTGGGCTGGGAACGGTGCCCACACGAAGAACATCCAGACACTTGGAGTTTTTAGAACTAGTTTAAGACTTTTGTTTCCCTTGAACATTAAGTATTAAATTATGTTGCTGAGAAGTCCAAGCAACAAATATTCTCACCCTGTAAACTACTGTGGTGGGGGAGCAAATTTCCAGACCCTTGGGGCCAGTGTGGCCTGCATCAGCCAATCTGTCAGTCGCCCTGCAGGGGGCCGGGAGCCCCTTGAACTCTTGAGAGAGGCCTGGTCTCTTCTGCCCTTGTATTCTCACCACACAAAGCCTTGCTCTGATTATTATTTTTGGCCACACTATGCGTGGCTTGCAGGATCTGAGCTTCCCGACCAGGGATTGAACCCAGGACATGGCAATGAAAGCACCAAGTCCTAACCACTAGACCCCCAGGGAATTCCTATGGGGCTTTGTTCTCAGTAGGCATTGAATAGCCATTTGGTGAACTAATGAAGAGAAGGGGAAATTGGTTGGTATGCTAGTATGTGCTAGGAAAGTTTCTGTATCATCAGAGTACATATTTGAGATTCAAAACTGTATAGAAATTCCTTGTTTAGAACAAAAATAGAACAAGTCAGCAAAAGCTGAGTTGGTGAAGCAGCTAGTTCCCAGAGTCTGGGGACGTTCAAGCTTTATACGTGGCAGCCTTCCTTGGTGGGGACCAGCCAGACGGTGGGAGGGGCATGGAGTGAAGGCTTCTCTTTCCGGCTTTGCCACTTAGTCACTGTGTGGCCTTCTCTTTGCTCCTTAGCTGCTTCATTTTACAATGAAATAGTTGGAATAAAGGGACAAGAGTTTTCTAGCAAGCAAATTCTGTGATCCCTAGAGAAAAGGAATTCTCAGTTTTAGGAATTAAAAAGCCTATTTGTGTGCATGCTCAGTCACTTCAGTCGTGTCCAACTCTTTGCAACCCCATGGACTGTAGCTCGCCAGGCTCCTCTGTCTATGGAATTCTTCTGGCAAGAATACTAGAGTGGATTGTCATTTCCTTCTCCAGAGATCTTCCCTACCCAGGGATAGAACCCGAGTCTCCTGCATTGCAGGCAGATTCTTAACCATCTGAGCCACGAGGGAAGCCCATAGAAAGCCTATTCCACCATCAAAAGCCCTGGTTGTTAGAGGGAGAAAAGGCAAGTGCTGTGGGATTTTTTTGTTCTTATATCATGAGCAGGGTTGGAAGATCCAGGAACAGAGTTCCCCGCCCACCCCAGTTTCTGCCCCTCACCCCACTCCAGCCTGCCCTGGTCTGGGGAGAAACCTACTCCAGGGCAGTAGAAAGAGTAGCCATAGCCCTTTCTCCCTGGTGACCTGGAAGAATACATTTGCCCAGCTGGCTCTTTGGTGCAGAGTGAAATGGAGGAGAAGGAGTTAAGTGAGAGTTCATCTGGATTTCTGGAGTCCAAGTCTTGCTGAGTTTCCAGCCCTAGGTGTCTGCTGGAAAAATGTAGCTGGGAGCCAGGTGACGCAGCTGTGAGTTATTTGTTTTTGATGTTACCAGAGAAACAAGAGGGAAAAATACGAAAATAAAGTTTCCACTAAAACCCAAATTGACTTCAAAAAAGTCTGTGTGCATGGAGCAAGGAGAACCAGGCAGCGCAGTCTCCTATAACAGTGCACTCTGTCCTGCTGTGGCCGCCCCCGCCCTGCCCCACCCAGCACATTCAGACACAGGAAGCGGGAACACGGTTGGCTTTTCCACGCGGACACGGCTGCTCCTCTGCCTCAGTGCCAAGAGCGGTGCCACCACATGCAGTAACTCTCAGCCAAGGTCAGGAGAGACACACTGCCCTGACTGTGAGCACTCAACTGCTGAGTGGATTAAAGAGAACCACCCAGCCAGAGAGAGACACTGGCTGCATTATTAAGTGGTTATAAATAGGAGGGGAAAGATTGTTATTAGCAATTAGACAGTAGGAGTCAGGACATCAGAAAGGAGGAAGCTATGAACTTAAAGAAAAGGCAGAGTGCCAAAGGAGACAGGCCAGAGGAGCTGTAAGTCATCCCACAGGACCTGACACAGCTCTTCTGCAACTCAGGTCTTTCCAGAGTAGACGCAGTGCCAGGTGCTGCCGCCACCCTTCCTGTGGTGGGGGGTGGGTGGGACAAGTCCTCCTCTACACCAGCCCCAGAGGAAAGGGCCCTGCGCACGTGGCATGCCAGGCAAGTGCCAATGGGTGAGTCTTCGCCCTGCTGCCAGCTGGTCCCTTGGGAGAGTCACTGGGCTCTTGTCTACCTGTCAGGTGGCTCCTCGCCCCACTCTCACCTCCCTCCTGGGGCCTCTGCATGCGTTTCCATTGCTTTTGCACAACCCTCAGCACCATCACGGATGCCTTCCAAGGAAGCACACTCATCAGACACAGTGCCTGGCTGCAAGGAACTCACTTCAGAGACTTCTGGCTTAGCTTTGCTTTCTTCCTTTCACATAAATTTCATTATTTTAACCATTTTAAAGTGTACAATTTAGTGGCACTTAGTACATAGTGTTTGAAAGCCAACAGTTCTACCTAGCTCCAGAACATGCTCTTTAGCCTGAAAGGAAACCTTGTACCCTGTTAAGTAGTGCCTCTTTCCTCATCTCTCCCTCCCCCCAGGCCCTTGCTTCCCATCTCTATACTTTGCTCTGCTGGACAATTCATATACATTGAATCCTACAATATGTGAGTTTTGGCATCTGGATTCTTCCACTGAGCTTGTTTCCAAGGTTCATCCACATCTGTCAGTTATCAATCCATTATTCCTTTTTATGACCCAGTAACATCCCACTATGTGGATATACTATTTCATTTATCCATTCAACCCAGTGATGGACACTTGTTCTCAATAATGCAGCAAAGGCCACCCTTTCTTTTGTAAGTCCTGGGTATTAGTGTCTTGTCTTCCCATTTGCTCTGCAAGGGAAGCAGAGATGGGCAGGAGGAATTATTTCACCTGGAATTGATTCTGGACAAGCTCCCAGGCAGGGCTAGAACTCTCAGCACCCACCTCAGCTTCCATCACCAGAGTGGGAGCCAAGGCTCCAGACCTACAAAGTTTCCCTCTGCTTCCAGGCTCAAGTCCATGTGTCTTCAGGCAGGGTTGAGATCACCTTCGCAGGACTCTACGATCCCCTTGCAGGTGGAGCCCGCCTGACCAGGGCCCACGTGACTTTGTGACTTCCTGTGAGGGCCTCCTTCTTCGGTGTCCCTGGTGAGGCTACTGGGGCTCCCTTCTGGGTGGAAGGCCAGTCTGCCTGTCCTGCCTCTTTCTGAGTGTATTAGGGGTCTGTCTCCCCCTCAGTGGTTGGTGGGATGGGCTGCTCCCCTCAGGTGTGCACCCCTAATCTCAGGCCAGATACCTGGCCCACTTCTTGGTGGTCCTGGGGCCCATTGCAAATGGGCTTTGAGGTCCATAATTAAAAACAGAGAGAATGGATGTTAAAGTCACAGTGCCTGTGTGAAACACCAGGAAAACAACCAGAAGAAGGTTGATGGTGGCATCTTCAGTGTCTAGGGTGTAGCCTTGAAGAGTTTGACCCCTTATCCCAAGATTTAGGATGATTCCTGGTTGCTTGGTTATTCCAACAAACCAATGAGGGGTTCATATCCTTAAAATGTTGGCTCTGCTTGGTTCCTCCTTTCTCCAAATGTTCATTTTCCTCTTTTGTCGACAGTGCTTGAAATGAGTGGGTGAAGAGGGGACTGAGGGAAGGCGAGAGATAAGATGTCTCCCTAGCTCTCATTGTTAGAACTTGCTACAATTTGACTACTTAAATTGTGTGTGTGTTTGTATGTATTTGTGTGCATGTGTGTGTGTGTGTGTGTGTGTGTGTGTATGTGTGTGAGGGCAGTCATGTCTAAAGTGAAAGTGAAGTTGCTCAGTCGTGTCCGACTCTTTGTGATCCCATAGACTGTAGCCTACCAGGCTCCTCGGTCCATGAGATTTTCCAGGCAAGAATACTGGAGTGGGTTGTCATTTCTTTCTCCAGGGCATCTTCCCCAGTCAGGGATCAAACCCAGGTCTCCTGCATTGTAGACAGACCCTTTACTATCTGAGCTACCAGGGAAGTCTAAAGGGCCATGCTTATTGCCCAGAGCCCACTTGCATTTTTCTGTTACCTGTGAAGTGATCTAATTTAACCCCTAGTGCTCCACACTTGAAATCCAGATCCTAGATAATGTACCTTTCTGGAAAGTCAGAACCAGAGTCCATATATAGAGAGGAGATCTTTACAGCCAAGAGGGAAGTTCTTGTCTGGTTTGGAAAAAAATGTCTTACAGGAAACAAAATAGGGATCATATAAAGGGCATAAAGAGGGATGGGAAAGAGAAGGCAAGGTGGAGATGAGAAGTCCTCATGGAGGCAAGATGTCCACTGACATCTCCTTGGATGGTTCAAGGGAGAGGGAGGGTCAAGCACAGCTCTGAGACTGAACCTGGGGCCTCTGGGAACCAGGACAGAATTAGAGAGTCAGGAGGGAGGGAGACGTTGACATAAAAGGGAGACTAGGAGGGAATGCTACTTGCCTAAGAGCAGCCTGGACCTGAGAGCTGGTGGCTTGTTCTGTCAAAGCAGGCACTCTCTAGCCTCCAGGGAGGGGGCCAGCAGCAGGGAGGAGGCAGGCGGGCCTCATGTCTTTCCCAATGTTTGAAATGCCTTTCCCACGATCTCCGTTTATTCAACTCTCAACCACCTTTTGGGACCTAAAAACGATTCCTGTGTGAAGCCTCTTCCTACTCTCTCCAAATATGCATCTTCCCCCTTTGACATAATGCACAGGATTTGGCAAATGTAGGTCCAGGAAGCCCAGTAAGCGTTTATTCTAAACTGAATAGCGTTGTACTGGTATCTGTAAGTGTTCCCACTGGGACAGGTCATCCCATCTTTCTTGGGTCAGGAGTGAAGACTTTCCACTGGAAATTCCCAGCAGACCCAGGCAGCCGGGGGTGGATGTGTGTGCTCTGTACCCCATCCAGAATGACTCACTGTGGTCACCCTGTGACCCGTTTTCTACTGTGAGTTTTGGCTGAGTGGATTCTCATGGTGATTCTTTTTCACCGTGGGTACCTCCTTACTGAAGAAACAAGGCTAAGTGAAGCAGTGGTTGGAAACTCTGAGCTTTACAACAACAGTTTGGAGGGTGGAAAAAGGGAATTGGAAAGGAAAAGGTGGGTCCCGCCTGGCATTACCTGGTTGCCTTTCTCCTCCAAAGTAAAATAGTTTTCTCCATGTCTTCCTAGAACCGCAAGTCCTGTGACAAGTGGGAAGAGGAGCCTGGTGGGTGGGGAGTGACTTGCCCAGTGAGCAGTGAGCCCAGGGCTGAAAGGGAAGGGCTCTTACTTTTGAGCCATGTGGCTGCCTTCTCAGGGAACGTTAGGTGTTTCCTCTCCCTTGGGATCATCTAAAAATGAATTTCTAGGTAAGACTTTTTACAAATGCCTCACCCACATGACTCCTTTGACCTTCAGAGAACCCCCGCATGAGGTGCTCTGGCTTTCTGTCTGCCCATTTGTGCCCTGGTGTGTTTCCCAGAGCTCTCCGAGGGCTCGAGTCATGGTGTGAACTTGACTTTTAATTGATTGCCATCATGTACTCCCTTTAGAAATATGAAAGGTTAGGTTAATATTTCAAAATTTAAAATATAGTACATGCAACTCTGTAAAGCAAATGCTATAAATAACAACAATATTCCGATATGTTTGAAATGGCCACATATGAGAAAAAGAACAAAAATGAGAGATACATAAGTACATCAAAGGATGGGGGAGGTCAGGCAAGTGTTGATGGTTTAACATTCTCACTTGTAGCCTTTGGTTACTTAAAACTTGGAAATAAAGCAAGATGAGTGCTGTGTCTCCTTGGTGTCATCCTGGTGTATTGTCTAGCCAGCTCACCCCACGATTATTCAAGTCTGTGTCTTTGTGCACATGTGCTTGACACCATGATTCACTAAAGGTTTGGCTTCTGTGACGTTTCATGTTGGCTCATGGGTTTTTTTCCTGGAAAGGTGCAAATAATCTGTATTTGGTAGGAAGTATTGAACAGTAGTTGATATCTAAGTTACAAAGAACAAAGAGCTTTATTTGGGGATCCTAAGAATTGCAATTCTGGAGACATGTGTGTGTGCTTGGTCACTTACTTCTTTGCAACCCTATGGACTGTAACCTGCCAGGTTCTTCTGTCCATGGGATTCTCCAGGCAAGAATAGTGGAGTGGGTTGTCACTCCTTTCTCCAGGGGATCTTCCCGACCCAGATATCCAACCCGAGTCTCTTGTGTCTCCTGCATTGGCAAGTAGGTTCTTTACCACTAGTGCCACCTGGGAAGCCCAGATTTAGGTAAAACCAAAAGGGTGTTCTGGGGAAAAGCCAGAGTCAGGGGTTTATAAAGCACAAAGCCACGAGATCATTAAAATTGCCCAGTGAGAACTGAGACTGACTTAAATCAGGAAACATTTGTCCTGAAGGAATCATGAGGCATTTCTGGGTAAGGGAGCAGTGAGCACATGAATTTCTGTCAGGATGTCTTTGTTGGGACAGTAGGTGGTCAGAAGGTCAGGTTTCAGTTAGGCTGAGATATGCACAAGCTGCACTTCCGCAGTGGCTCCCGGCTCATTTAAAGCAACACTGACTCCATTTTGACTTCCCTTCCACACAAAGACAACCGTTTTGTGTCTGTTTCACTGTATCAGTCAGTGGGTAAACGATCTGTTTTCAGTGCATTAGACACAGGAGATGCGGGTTTGCTCCCTGGGTCGGAAAGATCTCCTGGAGGAGAATGTGGCAACCATTCCAGTATTCTTGCCTGGAGAATCCCATGGACAGAGGAGCCTGGTGGGCTGTAGTCCATGGGATCGCAAAGAGTTGGACATGACTGAAGTGACTAAGCACACATGCACACTGTATCAATAAACCATGTTGTGGCTGGAGGGGTCCTTGGGTTTCTTATTATAATTGCAAGAAGTCCTTCAGCAATAAGTATCAGGAAACTTGGGAAAAGAAAAGGCTTATTGCTTACAGGACCTGAAAATAATACAGTCCACCTGGGACTATGTAGCAAGGCTGTGAGTAGAGAGAGCATGTGTGGGAATGGGTTCTGCTTTCACTGGAGTCAAGGGTGGGGTCTAGGTTTCCTTGGGCTCATAATAGTGAGCCAATAGGTGAATTTAAAACATAAGAATGGGAAATTGAAGAGCAGAAAGAGAAAAACCAAGAGACCCGAATGATCAGTTAGTTATTGAAAATAAACAAGGCCTCTAAGACAAAAGGGCCTTGGTTGGTGCTGGTGGCAGGGTGGTGCGGGGAGGCAACCTGGCTTTTTATATCTCATCGGCAGCCTGCAGTGCTTTTATTCAAGATAGCGAACTTCAAAGTGGATACTTTGCCTCTGCAATCAAAGCTTATGCTGGGCACTTGAATTACAAAAAAGATTTAAAAGACTTGACTGTCAGGGTTTCCACTGTAATAATTCTAAAGACTATGATTTGATTTCTAGGATGTAACTCAACTCATTTCAGAGAGTCTGTCCTGATAGATGGACCATCCCTGCTCTTCCAAGGCCCGGCTGAATAAGCCCTACCGTCTCCCTGGTTCTCTATATTGAGCTGAAAAGAACCTCCACCATGTCTTCATTCTTTGTTTGTGGGAGAGGCATGGCACTGTATTTTGACAGTGAAGATGAGCCGGTCCCCATGGGACTTTTGTAGCTGCAGATGTGGGTGGCAGGGCCACGTCACCTGCCTTTGGGGTCATGGGACGCCTTCAGAAATGAGCCCTACCTGCTTTCATCCGGATGTGTTCTGGGCACACAGACAACTATCCAGGCCATGCTGATGGGTCAGACCTCGCACTGGTGAGTGAGGAAAGCTCAGACAAAAATGGGAAAGCAGTGCTCTTTCTAGGAAGGGGCAGTGGTTCTGTGCACAAGGAGTGTCTTCTGGGGAGGCGTGGGGTGAAGCTTGTGGACAGACAGTTCAGCCGTCTTTCCCTTCCCCGAAGACCCGGCCTGATGGGGAGGACTGCCCAGTGCTCATGGCAGGCTGGTCACAGTGACAGAACTAAAACACAATGACTGAGTACTTTCCTCTTTAGTCTTTAACATAACATAAAGGGAGAGACTATTACTTTGAAGCCTGGCTGCACTTTAGCTTAGCAAAGACTTGTCTGTGGTTGGGGTCCCCTCCAGGTCACCCCAACCCAATGTGCCCTCGCAGTCTGGGAGAAGAGTGATGGGAGCCAGGGTATGCAGCACAAAGGGCCTTGGGGCCTTAGAGAGAAGAGGTGGGAGCAGGTTTCTGGGCATGAAGAAAGCGCCAGGGCTTAGAGAGAAGAGGTGGGAGCAGGTTTCTGGGCATGAAGAAAGCGCCAGGGCTTAGAGAGAAGAGGTGGGAGCAGGTTTCTGGGCATGAAGAAAGCGCCAGGGCTTGGAGGCTGGTTTCCAGGTAGGCGGTCCTTTTCCCTGGTCTCCAGATGTCTGGAACCAACATGAGACCCCCAGCCCCATTCAAGGGTGTGCTCGGGGCTGAGGCAATGGGCAGGCTGGGAGCCCCAACACTTCACCCTCTGCCCTTCCCCCAGCTGGGCATGGTGGTTCCTGTCCTGGTGAGACTGATGGTCTGGGACCACTGGACACGAGATGGGCACAGAATCTCCCAGGCATACACCCACTGTTCCAGGCCTCATGGCAGCACTGCTGACCCTGCAGGCATGCTCTGTGTGACAGAGTCTGCCAAGTGTGTTCCACAGGTGGGTGCGGGCCCTTCCCCTGGCCACCCCCAGGCCAGGCCTGGTCTGTTCCCACTCCCTGTGGAGCCCCTTCTGCCACCAGAGCCCTGGCTCTTGCCTTGGAGCTCTGTGATGCTGTCTGTTCACTTAAGCTTTCCCATCTGTGTCCAAACTAGGAGACCAAATCTCACCATAAATGGAAACATTTCGAGGGGGCCCCAGACAACTGCCAAACGACTTGGGGGATGACTAAGCAGTGAGGGAGGGAAAGACGTTCCATGGCCCATATGTGAGGTTCTCTCTTCCGGGGACAGGGCGGAGGGACAGCATGAGTCACAAGACACCAGCTGCAGAAACCCCGCAGGGAGCGCCTTCTAGTAAAGGCTGAACTGGAGACTCTCCGTCGGTAAAAGGAAGTCTCAGGTTTGACCTCCTTAGAGTCAGTGGAAAGTTAATGGATAAGTACTTTCTTTTAAAAGTTAACACCGAGTGAGGTTGGCAAGAGTCAAAGTGAAGCTGTTTCTACGTGGACACTGATGTGGTATTTTTGTTCACAAAACAATCAAGCGCCAACAGATTTGGTTAATTTAATGAAGAACAGACGAGAGAAGTAATTGCTTAGTATTTTTTCTTTTTTTGAAGTTTCTCATCTGTTGCCACGTGGACTCGGCTTTTCAGTTTCAGAGTGGCATTTTCTTTCTTTGTTTCCCATTTCTGCCAATTTTCTGTCTAGAATTCTACGCCACCACAGCACAGCCCTGAGGTGGTCACTGATATCTTACGCAACAATTTGTGTGAAAATGAGGCCGAGATGAAGTATGCGGAAAGGCTCACGGGCTGGGGAACGGCCGGGGCAGGCAGGGTGGCACGGCTGCCTTCCGACAGGCCGTGGGCTTTCAGAGCTCCTCCAGCTGGATGTCGGTCCGGAGAGCGTGTTCACAAGGCAGGCAGTGGGTGGCTCTCCATGGCCCCCTGAAGCCACAGAGAGGGGCCTGGAGCTCTGCATCCTGACACGAGCTGTGGCTTCCCTGCTGCCCTAAGGACCACTGAGGGGCTCAGAGTATCTGGCCCCCCAGAGGGTTGAAGGGGAGGTCAGGGAGGGGCAGAGCACTTCCCTTGTGGACAGGGACCCCAACCCAGAGACGCAGCTAGTGCTTGTCTCCACAGGTGACCCGTGGCAAGTCTGGGACCTGAACCCAGGCACATCGCGTGTTCACCCCACTCTGTGCACACGGCTGCACACCCCTCCCCCGCCTCCTTCCTGGCAGGGGGGCAGTGGCTGGCAATCGGAGGAGGGCGTGGAGGGTGCTGCTTCCCAGCCGGGCCCGTGAACCACCTTGAGCGACCCTCCACACTTCTCTTCCCTTTCACCTTCCTGGGTGCAGAGGGCTCCAGTGACTGACTCCAAGGCTCCAGCGGGGGCAGAACCAGCGATGGAAGGGTCCTGTGGATCAACTTGCTCTGAATTGTGTCAGAAACAGCAGTAAATCTTTCTGTTGAGCTGCTGAAGCCTTAGCTGTCTGTTTTGGTGCTCAGCTTCCCACAGCTGGCCTGAGAGTTCTGGCCACTGTACCCCCAGGCTTCGGACATGGCCCGCTGAGGCTCAGTACCTCAGGAGATGCATAAGTGATGCTTAAGTTGAAGTTTCTCTTGGGCCCAAGATGCAGTAAATAGAGAAACTCCCAGGCAAGGTGACAGTTCCCCAGGGGGAATCTCACGCTCAGAAGGCCGGGTGGTGGGGTGTGGGGGTGGGGTGTGGGTGAGGTGGGCAGGAGGAAGACTCCAAAAGAGGCGAACCCTGGGACCAGACTGGCTTCCAGGGCTCCAGGCTCCAGGGAGGCAGGGTGATTGAGGGAAAATGTTCCTCCTGTCAGGGACGAGGGTCACTGGGGCTGGGCCTTGGCTGCTGCTTCTGGAATCCTCTCCCCCATCCTGCTGCTCTGTGGAGCAGTGCTGACACTGCAGACCCTGAATCCACACTCTCCAGCAGGATGCCCACTGATCTGTGAATTCAACCGGGCTTCTGTAGTCAAACAATAAAAATTCTAAATCTTGTTTCATTCTTTACTTTTGGCTGTGCTGGGTCTCTGTTGCTGTGTGCGGGCTTTCTCCAGCTAAGGCCAGTGGGGCCACTCTCCAGCTGTGGTGCTCAGGCTTCACGCTTCAGTGTCTTCTCTGGTTGCAGAGTACAGGATCTGGAGCTCAGCAGCTGTGGCTTGTGGGCTTAGCTGCCCTGCGGCATGTGGAATCTTCCTGGAACAAGGAAGTAACCAGTGTTCCTTGCATTGGCAGGCAGATTCTTAGTCATTGGATCACTAGGGAAATCCTCAAGCAATGAAAAACTTTAAAACCTTATCATTTACTATAGCATCAAAGAATACATGATACTTAGGGATAAATCTAAGAAAATAGATGCAAGATCAATATGTTGAAAACTAAAAAAAAAAAACACAGCTGACAAAAAAAAGAAGACTTAAAAAGTAGAGAAATAGACCATATTCATGGATTGGGAGACTCAGTAATTTTAAACTTCAGAGTTTTTCCCAAATCAGTCTTTAGATTTAATGTGATCCCAGTCAATCCCACCAGGATAAGTAGACATTGAAAGTTAAGTTTAGCTCAGTCTCTCAGTCATGTCTGACTCTTTGTGACCCTATGGACTGCAGCACATCAGGCTTCCCTGTCCATCACCAACACCCAGAGCTTACTCAACCTCATGTTCATTGAGTCAGTGATACAATCAAACCATCTCATCCTCTGTCATCCCCTTCTCTTCCCACCTTCAATCTTTCCCAGCATCAGGGTCTTTTCTAAAGAGTCAGTTCTTCACAGCAGGTGGCCCAAGTATTGGAGCTTCAACTTCAGCATCAGTTCTTCCAATGAATATTCAGGACTGATTTCTTTTAGGATGGACTTGTTGGATCTCCTTGCAGTTCAAGGGACTCTCAAGAGTCTTCTCCAACACCACAGTTAAAGAGCATCGATTCTTTGGCATTCAGCTTTCTTTATGATCCAGCTCTCACATCCATACATGACTACTGGAAAAACCATAGCTTTGACTGTTTGGACCTTTGTTGGCAAAGTGATGTCTCTGCTTCTTAATATGCTGCCCAGGTTGGTCATAGCTTTTCTTCCAAGGAGCAAGCATCTTTTAATTTCATGGCTGTTATCACCATCTGCAGTGATTGTGGAGCCCAAGAAAATAAGATCTGTCACTGTTTCCATTGTTTTTCCATCTATTTGCCATAAAGTGATGGGACAGGATGCCATGATCTTCATTTTTTGAATGTTGAGGTTTTTCTTTTCTTAAATTTTATATATTTATTTTCTTTACATTATCGTGTTGGTTTTGCCATACATTGACATGAATCCGCCATGGGTATACATGTGTTCCCCTTCCATAACACCCCCTCCATCTCCCTCATGATTCCATCTCTCTGGGTCATCCCGGTGCACCAGCCCTGAGCACCCTGTATCAAGCATCAAACCTGGGCTGGCGATTCATTTCACATATGATAATTTACATGTTTTAATGCCGTTCTCCCGTATCATCTCCCATTTCACCCTTGCCCTCTCCCATAGAGTTCAAAAGACTGTTCTATACATGTGCATCTCTTTTGCTGTCTCACATACAGGGTTATCGTCACCATCTTTCTAAATTCCATATATATGTGTTAGTATACTGTATTGTTGTTTTTCCTTCTGGCTTACTTCACTCTGTATAATAGGCTCCAGATTTGTCTACCTCAGTAGAACTGATTCAAATGTATTCCTTTTAGTGGCTGAGTAATATTCCATTGTGTATATGTACAACAGCTTTCTTATCCATTCGTCTGCTGATGGACATCTAGATTGCTTCCATGTCCTGGCTATTGCAAACAGTGTGGCGATGAACACTGGGGTACACGGGTCTCTTTCAGTTCTGGTTTCCTTGGTGTGTATGCCCAGCAGTGGGATTGCTGGGTCATACGGCAGTTCTATTTCCAGTTTTCTAAGGAATCTCCACACTGTTCTCCATAGTGGCTGTACTAGTTTGCATTCCCACCAACAGTGCAAGAGGGTTCCCTTTTCTCCACATCCTCTCCAGCATTTATTGCTTGTAGACTTTTGGATGGCAGCCATTTGGACTGGTATAAAGTGGTACCTCATTGTGGTTCTGATTTGCATTTCTCTGATAATGAGTGATGTTGAGCATCTTTTCATGTGTTTGTTAGCCATTTTTATGTCTTCTTTGGAGAAATGTCTGTTTAGTTCTTTGGCCCACTTTTTGATTGGGTCATTTATTTTTCTGGAATTGAGCAGCAGGAGTTGCTTGTGTATTTTTGAGATTAATTGTTTGTCCGTTGCTTCATTGGCTATTGTTTTCTCCCATTCTGAAGGCTGCCTTTTCACCTTGCTTTTAGTTTCCTTTGTTGTGCAGAAGCTTTTAATTTTAATTAGGTCCCATTTGTTTATTTTTGCTTTTATTTCCAATATTCTGGGAGGTGGGTCATAGAGGATCCTGCTTTTGTTTATGTTGGAGAGTGTTTTGCCTATGTTTTCCTCTAGGAGTTTTATAGTTTCTGGTCTTATATTTAGATCTTTGATCCATTTTGAGTTTATTTTTGTGTGTGGTGTTAGAAAGTATTCTAGTTTCATTCTTTTACAAGTGGCTGTCCAGTTTTCCCAGCACCACTTGTTAAAGAGATTGTCTTTTCTCCATTGTATATTCTTGCATCCTTTGTCAAAGATAAGGTGTCCATAGGTGCATGGATTTATCTCTGGGCTTTCTATTTTGTTCCACTGATCTGTATTTCTGTCTTTGTGCCAGTACCATACTGTCTTGATAACTGTGGCTTTGTAGTACAGCCTAAAGTCAGGCAGGTTGGTTCCTCCAGTTCCATTCTTCTTTCTCAAGACTACTTTGGCTATTCAAGGTTTTTTGTATTTCCATACAAACTGTGAAATTATTTGTTCTAATTCTCTGAAAAAGACCTCTGGTAGCTTGATAGGAATTGCACTGATCTATAGATTGCTCTGGGTAGTATACTCATTTTCACTATATTGATTCTTCCAATCCATGAACACGGTATATTTCTCCATCTATTTGTGTCCTCTTTGATTTCTTTTATCAGTGTTTTATAGTTTTCTATATATATGTCTTTTGTTTCTTTAGGTAGATATACTCCTAAGTATTTTATTCTTTTAGTTTCGATGGTGAATGGAATTGTTTTCTTAATTTCTCTTTCTGTTTTCTCATTGTCAGTGTATAGGAATGCAAGGGATTTCTGTGTGTTGATTTTATATCCTGCAACTTTACTTGAATGTTGAATTTTAAGCGAGCTTTTTCACTCTTCTCACTCTCACACTTTCATCATGAGGCTCTTTAGCTCCTCTTCACTTTCTGCCATAAAGGGGAAGTCATCTGTATATCTGAGGTTATTGAAATTTCTCTCAGCAATCTTGATTCCAGCTTGTGCTTCATCCAGCCTGGCATTTCACTTGATGTATTCTGCATATAAGTTAAATAATTAAGCTGACAATATACAGCCTTGATATACTCCTTTCCCAATTTGGAACCAGTTCGTTTGGAACCAGTCCAGTTCTATGTCCAGTTCTAACTGTTGCTTCTTGACCTGCATACAGATTTCTCAGGAGGCAAGTAAGGTGGTCTGGTATTCCCATTTCTCGAAGAATTTTCCGCAGTTTGTTGTGATCCACAAAGTCAAAGGCTTTAGCATAGTCAATGAAGCAGAAGTAGATGATTTTCTGGAATTTTGTTTTGCTTTTTGTATGATCCAACGGATGCTGGCAATTTGATCTCTGGTTCCTCTGCCTTTTCTAAATTCAGCATGAACACCTGGAAGTTTCGGTTCATGTACTTTTGAAGGCTAGCTTGGAGAATTTTCAGAATTACTTTGTTGAAAAAAGTGTGAGATAAGTGCAATTGTGTGATAGTTTGAACATTCTTTGGCATTGCCTTTCTTTGGGATGGAATGAAAACTGACCTTTTTCAGTCCTGTGGCCACTGCTGAGTTTCCCAAATTTGCTGGCATACTGAGTGCAGCATTTTCAGAGCATCATCTTATAGGATTTGAAATAGCTCAACTGGAATTCCATCACCTCTACTAGCTTCGTTCGTAGTGATGCTTCCTAAGGCCCAATTGTCCTCACACTCCGGAATGTCTGGCTCTAGGTGGGTGATCACACCATCGTGGTTAACTGGGTCATGAAGATCTTTTTTGTATAGTTCTTCTGTGTATTCTTGCCACCTCTTCTTAATATCTTCTGCTTCTGTTAGGTCCATACCATTTCTGTCCTTTATTGTGCCCATCTTTGCATGAAATGTTCCCTTGGTATCTCTAATTTTCTTCAAGAGATCTCTAGTCTTTCCCATTCTATTGTTTTTCTCTTTTATAACACTACCTAAAAGCTCTGGGAGAGACGGGCCAGCATTTTCCTCTGGAAGAAGATGCAGAGCCAGATCTGGAAGCTGCTCATCCTGGGTGCCTCCTGTCCAGTGACTCCCACCTGCAGGGGTCCTGGACACAGGTGTCCTCTGCTCTGCTCCTTGCCCCCTCAACCACAGCCCCATCTGGTATCACAAGCCTCTTCCTCTTTGACAGATGTGGGGATTGCACAGAGCTTCATTTCTGTCGATATTTATTATATTAGTAATTAAAACAGAAATTTAGAAATATCTATTTATTGATCCATTTCAGGTTAGCAAGGATAAACCCATGTCATGTTGACATAGATATAAGCTTTTAATTAAAAAACTATATTTTCAAAAAAAAAAAAAAAGAAAGAAACCCTCATGGGAGGAGTGGCACTTATTCATTTGTAACAAGACTACAACATTTGAGGGAAAAAAAGTCAAATTCTCTGATCTGCTTCTGCCTTCAAACTGTCCTGATAGGGTGATTTTAGGTAAAATCTGTGACAGAAATCTGGCCTCATAAGACATGGAGTTGGAGGGAAGAGTATTTCGAGAATCTTCTTAGAAAATTGTGGGTATTCTTTGATATGACTATAACCTAATGAAAGGTAATTTCTTAAGGGTTTGTTGCATGTGGGATCTGAAAGCAAATCAGTGGATTTTTGTGCTTCATATTTTTGTGAGAGAATGAGAATGAAGAGGGGAAACATTGTCCTCAAAGCAAATTTGGCCTCACACACTCTCTGAAAAGACCCAGGATCCCTTAGGGTCCCCAGACCAGCTGAGAACCACCTTGCTGGGTTATCAGGGGAGTGGTGATATTCTCTGAGCAAATAGGCCCTATTGGAGCATTGGGTGTGGCTGGAGAATCTATGTTGCTAGAAGACTCCCGTTGAGTCTTGTGATCTGTTGACTTCAGGATTCCTTGATGTTGGGGGCAGACTTTTAAGAAGCCTCATGGAGAGATGGTATGTAAGGAGCAGGTGGGACATCACACCCCCCACTTCACCACCCTGCACCCTCGTTCACCTAACATGGAGCATCCTGGCAGAGCCCAGAACTGGACTCAGCATGTTTCCTAATGGTCAGTTCCTGGCAGTGACCGGAGCACAGTGTTTATCCTCTCACATAGTTCGGCTGCTCCATAGCAGAGAAGACACAGATCTCGTCTCCCTGCTCTGTCACCCTCAATCACAGCTACCTCAAGGTTCATAATGACTGCTGGAGTTGCTGCTCTCACATCTGCATCCCAGGATGGCAGCAAAGAACATCAGGGAGGCACCTGAGGGAGGTATTTCTGAAAAATTCAGCCTCTTCCCGGCGACTTCTGTGGATGTCCTCATACTTCCACTGGCAGCCCATGGGCAACTAGCTGCAAGAAAGGCTGGCAATGTTGTCTCTTAAAGCATGATGCTGCCCGAACATCCAGGAGGAAGGGAGAACAGCTGTGGGGTTAGCAGCAGCCTCACCCTCCTCTACATGCTCTGCAAGATGACAAGGCCCTAACTGGGAGCTGGGCCCTTTTCATCTGGCCTCAGGGAGACTTGGGCTGGTTCCTGGGCCCTGACTCCTGGACACAGGTAACCAGCCTCCACTCTGCCTGAGCAGGGGTGGGGCTCGGGGGGGAGTGGGGCAGGTTGGGGGTACTGTAGAGTTCCCACAGCTCCCTGTGAGGCCCTCCCCTATCCCAGCAGGACCCACCAGATTGGCTGTCCCGAGTAGTCAGAGGATCCTGAGCCCCTGACTGTTCCTTTTGACTCCACATCCAGAAGGGAGTCAGCCTCCTCCAAGCCATGCCCTTGCAGATCCATTCCTCCTTGTAGCACCCAAAAGCAGGAGGCAGAACCTTGAGCTCCAATTTGTCAGGGAAAGAAGAATAAGAGAGGGGGGTGGGGGAGGGTCGATGAGAGGGGTGTGAGGATCACCCCATCAGTCTCTGCAGGAAGCCTGCATGCCAGCTTGTCTGGCAGGCCTGAGGGGTTCCAGATGTGGCCTCCGCATGACTCAGGGAGCAGCTGCACAGCAGTAGGCTGTCCCCGAGGACCCTCAGTGCGGTAAGGTTGGAGTCCCGCCACCTATCCTGCATGTTGGGTCCTGCGTGCTTCCCTCCTCGCTGTGATTCACCACCAGCTCAGCCTCCAAAGTCTCAGGGCTCCGCATCCCTCCCACGTGGTCCCTGCTTCGCTGTGCTGGTGCAGGAGGCCTCTCTAGGGGTGGGGGCAATAGGGGAGGGGACTCTTAAGGTCCAGTGCGATGCAGCTGTCTTTCCTGCTGCAAGCAGGGCAGTGGGCTAAGGATGCACTGTCTCCGTGAGTCTCCTGTGCCAAGATGCAGTTGACTGCCTGCACCACCCCCACACCCTGTTTCCTCACCCCCCTCTCCGCGCCACCCCCCCCAGCACTCCAGAGCACCACCTGGCCCCAGGGTCTTCCAGGCCACCTCCACAGCACACACAGGGCCTCTCCAACCTGGGGCAGGAATTTAGGGGCCGGGGGCCTACCCCACTGCGGCCAGTGGGCTGTGTCCTACGTATTGTACAGCTGGTGACTACACACGATATGTCAGCTGAGGAGGGGCGTCTGTTTAAAATTGAGGGCAGAGGATGGTGGCCCCCACAGCCTCTTCTCTGACCCCATCCCACCTCCTCAGGCATAGCTGAGGTCCTGCTGTCTGGCCTTCAGAACCCAGGAGTCTCTGTGCTGGTGCTGAGACCAGGATGGCTTGCTTGGCCACCACTTCTGCCTGTCACCTGCTTGGTCCCCATCAGCTCCCCGCCTGCAGCCACAGCAGAGGTGATGTCCCCTTCTCATTGGACACTCCCACCCTGGGCCTTCCTGTTTGCAAGCCTGGGGCTGTCTGATGTGAAGGCTGACCAGAGGGACTCTCTGCAGCCCTCTGAGCTGGACCTTGAGCTGTGTCCTCCCTAGCCTCTGTGCCTGCCGGAGGGGCTGGGCTGTGGGGTTGTGTGGTGACAGGGGCTGGACCTCCACGGGACCTGTGCAGCTTTGGGAACAGATGCTGCTGGCCTTCCAGGTCGAGGCTGCTGTTTCCGACCCAGGAACACTGCCTGGGTCCTGGAGCGAGGGGGCAGAGAGCTCTGTCCTGCCAGCTGGGTTTTGAGAGCCTGCGGGTGTGGTGACCCTGGAACTTACTTTTCTGTCCACCCTGAGAGCACTGCCCCTTCATCCTCAGCTGGGGGCTGGGCCTCACACCCTCTTTTCCAGGTCACCCACAGAGTAGATGCCGTCAGGTTAACCTTGAGGGAGATGAGGCCCCTGCTGAATCATCAGGCCTCGAGAGCCTGGGCCACACGTCAGCAGTTTCTGCCCAGAGGAGGGGTGGTCTGTCCCCAACCTCCTGATTCTGGGATGATTTGAGTCCTTCACCATCACCTGCTTTTTCAAAACTAATGCAACCATCCATGTGACCTACTAAAAGCTGCAGTGGGCCAGGCAAAACTAACCTTTCTTCCACGAGGCTAGGGGGTCTGCAAATATGAATCTTGAATTAAACATTTTTCTGGTTGAAAAACCTACATACCTAAAAATAAGACTAGAACACTATGAATAACAGATCTATAGGAAGTGTGAAACATAAATTCCTTCCCCACTGGGAGAAAGCAATAGATGATTGTGAAAAGAAGAGATTTGATGAAATGTTCTTGTGAATCTTGAGTTAAACATTTTTCTGGTTGAAAAAAAACAACATACCAAAAAATGAGAGTAGAACACTATGAATAACAAATCTATAGGAGGAGTGAAAAAATAAATGAATTCCCTCCCCACCGGGAGGAAGCAATAGATGACTGTGCGAAGAACAGATTTGATGAAATGTTTTTGGAATAGACAGTTAAACTTTGTAATAAACTGTGAAATCCCAGGGTTCAGCTTTCTCCCCAAATAAACAGCACAGAACACACTGGGCCCAAGTCAAGGGGGTGGAGCTGGCTCCTCTGCTCATCTCCTTGCTCTGCTGTGTGCCTCTAACTTTGCCGCAACATTTGTCTGTACTTCCTCTGCATTTTGACTCACAGATATCTGGTTGTGCAAGGCTCTTTCCCATTTTTGGGAAAGGGAGTCGCTCAAGGAGGCTCAGAAAGGCGCTTCCTTGGGCTGCTGGCCAGCATGGCTGGGGTGGAGGCACCGAGTGCCCCGGCTCCTGGTCTTGGGGCCGAGGCTGGGAGGAAGGACTTGCTGCTGGTTTGAGAGTGTCTCTGAGGACATCTCCTTGGAGTAGGAAGCTCTTCTGGAACCCTGGAGGATTCTTTGCCACATGTAGGTCATGCGTGCCTGCTCGGGCAGAGCCTGGTTTCCAGGACCTGATTGCTCCCCCTGATCTGGACTGAGCTTGAAGCTTGGGCTATGAGCAGAAGGTGAACAAGGGGGCCAGTTACAATGGAGAATAGGGAGTGGATGGTGGGTTGACGGCAAGTCTCTGCTGTAGCAATAGCTCTCCAACCGTTCTTGCTATGGAGAGACCCTTGGGCAAGTTGTACAATCCTAAGTGAATCCCAAGGGGTCCATAGTAATTGTCACTGGAGAGCAGTTTTTGTCAGTGGGGTTTATCGCCCAATGGGGGGCATTGAGAAACATAGGAGGAGCTTTCAAGAATCAAATGCATTGAGATAGAGTATGTATTATATGTATAGGCATATATACAATAGGATGCACCCATTTTAAGTGTACAGTCTGATGCATTTTGACAATTTTATATAACTTTTATATAACTGTAACACAGTCAAGACAGAGGACAATGCCCATAGAGTCCTTCATATCCTTTTGCAATAAAGCATGCCCACCCTATATAATCACTGACTTTTTGTAATTAGATTAGTTTTCCATGTTAATTCCATATTCATGGATAAGAAAATATGTGCTCATTCAGCTTCTGCATATTTTTAAGATGCATTCAAACTTAACTTCTGAGTATTTAATAGCATTTCATAGGATATTATCAGAGTTTATTAATTTACTTGTTCATAGACATTTCTAGTTTGTCAACCAGTTGTTTCCACTTGGGGCTGTTATAAATAAATCTGCTCAAGCCTTTGTCAGGGTGCATCTTTGCATTTCTCACTGGTAAATATGCAGAATGGAATGGCCAGGTCAAGTGGTAAGTGTTTGACTGTCTAAAATTGCCAGTTTCCCAAAGCAACTGCATTGTTTACATTCCCACCAGTGACAAGTGTTCCAGTTCCTTCGCATCCTCACATCCACTCTGTCAGTCTTGTTCATTTTAACTGTTATTGTGGATGTGACGTGCCATCTAAATACAGTTTAAATTTGCATCTCCCTATGATTGATGAAGTTGAGTACAATTTCACAGATTCACAGGCCACTTGTATATCTTCTCTTGTGAAGTGCTTGTTCTAATAATTTACCTCCCTTTAAAAAACCCCTTTTATTTAGAAATAATTTTAGATTCACAGAAAAGTTGCAGATACAGCAGAGAGTTACCTAGTTGTTGTAGTTCAGCCAGTAAGTCATGACCAACTCTTTGTGACCCTATACACTGCAGCACACCAGACTTCCCTGTCCTTCATTTTCTCCTGGAGTTTGCTCAGACTCAGGTCTATTGAGTCGGTGATGCCATCCAGCCATCTTATCTTCTGTCACACCCTTCTCCTCCTGCCCTCAATCTTTCCCAGCATCAGTCTTTTCCAGTGAGTCAGCTCTTTGCATCAGGTGGCCAAAGTATTGGAGCCAAAGTATTGGAGCCTAAGTATTGGAGCTTTGGCATCAGTCCTTCCAATGAATATTCAGAGTTGATTTCCTTTAGGATTGACTGGTTTGATCTCTTTGCTGTCCAAGGGATTCTCAAGAGTCTTCTCCAGCACCACAATTCAAAAGCATCAATTCTTATCCTACACAACATTATCAAATCAAAGCATATCAAAACAAGAAAACTAACATTGGTACCAAACTATTAATTAGACAACTTGTCTGAATTTCACCAGTTTCCTCTCTTTCTCAGTATCGAGTTCATGGATTTTAGATTTGTGTAACCAAGACTGCAGTCAGGGTGTAGAGCTTTTTCATCATCCAAAAGAAACTCTACACACACTCTCTCAAATCTCAGCTCCTGGCAAACACAATTTTGGTCTTGATCTATATAACTGTGGTGTCTAAAAATATTATACAAAAAGCCTTCCCTGGTAGCTCAGTTGGTAAAAAAAAAAAAAAAAAAAAAAAGGTTTGCCTGCAATGCAGGAGACCTGGTTCTATTTCTGAATTGGGAAATTCCACTGGAGAAGGGATAGGCAACCCACTCCAGTATTCTTGGGCTTCCCTGGTATCTCAGATGGTAGAATCCGCCTGCAGTGTGGGAGACCTGAGTTCAATCCCTGAATTGGGAAGATCCCCTGGAAAAGGGAATGGCTACCCACTCCAGTATTCTGGCCTGGAGAATTCCATGGACAGAGAAGCCTGGCAGGTTACAGTCCACGGGGTTGTAAAGAGTCAGACGTGACTGAGTGACTTTCACACACACACACACACACACCTATAAATGGAACCACACAGTAATCTTTTGAGGTTGACTTTTCTCTGTAATACATTTGTGATCCATCCAAGTTGTTGCATGTATCAGTGGTTTCTTTGTTTTTATTCTTGAACAGTATTCTCTTTTATGGATGTACCACTGTGTATCCATTCACCTGTTGAAGGACATTTGCATTCCTGGAATAAACCCCACTTGGTCATAATTTATTGTTCTTTGATATATTGTTGTATTTTATTTGCTAGCAGTGTGCTGATAATTTTTGCATCTTTGTTCATGGAAAATACTGCTGTGTAGTTTTCTTTTTGTGTATGTGCTTTCATTATTTAGTTTGACATTGGGGTAATGCTCAAGACATTAGGGTAAGCTCATGAAATGTTTTGAAGTCTTCTCTTCTATTTTCAGGAAGAGATTAGGTAAAATTATGTTATATCTCCTTTAACTCTGTGGTAGAATGCACCATCTGGACCCAGATATTTCTTTTTGGAATGGTTTTAGCTACAAATTAAATTTCTTTAAGAGTTATACAGCTATTTAGATCATCTGTTTCATCTTGGGTAAGTAGTCTGTAGTTTTTGAGAAACTGATTCCTTTCATCTAAGTTATTGATTTTATGTGTACAGAGTTATTTGTAGCAGTTGCCTAGTTTCCTTTTAACATCTACAAGATCTGTAATTTGATATCTATTCTTTCATTTCTGATATTGGTAATTTATGTCTCCTCTTTTTTTTGGTCAGTTTTTTAAAAATAATTTTATTTATTTATTTATTTTCTTTACAATTATCATGTTGGTTTTGCCATACATTGACATGAATCTGCCATGGGTATATATGTGTTCCCCTTCCAGAACCTCCCTCCCACCTCCCTCTCGATTCCATCTCTCTGGGTCATCCTGGTGCACCAGCCCTGAGCACCCTGTATCAAGCATCAAACCTGGACTGGCGAGTCATTTCACATATGATAATTTACATGTTTCAATGCCATTCTCCCATATCATCTCCCATTTCACCCTTGCCCTCTCCTATAGAGTTCAAAAGACTGTTCTATACATGTGCATCTCTTTTGCTGTCTCACATACAGGGTTATCGTTACCATCTTTCTAAATTCCATATATATGTGTTAGTATACTGTATTGTTGTTTTTCCTTCTGGCTTACTTCGCTCTGTATAATAGGCTCCAGATTTGTCTACCTCAGTAGAACTGATTCAAATGTATTCCTTTTAGTGGCTGAGTAATATTCCATTGTGTATATGTACAACAGCTTTCTTATCCATTCGTCTGCTGATGGACATCTAGGTTGCTTCCATGTCCTGGCTATTGCAAACAGTGTGGCGATGAACACTGGGGTACACGGGTCTCTTTCAGTTCTGGTTTCCTTGGTGTGTATGCCCAGCAGTGGGATTGCTGGGTCATATGGCAGTTCTATTTCCAGTTTTCTAAGGAATCTCCACACTGTTCTCCATAGTGGCTGTACTAGTTTGCATTCCCACCAACAGTGCAAGAGGGTTCCCTTTTCTCCACATCCTCTCCAGCATTTATTGCTTGTAGACTTTTGGATGGCAGCCATTTGGACTGGTGTAAAGTGGTACCTCATTGTGGTTAGTTTTGACAACATTTTATTGATCTCAATTATCTCAAAGAACTGGCTTTTGCAGAAATAGATACATAGATGTAGAGAACAAATATACGGATACCAAGGTGGGGATGGAGGGGTAGGATGAATTGGGAAATTGGGGTTGACATATATACACTACTATGTATAAAATAGATAACTATTGAGCACCTACTGTATAGCACAAGGAAGTCTACTCAGTGCTCTGTGGTGACCTAAAAGGGAAGGAAATCCAAAAAAGAGGTGCTATGTGTGTATAAGTATAGCTGATTCACTTTGCTGCACAGCGGTAATCAACACAACATTGTAAAGCAACTATACTCTAATAAAATTAATTTAAAAAAGAACCAGTTTTTGTTTCCATTGATTATTTTTCCATTGTGCCTTGCTTTAAATTTCATTGATTCTTTCTCTTATCTGTATCTTTTCTTTCTACTTGATTTGAACTTATTTTGCTCTTTTAAAATAGTTTCTTGAGGTGAAATTTTGGATTATTGTTTTGAGATCTTTCTTCTTTGCTAAGAAGAAAGCATGCTAATCATGCTTCGTATGATTCAATTATCTTCACTTTGTAAAAGATTTTAATGACTCTGGGTATCATTTATCTTTGTAAATATTTCATGAGCACCTGAAAAATATTTGTGTTTTGCTCTAGTTGCGTGAAATATTTAATAAAAGTCAGTTAGATCCCACTGGTTGACAATGATATTCTGTTCTTTATCCTCACTGATTTTCTATCCTATTTATTTTCAGAGAGAATTGTTGAAATCTACAACTATAATTCTGGATTTATCTATTTCTCCTTCTACTTCTGTCTTCATGAGCTTTGCGTCTTGTATTTTGAAGCTGTTGTTAGGGATATATACATTTAGCATTGTTGCATCTTCTTGGTGAATTGACACTTTTATTATCATCTTCCCTTTTTATCTATGATATTTTTTCTGAAGTTAATTTATGAATTTTTTCTCCGAAGTCTACTTTATTTGTTATCAATATAGGCACCCCATATTAAAATTTCTGTTTGTGTGGTTTGCATTTTTCCTTCCCTTAAACACTAACCTACAAATATTATATTTGAAATGAGTTTCTTGTCATAGTATGTAGGTGGGTGATTAAAAAAAATTCACCCCCAAATCCCTAGCTCTTAATTTAGAACACTTATATTTAATGTAATCCTTGATCTGTTTGGGTTCAGTCCCACCATGTTATTATTTACTTTTTTCCCCCTTTATAAATTTTTTCTGTTTCCATGTTATTGACTTCATTTTGGTCTTTTGAACATTCTTTAGTATTCTATTTTATCTAGTGCATTGTTGATTATATATCTTTGCATATTTTTGGCATTTCCTGGCAATTACAGCATGCACATTTAAACTTTCATGGTCTACTTAGAATAAATAGTTTACCATTTTGAATATTTTGTAGAAATCCTGCCACCAAGCAGGTTCATGTACTCTCCATCCGTCACGTTGCAGTTGCCTTATGTAATACATCAGCATAGGCTGAAAAGTCCATGAGATGATGTTAACTTTTAATCATCAAACATATTTTAAAGAACTCAAGTAGATAAGAGTCTATTACATTTCTAAGATATTTGCCATTTTTTTTTGTTCTTCCTTCCTAGTTTTTCCCTTATGTCTGAAGAACTTACCTTTTTAGTTATTCTTTCAGTGTATATTTGGTAGGGAATTATTTTAGTTTTCCTTTATTTAAGAATGCCCTTATTTCAATTTCATTCCTGAAGGTTATTTTTACTCCTCTCCTCTTGGGACACAAAGGATACATTTTGGGGTAAGACTTAGCCCTGATGGAGCCCCTTCAGCCACAGGTGGCCTGTGCTGGCCACAGTCTGTGGGCTGCTGTCCGTTGGCCACACTGTTGGGCTGCCCGATGGGCAGGGAGCACTAAGCCAGGTCCCTATCACCCTGTGAGGTCTGTGAACTGACCTTGGTCACACCTTTCCCTGCTGTGTGCACTCTTGTCCTGAGCTGTGAAAAAGTGAAAGTGTTAGTTGCTCAGTCACGTGCGACTCTTTGTGACCCCATGGACTGTAGCCTGCCAGGCTCCTCTGTCCATGGGACTCGCCAAGAAAGAACACTGGAGTGGGTTGCCATTCCCTTCTCCAGGGGATTTTCCCAACCCAGGGACTGGACTGGGTCTCCCACATTGCAGGTGGATTCTTTACCATCTGAGCCACCAAGGAAGCCCTCCTTAGTTGTACTCTCACTCTATTTTCTTTTAGCAAAATGTCTTTGATCCAGACATCACATCCTGGGAAAGGTATCTTTGCAGACGTTTTTAAGTCAGGCCTCCTGGCCTTGAGTCCCGGCTCCTCCTGACTGGCTAGAGTTTGGGTCCACGTTCAGCTCACCTGACAGTGGGTGTGGAGGATGCTCACCTGGAAGTTGTTGAAGGAGGGAACGTGTAACAAAGAAAGAAATTTTTGCAGAGAAAATAATTATTGTACATTGACAATGGGAGTTAATGTCTTGGCTCAAGGTCATCTTCCAGCTGGTGATTTTCTGGATGTCGTAGGTGTTCTGTTTGTGGGGAATTGGGTTGCCTCTCTGGACCTTTTGGAGAACCCCCAAAACCTGTTTTTGGGGGCAGGGCAGGTACAGCCCCTGCACTCTCCCAGTCCAGAAGAAGGTGTCTTGGATTTGTTTAGCCAGCAGGAAGACCCTGTCCATCTCCTATGGACTGAAGGCCCCTCTGCCCAGAGGCAGGGCTGCTGTCTGGGTCCAGGGTCCTGGTGCTGGCAGTGGGCTCTCCTCAGCTCTTCTCCTGCAGATGGGTCCAGCTTGTCTCTGGGAGTGACCCCTCATGCGCCTTCTTGTGCTTCTGTAAGGGCCTCCCCTCAGGGTTTGTGGCCCTCTCTGGACCATGTGCTCCAGGGCCCAAGGCTCTCCGGGGCCTCTCTCTGTACACCACACAGCCCCTCCTCTCTGGCTTCTTGCTCAGTTCTCTGCTCTTCATCCGAGTGACGCTCTTGTTTCCTTCTACCTCTCCATCAGCTGCCACAGTCCTTTCTATGGCCAGCCTCCTTTCTTCCTGGGCAAACCACCGAAATCCTCAGAAAACCTCAGTCCCAGAGCTGAAACTTGGCTTCATTCCTTCAAGAAGCCACAGGCCAAGCGTGGGAGGACTGGCTGGGGCTCTTAGGGGCGAGATGGGAGCCATCTGGGGCCGTGTCCAGGCCAAGAGCCTGTCTCCACCAAACCACAGCTTTCCGCAGAAGTTGAATGCTCATAGGATGGTAACTCAGGGTGGAGTGTGGTCTGGAAAACCAGAGGAGTGGGTGCCAGAACCTGGTTATCTGAGCTCCTTCCTTTTAAGGGCGCTGGCCTTCCATGCACGAGTACAGAGGCCAGAGCTGAGAGGCTGCTGCAGAGCCAAGAAAAGTGCCCCTCTGCCCCACATTGGCTGATGGAGGGGCCTCTGCACCTCGAAGAGGGAAGGCTGGTGTGGCTCTGGTGCTGGGGTCCCCAGTTCAGCCTATTGGTGCCAGCAGTTCCAAGCAGAGGGCTTCCTAGGAGCTACTCCCAGAGCACCTCCACCAGCTGCCCACTGTCCTCAGGAAAGAACTCCAGCAGTCTCGCTCCTCCACCTCCACGTTCCCTTTGGGCATTGTCCTCCACCCTTCGTACCCCAGCTCAAACCCTAGGTCTAGGATACGCACACCTGGTGAGTCCCCCAAAACCCAGGGCCGCTGTCTCCTTGCATGGTCTGGACCTCACCTTTCCCTCTACCACTTCCGCTCCACAGGTCCTACTGCCTCTGTGTGCAGGAGGCCAGCTTCCTTCCACCAAGAGACTTCCTCAAACCCACCTCCGCCATCTTGGAGCCCAGCCTCACCCAGCCCAGGGCAGAGCCATTGCCGGGCCACCTGCCCTGCCCCCAATAACAGGCTTTGGGGGTTCTCCTGGCTATGCCAGCAGAGTCCCCACAGGCCTCCTGTTCTGCCCCTATATCACTGCTGGTGTCCCCACACTGCTGGGGTCCCCACTGTTTACAAACACAGGCCATGTGGTTGGTGCCTTAAGCCAGGCCCTCACCTGGTGAGGTTGCACCCATCTGAGCACTGGGGTCCTCACAGCTCCTCACAGGAAACGTTTCCTTGTACTGAGAGGCTTCCTGTGATATTGGACATTTACATTGCCTCCAGAGTTTGAGTAAATATTTACATTTCAGACTAATTCATTGTTAAATATTCCTAAAAAGAGTTACTGGCTTCCAGAGGAGTGAAATTTTGTAGATGTTTGTGCCTATTTTTAGATTGAGATCTCATTTCCAATAGGAAGAAGAGCACATTTGGAGCATACATCTCCATAAATATCCCGTTATCGCCCACACACCACCGCTGAGCTGAACCCCAGCTAACGCACCTCTTCTCAACACCTTAACCCCACCTCCAAGTAACCACTGTGTGATTTCCATCATATACACTCATTTTGCCCAGAACTTGGTATAGCATCAGCTCTGGTGTCTGCTGTCCATCACTAAGCACAGCATTTTGACTTTCATCCATTCTGTGTGAGAACCAGCTGTTCATGCCTCTGTACTGCTTAGTGTGTCCTGTGGTGTGTCTGTACCTGTTTATCTGCTCATCTGTTGACACCTTAATTTTAGGGAGACCTACTCAAGACCTCTGACCTCCCACAAAATAGATTTGTGTTCTTTAAATTTTTGGTATTTTATGATCACAACAGTAAGAGTCTAATACGGGGGTGTTGGATTAACCAACTGTGTATCGGTCTGTGTCTCCTTTCAGTGTTTTATTTATTTTGCAGCTCTGCTATTTGATATGTAAACACTTAAGATTGTGATGTCTTCTTGAGAGATGTACATTTCATCATAGTGTCCCTCTTTGTTGGTTATTTTCTTTGGTCTGAAGTCTACTTTATCTGATATTCATGTTGTCACTCTTTCTTTTGATTAATATTTGCATGATACATCTTACTCCATCCTTTTACTTTCTTTTTTTTTATCCTTTTACTTTCAACCTGCCTATATAATCATATTTGTGGTTAATTTCTGTGGACAGTATATGGAATAAGTAAAATTTCTCTATCTGCAATAGGTAGGATTTTGTTTATAGAAAATTCTGAAACACAAGAAACTATTAGAATTAATAAATGAGTTTAGCAAGGTGACAAGATGCAAAATTAATATAAAAATCAACAACATTTCTATACATTAGCAATGAACAATTTGAAATGAAGTTAAGAAAACAATTTCATTTACAATAGCATCAAAAAGAATGAAATACTTGGAAATAAATTTAACAAAAAAAGTGAATGGCTTATATACCAAAATTTACAAAATATTGGTGAAAGAAACTAAAGACAATGCAAGTAAGTGGAAAGACCCCATGTACATGGACTGAAAGACATATATTGTTAATAGGTCAACACTCCTGAAAGTGATTACAGATTCATCAAAGTCCATATTAAAATCCCATCTGGCTTTTGTGTGCATGTGTGGAAACTGATGGGATGATATTAAAGTTCATAGGAAAATTCACATCATATATGTGATAAGAAACTCATATCCATAGTGTATAAAGAACCTTTAAAACTCAATAATGAAAAGACAAATAGCCCAACTAAAAAGTGGACTAAGCACTTGAATAGACATTTCTTCAAAGAAGACATACAAATGGCTAATAGTATAGGAAAAAATCCCTATTATTAGTCATTAGGGAAATCTAAATCAAAACCTCCCAGAGATGCCATTTCACATCCACTAAGATAAATAGAGTAAAAGATATGGATATTATTAAGTGTCGGGAGGATGTTGAGCAGTTGGAAGCTGCATGCACTGCTGGTGAAAGTGTTCAATGGTGTATCAGACCTTGGAAAACAGTTTTGCAGTTCTTCAAAAAGGTAAACACAGTGACTGTATGACTTAGCAATTCTACTCCTCGGATACACTCCAGAGAAACAACGTACACTCAAACACTCGTACACAAATATTCATAACAGCATTACTCATAATAGCCCCCCAAATGGAAATAATCTATATGTCAGTCAGCTGATGACTTGGTAAATGAAAGGTGGTCCAGCCACGCAGTGGGGTTTTACTCAGCTATAAGAAGGGATGAAGTACTGATTTATGCTACCACATGGATGAGTCATGAAAACATTAAACTAAGTCAATGACTCCATTCACATGACGTCACGAACTGTATGATTCCATGTACACGAAATGTCCATAATAGAAAATCTACACAGACGGAAAGTAGAGTAATAGTTGCCAGGCTCTGGGGGTAGGGAGTGGGAATGACTGCTGATGGGTAGAAGGCTTCATTTGGGATGAAAATATCTAGGGATTAGGTCATGGTGATGTGCCCATCTCTGTGAATATACCAAAAACCATTGAATTTTACACTTTAAAATGGTGAGCTTTATGGTGTGTAAATTATATCTCAAAAAATTTGCTGTACTCTTAGTTTTAAAAAGAAAAAGAAAGAAAAGTGAAAAAAAATTGCACATGTCCCCTGAAAAAATGTGAGCTTACAAAAAGTATAAAAAATAAATTATAAATTACCCATAAGCCCACCCCACTGACAATCCTATCCACTCATAATATTTCTCTGTGTAGCTTTCCACAATATTTCCCATACATCTGCACAGTCATGGGTTGTTTTTAAAAATGGGATCCTCTGCAGGTACCTGTTTGTAACTTGCTTTTTCCCCATATATCAGTATAATGAAAACCCTTTTCATTTCAATAAATACATATTGCCATTTTAAAAAACAAAGCAGTAGAAAGCACTGTCCAAAGACAAGGACTGCAGCTGGGAGGAGGCATCCCTCCTGGCTTCTTACCATGACTGGCTTCGGTCCGCAGAAGGCGGGACAGACATGTGATGGAAGTGGGGGCCACTGAGAGAGGTAGATCCCAGTGGGGCCAAGCTGACAGCCTGTTGGGGAGTATCGACCAGGAGGGGAGGGGTACCCCTGGCCCCAGAGCAGGCGTGGCTGGGCTTCAGGATGTACGGAGGGCCTGGGGCTGAGCCCCGAGCTGCGGGTGGAGTGGGAAGCTGCCCATCTACCTTTCAGAGGGCTCTAGTAGGAGGGCAAAGAGTTGCGTGTCTTCAGTTTTCACCAATTGGGATGATTAAAATGTCATCCAAACATAAAAAGAAACACTAGCTGTGGGACATGGCCCAACCATGTTGTTACTATGCTTCCATACAGGAGAAGGGCTTTGGAAGAATCATGGTTCACCAGCAGGACACCGAGAACCTAGATGTTTACAGGCTCCCGGGGCAGCTGCTGGCCAGTGGCGCTCACCTTGGAGCCCACCTAGAGAGCTGCCTCCTCCGAGGGGTCTGGGTTTTCCCCCAGGTGGACTTGCTAGCCCCACCACTTCATGCCCAGCTCGGTGAGGAGCTGGGGGCATCTCCTGGGTAGGGGCTGGGCGGTCTTGGCCTGTTGCCCACCTGTTTGTGGTCATGTGCATGGTGTGGACGTGTGTGCGTATGTGTCCTTAAGACAGAGAGATGGGACAGAGAGAACCCCTGAGGCAGAGTCTCTGGGGGAAGCATGCCCTCAGGGTCACAGTGAGAGCAGGGATAGGCAGGTTCTTTCGAGGGTCATCTGTGTCAACAGTGAGCCGTGGAACCCTTGCCTGGTCATGCAACACAATACACGTATCCTTGTTACTGGCCTGTTGGTGACTCTCAAGTCCTTGGAGGCACCCGAAGATCGCAGCTCTGGTGGCAGAAGAATTTGGGGTTTGGACTTGGAAGATGTGGGATCCAACTGCCCAGTCCTCTCCCCTGAAGTCCATGGTCACTTAACGGGTCATCCAGGGTGCGCACACCCGTGGGGTGGGCATCTTGGTGAGGGGTAAGGGTGGGACCACCCAGCCAGGGGTGCTCACCTGTGTATGCCTGCCACTCTGTGCTTGGTTTCTGTTCTCAGAGGAGGCAGTGACAGCGCCCCCAGACTGACACTTGGAAGCTCTCACCCCCTTATCTGCACTGTCACTGCTCTTCCCATGGCCACCATGTCAGGTGACCCTTTAGGGCATCATATAGTCCTGGAAACTCCTGGCTAGTGGGCCTCGGGTGTCCACTCCTGTTTGTCCAGATTTGTCACTTTTCCTGTCCCTGCCCTGCCTCCCAGCCCCTCTTCTGCTGCCTTGGCTGCTGGAGGCAACTTGCGGTCTTCCCAGGGCACCTGATAGCTAGTGGTTCAGGGAAAGTCACAGCTCACCCTGGAAGGACATCCTCTCCCCACCCGGGGATAGTGTGGGGGCCTGTTCCCAGCAGGGATGCAGATGGCACACTGCAGGCTCCTGAAGTCAGAGGCCCATGGGGAAGATGCTTATTCCAGGAGTGGATGCTGAATCGTCTAGGAAAGGGATCCACGCCCTCTGCTAAGGGCCTGTGTTTCCCAGCAAACTCTGGATCTGAGCCCACCAGCTGGGCCTGCTCTGCGGGTGACCCGCCAAGAGCCCGTGTCGGTCTGATCTGCAACTGCATGTCCGAGGCCGATGGGGCAGCTTCCAGGAAGTCAGGAGGCCCTCATCGCCAGACACTCCATCTGGATGAGGCTGAGAAGCCCAGAGCAGGACACTCTGCTGGAATCTTGTGGGGGAGGCGTGGGGGTGGGGCATGCCCAGCTCCTGCTGGGAGCCCCCACCTTCCCTGGCCCGTGGGTCTCTAGTGGGTGATGAGGGACTCGGGGTGGTGGCTGTGTGGTGAGAAGGAGCTCCCCATTCTAATGTCCAAAGTCCCTTCGGGGCACCCAGGCTGGGACTTGGCAGCACTCTGCTTGAGGCCCCATTTCCTTTCTTCTAATTCAGAAGAAATGCTCCTGCTGCAGATGTGTTCTTCTCAGCCTGTTTGTTTGGAGTCAGCTGACATGTTCCAGAGAAGTGATGATTCACAGAGGCCCAGGCTCCTCCTGAGGTGGGCAGGAGGAGGGGATGGGGGAGGCAGGTGGACCCAGCCCTCAGCCTGTAGAGCCCATTCCCCCAGTGGGGGCCTCGAGCAGCAGGTGGGCGAGTATCTCCCATCTCCCCACAACACCATGGGATGCCTTACATGGGCCCAACAGGCCAGACCAGGGGCATGTCTGCCCCCTGATGGGCAGCAAGAGGCCAGTGCAGCAGCCCTGACGGTGGGCGGGCAAGCCCCACCCACCCTGTCCCTGGTTGACTGTGCTGCTGTCCCTAGGTTTCCTCTGACACACAGCAGCAGGGCGAGGTTGCAAAGTGACCCAAAGCCCTGCTCGAGCATTGTATCTTTCCTTCTGCAGCAGGAAATGCAACAGTCCAGGAGGACTTCCGAGTGACCCTGACTTGGGCTGGGGCACCAGGCTTGCAGTGAGCAGATGAGAAATAAAAATGAAACCTCTGTTTCCAGCTGCTGATGTTCTGTGGCTATTTGTTTCCCAGTGCCTCTGACTGATGGAGACCCCAGACACCCCAGACTGCAAAGGATGACAGGGGCTTTTGTACCACTGAAGCAGTTGCCAGAGGAGGAGCAAGGAAGGACTTTGGCTTGTGCTTTTGTGCACCTTCCACCGTCTTCTGTTTCATGGGGTCAAAACACATGGAGTGGTGCCCAGGCAGGCAGTCGCTTCTGTGTGGCCACCTGCATCGCGAGCCCTACTGGCCTCAGCACAACAGTGGACAGCGGCGCTTGGTCCTGCCAGGGCTGCAGCTCGACCTCCATGTGCCTCAGTTTCCTCCTCTCTGAAACAGGGCTTAGAACAGTGGTGGCCTCCTCGGGTGCATGTGGGGTCATCCCAGCTGAGAAAACTCTGAGAACGGCAGTGCCCGGGAGCAAGCAGGCTCTCTGGAGGGTCAGTGTGCCTGCTGTGGTCACTGTGGCAGACACCCAACAGGAAGGTCATAGGCCACTCCCCTGAGCCACAGATGTCCATTCAGAAGCCAAATTCCAAATGCGTGTTTGTTGCTCAGTTGTGTCCGATCCTTTGCGACCCCATGGACTGCAGCCCGTCAGGCTCCTCTGTTCGTGGGCTTCTCCAGGCAAGGATACTGGAGTGGGTTGCCATTTCCTTCTGCAGATTCCAAAGGGTGCCTGTGAATTAGTTCACTGGGCCAGGGCGTGACCTTCAGCCACAGCCACTGGTTTTTTTTAAGCAGAAATGAGAGTGTCGTGTGGCACACATGGAAAAATGCGCTCATTGTGCACACACAGCAGCCCACTCTTGGGAGGGGTAGGGGTGCACTGCGTCCTGATGGGGAACAGATCACTGGGCCTCCAGCTGCCTTGCCCCAGTGGCCCTGTCCTGATTCCTAGCAGACCTGCGGGGCTGTCTGATCTTGAACTTTCTTTAAATAGAGTGGTTTCTGCTGTCAATGTGACATCTTCGAAACCCAGTCTCCATGCTTTGTGCTCTGTCAGCCTACAGGTTTCCTGTGAATACACCTCTATCTGGGCTTTTCAGGTGGCTCAACAGTAAAGAATTCTCTTGTGAGCCAGAAGATGTAGGAGACACCACGGATTTGATCCCTGGGTCGGGAAGATCCCCTGAAGGAGGAAATGGCAACTGACTCTAGTATTCCTGCGTGGAGAATCCCATGGACAGAGGAGCCTGGCGAGCTATAGTCCATGGGGTCACAAAGAGTCAGACATGACTGAAGCGGCTGAGCACCCATGCCTCTATCTGCTACCCTGTCTCAAACAGGCACCTGTGGCTCAGCTGAGTGGCATACTTGATGTTCCTGTTGGGTGCCTGGGAGGGTGTCTGGCTGGTCCTGGCAGACATAGGGCTGCTTTTCCCAAGAGCAGGCACTGGTGCCTACTGACTGTACTGCGTCCCTGCCACTCATGCCCATAGGCAGGCAGCAGCTTTCCCCTGTGACCCTCTGTGCAGCAGTGTCACTGCATTTAACAGTGACTTTGGTGGAGTGGTGTGGGGTAAGAGGTAGGGACAGGCCCAGGGCCAGCTCGGCTTCTCTGGGCTGTTACTCTCCTCTGCCAGTAGGGCCCTTCTCCTTCCGGAAATGAAGAGCATTCCTGTGGCAGCAACCCTGAACTGGCCTTGAGGTTGATGCTTCTCCGGGGCAGATGGCCCCTCACTGAGCAAAAGCCTCCCCTCCGGCCCCCACTGTGGGAGCCCTGAGGGAGAGTGGGCAGGCAGCTGCCCTTTCTCAATGTGGGGTGGTATCTGGCCAGGCGGCCCTGGTCCTTCCTCACAGGGGCCCATGAATTGGCTGGCTGGCCTGGGGCATGACTGTCAACCCCACCCACCGGTTTTCCACCAGGAGGGAGCAGAGCCAGCTACACCAGCACTCAGAAGAGGGCCTGGGATTCTGCCCTGGGGTTTGCCCTCAGGTGCGCACAGCCCACTTCTCTCACCTGCTCAGGTGATGCAGCCTCAGGTCTCTCGGCTCCACGCTCCCCGTCCCACACTGTCCCAACCCAAGCTGGGCCCCTGTGGGGCTGGAGCAGCCACATCTCCATGGGCAGAGGCTGGGCCAGTGCCTTCTTGTGAAGGGAGGGGTCGCTCTTGTCCCCGGGCAGAAGCTCTGAGGGGAGAGACCAGCACACCTGGGGCAGTTTTGCTGGGCTGAGCCAAGTACCCCCATCCCACCCCACCCCATGCTGTGGAGAGGGTCTGCCATCCTGGCCAGGACCACACTCCCTGTCTCCCAGACTACTTCACTCTCAGGGCAAGGCAAGGTGGGAGGTGGCGTATGGTGGAGACAGGAGTGTGGCAGGGTGTTGAAAGCACACTCCTGGAGCTAGGATCCTTGGCTGTCAGGTCTGCCACTGGGTCAGGTACTTTGAAATAGTTCTGGAGGGGAGCTGGAGTGAGCACAGGGCCTGAAACTACCGGCTAAAGGGAGTGGACCGTGTGTCTCCCGGACTGAAGCCGTGTGGAACAAGGTTGGATCTTCTCCTGACCTTCTCTCCCTCCTCCTTTCTCTGGAGACTCGGATCTTGGGTGGGACCTCTGGCCACTGAGGGCTTCGGATTGTAGGCCACTTCCCTCTCGGGTGTCCAGCCTGCCTTCCTTTCCTGCAAAGCTGCCCCATCTGTGTGCTCTCTGAGGTGATGGGATTTCTCATCCTCCACTTAAGTAAGTCCCCTATCCTGTGGCCACCTTCCTCCAAGGACTGTGCACCCATTCGAGTCTCATCTCTCTGATGGTCCTACTCAGGAGCCTGGTGCCCAGGCAATTGGTAGGACTCAGTAGATGGAGACGTGAAAGGAAACAGGACCAGCCACCATGAAGGTGCTCGGTCCTTAGACCCAAGGATATGACACGAGCAACTGCTGCTTTTCTTGGTATGAACTAGGTGCCACTCCACGAACAAATTCCAAACAGTAGTGGGAAAATGCCTAATAAATATAAAGAGGGACAGAAAAGGGATGCACAAATATTTTGAACTCAGGTGTGAAAAATAAGAAATCTAGAAATTACACCCCATCTCCTAGTTTTTGTTGAAATGATCTGAGATTTTATACATAAATTTAAAAAACTAGTGATCATCATAAATTTGAAGTTTAAACACATAATTTCTTTAAAAAATTTACTTGAATTAAATTTTATAATCAAGTAAATAGTGCATTATTAAACCCAACTCACCTCTTGCTAAATTTTTACTTCTCACCACTGTTTCTTTTTATGTCTTCCTTGTTCTTGAGTTTCTACTTTTTACTTTTCTCTGTCAAATAAGTTCAGCCTCTTAACTGTCCAACTGTGTATGTGTGTTTATTTTTATATATGGTGTGAGGTAAGGATTTTTACATATGATATTTCATATCTATTTTCCATATATCTTAGTTTTTCTCTTGTACTCTTTTCACTTCATATTTTCTTCTGTGTCTCAGGAAATTTTCCTGAGCCTTTCTTTGAAATGATCTGGTTTTCTGTAAAATCCAAACTGATATTCATTCTTTGCATCTAAAAAGTGGTGGAATATGTCAGACAGAATACAGAAACAATGTTATCAACACCCATGGAACCACCACTTAGGCTTAAAGCAAGGTGCATTTTGCAACATTTGCTTTCTTTAAAGAATAAAACATTGTGAATACAGCCAAGCCTTCGTGTACTCTGCCTTGATTCCAGAAGGCAATGACCTTTAAAGAAGAAATAATGGTCCTGTTTAACACTGTAAAACTCACTGATAGCACAACAGGAATTGATTAAAGAGGAAATCCACACCATCCTGATAATAGGTACAAAAAGAGCACTTAAACAAACACATGAAAAGATGCTCAACATCACTCATTATCAGAGAAATGCAAATCAAAACCACAATGAGGTACCATTTCACACCAGTCAGAATGGCTGCCATCCAAAAGTCTATAAGCAATAAATGCTGGAGAGGATGTGGAGAAAAGGGAACCCTCTTACACTGTTGGTGGGAATGTAAACTAGTACAGCCACTATAAAGAACAGTGTGGAGATTCCTTAAAAAACTGGAAATAGAACTGCCGTATGACCCAGCAATCCCATTGCTGGGCATACACACCAAGGAAATCAAAATTGAAAGAGACACGTGTACCCCAGTGTTCATCGCCACACTGTTTGCAATAGCCAGGACATGGAAGCAACCTAGATGTCCATCAGTGGATGAATAGACAAGGAAGCTGTGGTACATATACACAATGGAATATTACTCAGCCATTAAAAAGAATACATTTGAATCAGTTCTAATGAGGTGGATGAAACTGGAGCCTATTATACAGAGTGAAGTAAACCAGAAGGAAAAACAACAATACAATATACTAATGCATATATATGGAATTTAGAAAGATGGTAATGATAAGCCTGAATGCGAGACAGCAAAAGAGATGCAGATGTATAGAACAGTCTTTTGAACTCTATGGGAGAGGGCAAGGGTGGGATGATATGGGAGAATGGCATTGAAACATGTAAATTATCATATGTGAAATGAATTGCCAGCCCAGGTTTGATGCATGACACAGGGTGCTCAGGGCTGGTGCACTGGGATGACCCAGAGGGAGGGAATCAGGAGGGAGGTGGGAGGGGAGTTCTGGAAGAGGAACACATGTATACTCATGGCGGATTCATGTCAGTGTATGGCAAAACCAACACAATATTGTAAAGAAAAAAGCCTTTCCTGAATTTGTTACAATAAAAAAATTAATTAATTAAAAAAGAAAAACAAAACAAAGCAAAGAACAAAAAGAGCACTTAATAACATTTACGAGTCACTCAGAATATCAGCGAGTAGGAAGAGAAGGAAATGTTCTTAACCCGAGGGAAGATATTTACCAAAAATTCATAGCTAATATCAAATTCACTAGAGAAGCCAAGCATTTCCATTGTAGTCAGGAGCAAGACAATGGTGCCCACCGGAGGGTGTGTTTTCCAGAGGCCACAAGAAGGTCTCATCCCACCTGCTTGCTGATGATGAGCAAATAGGTTAAGGACTGTGGTTACTCGGGAGCCTGAGAGGGCAGGGCTGCTCTGTCCTTCCTCATCCCTAATAATAGCTTTTAAAATGGTATTTTGTCTAATATTAATATAGACTTTTTGTTTATCTAGTCTATATTTTTCTTTCTCTTTATTTTTATAGCCTGTCAGTGTGGTTCATTTCAGGTATGTCTCATATAAGCAGCATTACTTGAATATTACTTTATTTTCATATAGTCCATTAATCTTTATCCTTTAATATGAGTTTAATCTATTTATAGTTACAGTAATTACTGACATATGTAAGCTTTTTTCCTACCATCTTATTTTGGATTTTCTATTTATTAGGTCTTCTTTCCCTCTTTCTTGACTTCTGATATTTATCTGAAAGTTCAGAAGCTAAAATTTATATTTCTATTCTTTCCAAGGTTACCTTAAATCTTTATTATATATTATACACTAGAAAATTTCTAAGAAACTAATATTACCCAGTATTTCTATCCTCTAGAACATGAAACCTTAACATGCTTTAACTATTCATTGAACTCTGCCCTATCTTATTATTATTGTCTATTTTAGTTTTATCTTTTTAAAAAACTAAACTTTTTGAACAGTAATTTACTATAGATGCCACTGTAAACCCTTTTTCTTATAACCTACGCCATTTCTTCAAATCCACTTTATTTTTGCTTGAAATATTATATCATTTAATATTTCTTTTGGTGAGGACCTTCAGATAGAAAGGTCTCTCGTTTTTTGCTGTGGTTTCCTACTGCTGATTAGCAAAGCATGATGAAATGTGCTATTGTATATGCCCACAGATTCTGCAGGTCAGTAACTCAGGACAGAGTCCAGCAGGAATGGCTTGTTCTGCTCCAGAAGTCTGAGGCCTCTGTGACTTGAAACGCTGAGGGCAGGAATCAGCTGAAAGCTTCTTCACTCACACACCTGGTCTTCGGGCTGGGGGCCCCGAGGACAGGCCCAACCGGAAGGGCTGATGAGAGCACACAAGTACAGCCCCCTTACAAGAAGACCAATGTGAGGCAGAAGCCCATGCGGGGCTCGGCGCTCTGGGAGCCAGCATTCTGCTCCGGGGGCAGTGGCACCACCTTTCACAGAGGTCCAGGCTCAGAGGCCTCGTCGTGTCCCTCCCACTGTGCTGTTAGTGGATGGGGGTCACAGGCACAAGCAGATTCAGGAGAAAGGCCATGATCGGCCATCTCTGAAGAGAAAAGAGTAAAAACTGCCACCATCTGTCTCTAGACAGAAGTTACTGTGTTCCTCCCCTGAGCAGACAGACACAGTTCCTCCCCAAACAGCTTCAGTCCCTCGCGCTCCCGGGCATATGTCCAAAGTCGAGGCTCTATCCCCTAATCAAGTTCAGGGGTGACCAAACCCTCGAGTTCCTGGGGGAAAGCCCCAGGCTTGTGGGGAAGGGACAAAGGCTCTTCCCTGCACACTCAGCACACCAACGGGACCATCTCTGTGGGTGCTCTTGTGCAAACAGGAATAACACGGGGGCACACAGCAGTTCATGGTTCACAGGGGTCTCAAGTTCGGCTGGGCATCCATCTCATGCCAACTTGCTGACCCATGTCTCTTGAGAAATTCTCCTCCCTCTTCTCTGAGCCAGGATGGCCCCCAAGTCACCCTTGTCTTCCACAGGAAATGACCAGCATTTGCAGCTGGGTGTTCTTGGCCTGCTTCCTTTCTGTAGAAGTTCAGGAGCTTGAAGACTTCTTTCAATTTTATACAACTCTGTTCCCTGTAGACTAAGCTGATACATTCTCTCACAGTGTGGGGGTTCAACTTGCAGATACCGCATCTGACAGAAGCCACACCTAAACATAGGTCTTTCTGCACCTTAGCAGGGATTCTAACATCTTTTCTTATCCCATCAGTGGTGTGGTGCCAAGGAGTATGGGATGCTCTTTGCAAGAGAACAGACTCTGGAGCTGGGCAGACCTGGGCTGGAATCCAGACTGCCACTGATGGCTGTGCTCTTGGGCAAACTGCTGCCATCTGAACCATCTTCCTTAAAGGGAGTATGGAGGTGTTTAGGGCCCACAGCAGCTGAACAGGTAGCTGAGGCCGGGGACATGGGTGCTATAAACAACACTCCAAGTACTGTACCATCCAGAGCAGGAGATGGGATGAGGGGCGGGAGGAGAGAACCTTTCTTGTCCCTCATCCTCGGGGCATCCAAAGACCTGAGGGCACCCTGGCTTCTCTGGGTATCACCAAGCAGATGGGGGAGCTGTTCTTGGCTACCACCTCCTGTTTGAGTGGGGAGAAGATGTATGGAAGAAGAAGAGCCAACTCCAGTCCCTGGCTTGCCCTGTGAGTTGATTCGCGAGCCTCCAAGTAATGTTCCTCAGAAGTCTCTGAACGAGCTCTGGAGAAGGCAGCGCACGAGTGAGGTTTTGGCATTTGCTGTGCTCTGGCCAGAGGCTGGTTCATTTTCTCCAATACTGGGGCCGTCTCCAGCTGGATTAAGGTCCCTGCATGAATAAAGAGTGTTTACTTCATGATTGCTTAAAAGCAGAGTAATACACATGTGGATTTTGAAAACACTTTGAATGTATTTCCTTTACTACAAAGCACACGCACTGAAGGGCTCTGGAAAGATACCTTAATGGATGTAAAATACAATACCTCACTCTGTGATGCACGTGTTCCAGATGCCCATTCTCCATCATGCTGGGGTTGCAGCCCACCTGAGGCTGCTGCCAACAGAGCTAAGAGAGCCATAGTCAGAGCAGAGGAAGAGACCCGATCTCTTCTCATGAAAACCCCAGCAGGCTAGACAGCCTCCATCCAGTAGATGGCCCGGAAATGAAGATGTTTGTAAGAGATGCCAGATCTTGCCTCACGCTTTGAAAATGTTCCCTGAGCTCTGTGATAACCTCACTGGGGTCACATCTGGCTTGGAGGCCACGTGCCAAACACTCCATATTAAGGGCTGAATCTGCAGGCTCACAACAGGAAGGAAAAATACAATAGCGTGTGTCACAAATGCCCAATCTAGAGGGCGCCTCAGGACATGGGATTTGTTGATTGCAGCCTTGTTTATTGCATGGTATCATGACCGGTCTGTGCACAGCCAGCCCCTCACATCCACATAGGCATCGGGTGTTGTCAGCCTCATTTGGTCATGATGGATTACCCTTTCCTTGTGTATTGTAGTCTGGTTTGCTAACATTTTGTTGATCTTTTTTCTTGTGCAGAAATGCGAGTCTTTCCCAGTTGCATCTTTCCTTCCAGCTGACCCCTTGGAGTAGGAGGTGGAGGATGGAGCTCACCTTCCACGATCAAAGACCTGTCAAATAATGTTCTCAGCATCTCTGGGAGTCATCACCTCTGCCAAGTTATGCTGCCAGTGTGTTAAAGCTGCTGAGTCAGATATATTTGTTATTGATTTCTAATCATATTCTATATTATCTCAATGTTATTACTTTTATTGACATTATTTTATGGCTCAATTTATATAGCCTATCTTGGAGTATATTCAATGTGAACTTGAAAATAATGTGTAGTTTTCAAACATTAGGTATAGTTTTTAAATTTGTCAATTGTTATTTTTTGCTCAGCTACCCAGTTGTGTCTGACTCTTGTGACCCCATGGATTGCAGTACACCAGGCCTCCTTGTCCTTCACCACCTCCTGGGGTTTGCCCAAGTTCATGTTCATTGCATTGCTGATGCCATCCAGCCATCTCATCCTCTGATGCTCTACTCTCCTTCTGACCTCAGTCTTTCCCAGCATCAGGGACTTTCCCAATGGGTATTCCATTCGAATAAGATAACCGAAATACTGGAGCTTCAGCTTCAGCATCAGTCCTTCCAGCGAATATTCAGGAGTGTGACTGTTTTGATCTTGCTGTCCAAGAGACTTTCAGGAGTGTTATCCAGCACCACAGTTTTTCCGAAAGCATCAATTCTTTGGCATTCTTCCTTCTTTACGGTCCAGCTCTCTCTCACAACTGTACATGACCACTAGGAAGACCATAGCCTTGGCTATACGGACCTTTGTCGGCAGAGTAATGTCTCTGCTTCTCAACACACTGTCTAGGTTTGTCATCGCTTTCCTGCCAAGAAGCAGGCATCTTCTGATTTCTGATTTCATGACTGCAGTCAGCATCTGCAGTGATTTTGAAGAGGAAATCTGTCACTACCTCTACGTTTCCCCCTTATACTTGCCATGCGGTAATGGGGCTGGATACTATGCATCTTAGGTTTTTTTTTTTTTTTTTTTACTATTTGGTCTTAAGCCAGCTCTTTCACTCTGCTCCTTCACCCTCATCAGCAAGCTCTTTAGTTCCTTTTCACTTTCTGCCATTAGAGTGGTATCATGAGATTATCTGAGGTTGTTGGTGTTTCTCCCACCTATCTTGATTTAGCTTGTAACTCATCCAGTCTGGCATATCTCATGATGTGCTCAGTGTATAGGCTAAACAAACAGAGTGACAGCAGACAGCCTGTTGTACTCCTTTCTTGATCAACAACAACCAATCAGTTGTTCCATACAGGGTTCTAACTGTTGCTTCTTGACCCATATACAGGTTTCTCAGGAGACAGGTAAGATGGTCTGGTATTCCTATCTAAGAGCTTTCCACAGTTTGTCATGATCCACTCAGTCAATGAAGTTAATTGACAGTTGTTCAAGCCTTATATATCCCTACTAATATTTTTTTTGTCTAAGAGAAGAGAATTAAATCTCCAACAACAATAATGGGTTTATCTCCTCTAAGGTATAAATGCATTTAGGTTTGTTATATTTTCTACATGAAATAATGCTTTTTATCACTGTAAAGTGCTTTTCTGTCACAACCAACACTTCTTATCTTGAAATCTACTCTGGTTTTTATGAATACAGTCACTTCAGTTTTCTTATCTATCATGTTTTCATGGTATAACTTTTCATTGCTTAAATTTGAAGCTGTTTGTATCTCTATGACATCTTTGACAAACAACATATAATTAATTGACTTTTACTTTTAAAAAAATCTGGCTTACTAATCTCAATTTCCTAATTGAGGATTTAGGCCATTTTCATTACTCTAATGATTGATAAGGTCCTGATGGCTCACACAGTAAAGAATCCACCTGCAATGCTGGAGACCTGGATTTGATTCTTGGGAAGATATCCTGGAGGAGGGCATGGCAACGCACTCCAGTATTTTACCTGGAGAATCCCCATGGACAGAGGAGCCTGGCGGGCTATAGCCCATGCGGTTGCAGAGTCAGACACAACACACAATTGTTTTACACAATGCTGTGTAAAGCACAGCATTACTGCCTCACCATTATTATTGATTTTTGTTCTCCTTTCCTGCTTTTTTCTAAAGTAACCATTCTGGTAAATTTTTGTATTCCACTCTTTCTCTTCTATTAGATTTTAACTATATATATTTAGTGGTTGTATTATAAATTTCACATACACTTATCAGTTCAGTTCAGTCACTCAGTCCTGTCCGACTCTTTGTGACCCTATGAACTGCAGCATGCCAGGCCTCCCTGTCCATCTCCAACTCCCAGAGTCCACCCAAACCCTTGTCCATCGAGTCGGTGATGCCATCCAGCCATCTCATCCTTTGTCGTCCCCTTCTCCTCCTGCCCCCAATCCTTCCCAGCATCAGGGTCTTCTCCAATAAGTCAACTGTTTGCATGAGGTGGCCAAAGCATTGGAGTTTCAGCTTCAGCATCAGTCCTTCCAATGAACACTCGGGACTGTTTTCCTTTAGGATGGACAGTCTACCTTAAATTAATATGTATCATTTCACTGTAATATAAAAACACAGCAACAATATGTTTCTATTTATCCTTTTCTGACCTTGTGCTATTTTTGCCTTATATTTTACTTCTAACTGAACTACAAACCACAAAATTCACTATTGTTATAATTGTTTTTAACTAAATTTACTTTCAAACACTAAAAATTCAGAAAGATATTCTTTTATATTTACTTACATAGTTACTGTCAATCAGTTTGGGCTGCTATAACAAAGTATCATGGATTAGGTTGCTTATAAACAATAGAAATGTATTTCTCATAGTTTTGGAGGCTGCAAGTCCAAGATCAAGGTACCAGCAGGGCCATGTACTGTGGGGGTGGGGTGGCCCTTTCTGGTGCAGATGGCTGACTTCTCACCATGTCTGCATGTCACAGAAGGGGCAGGCAGCTCTCTGCCAAGAGGACCCTAAACCCATTTATGAGGGCTCCACCCCAAGTCTTCACCTCTTCATTCAGTCATGTTGGGAGTTAGAATTTCAACACATGAATTAGCAGGGGGGACACATTCAGCCCGTCAGTTACTCTTTGTGGTGTTCTTCATTTATTCTGCAGACTTCATTCCCATGGTAGACGTTCTTAGTTGTCACAACTGGGGTCACAATTGTGGTGCTCTGCGTCACAACAGAGAATCATTTGGCCCCAAATATCAGCAGTGTTACAGTTGAGCACTTGTTGTAGATCCATGCTTATGTTCAGTATCATTTCCCTTCAGTCCCCAAATCTATCTTTAGCATCTCGTGTTGTGGAGGTTCAATTGCTACAGAGGTTTGTTTCTTGATTTGTTTCAGTTTTTGTCTATCTGAAAAGTCTCTATCTTGCCTTCCTTTTTTGAAGGATAATTTTGCTAGTTAAAGAATTCTAGCTGAAGTTTTTTTTTTTTCCTCAGCACAGTAAGCATGTTGCCCCATTGCCTTCTGCCTCCAAATGTTTCCAGTGAAACCAGCCATTTAAAAAAGTCATTGTTCTATGTAATGCATATTCTTTCTCTGCCAGATTTTTAGATGTTTTCCTTTATATTTGGCCTTTAGCAGTTTGACTGTAGATTTTTCATAAGATTGGAATATTTTAGCCAAGAATTCTTCAAATATTTTTCTTCTATGATCTCTCTTTCCTTTTGTACTTAGATTCCAAAATGCTTATGTCTCAGACTACTTGATATGGATCTTGCACTTCACAGATGTTTTATAAAACTTTTTTCTCTCTCTTGTCCAATTTGGATAATTTCCATTGACCTTTTTTCCCACATTCACTGATTCTGTCTTCTACATTATCCAGTCCATCCATTGACTGTTTTCTCTTCCAGCCTATTTTCAGCCCTCTTTTTTTTTAATTTAGTTTTCCATTCACTTCTTAAAATATACCATCTGTTAGCTCAGATTTGAAATAATTGTTTTGGTTTATTATTATTCTAGTAACTGAACCATCAATGATCTCTCCTAAAGAATGCAATTTCTCTTAAATACAGGGCAAATTTCCCTGCTTTCTGCATGCTTTATAGTTATTTTTATTCTGTACATTGTGTAAAAAAGAATAACAAAGCGTTAAGTACTTTTGTTTTGTTCTATTTGTTCCTTAGAGATTGCAATCCATTTCTTCTGAGTGCTGTAAAACTGAGGCATTAGCCTCTCAGCTTTCTCCTAGTGCCTAGCTGAGCTAGAGAAGTTGTGTCTTTCTTCAGATTGAGTTAATCTTTGAATTAGCCCAACCTCTAAATCTGAGCTACAGTCTTCTGGATCTTGTCAGTGTTTGTGCTGGGAAGGGTTGCTTGTAGTTTCAACTCCGGTAAACAAAAGAAAGCATGGGACTTTTTGATTTCTCTGTGCTTAGCAACCCTTCCTCCAATGCCATTTTCATGGCAAAACTTGGAGTGAGGAAGAATTGCTCAGGTGAGTCCTCTATCCTTGCCTTGTGGCTCTTCTAGACTCCAGTTTGTGCCATCAGTCCATATTGCTGTCCAAAGTCCAGCTCTCAGCCCTCTGTTACCATGAAGGGTCTTTATCCATGGCAGGCCAACCTTGTCTAGACCTCTGCATGGAAGTAGAGAGCTGTCATGTGTCTCTGCTTACTCATAATAATTTCTTTCCGGAATCCAGTTCTCAAGGTTTCCCTCTAACCTCCTCTCTTCTTACTTTTATATTAAAGTATAATTTTTATTTGTCTTGGTTTTTCTTCTTGTCTCCATGGGAATGAAAATCCTTTCCGTCTGGATTTGAATCAGGAATCTCCTGTACTTGGTATTTTGCTACATGTTTTTGCCAGTTAACAGTATGTCACGAACATCTTACCTTGTGAACACAAACAGGATTACCTCATAATTTTAGAGTTTTAAACACTTTTACTTTTTTCCCAAAACTAATGACTTACATGCAACTTGGCATGTGCGTGCGCGTGTGCGCGCGCGCGCACACACACACACACACACACACACACACACACACACATTCAATCTCTAAGGTAATTGCTGTTAACTTCTCTTGTCTTACTTTTTATTGAGGAACAATTTTCTTAATGCAAAATACTCAAATCTTAAGGTTATAACCCAGTGAATTTTATATATATTTATGCTTTGTGACCACCACTCAGATCAAGATACAAGACATCTCCATTATGATTCTTCTCAGTCAATACTCCCTCCAAGAGACAACCATTATTTTGATTTCTAGGATGATAGACTGGTTTTGTCAGTTCTTGTTGAACATAATTGAAAGCATATAATACGCCTGCAATGCAAGAGACCATCTGCAATGCAGGAGACCTGGGTTCGATCCCTAGGTTGGGAAGATCCCCTGTAGAAGGAAATGGCAAATGACTTCAGTATTCCTGACTGGGAAATCCTGTGGACAGAGGAGCCTGGTGGACTACAGTCCATGGGGTCACAAGAGATGGTTACAACTTAGTGACTAAACCATACAGTATGCATTGTGTTGTGTCTGGCCTCTCTTGCTCAAAAAATGTCTGTGAGTTTCCTTATATTGTCATGTGTCCTTTTTTTTTTTAAACTGCTGCTGTGTAGTATTTCATCAATGAATTATATCAAAATTTATTTATTCATTATCCAGTTGATGGACTATTGCTTCCAGATTTTGACTTGTTAGGAACAAAGCCAACATGAATGTTCATGTAAGGTTATTTTGGTGGGCATATATACTATTTTTTCTAATTTTACCTTGGGTGGACTTGTAGTATAGAAAGGTACACATATAGCTTTAGCAGAAACTGCCAGTTTTCCCAAGTAGTGGAACAGTTTTACATTCCATCAGTGTATGAGAGTTCCAGTTGTTTTAAATCGTGACCAACATTTGGTATTTTCAATCTTTTTAGATTTCTGCCGTTTAGTCACGTAGAGCTTCATTGATTTTAAGTTGTATTTCTATGATGGCCTCCAATTCTTTTTAATGACTGCCTAATATCCTTCAGTATGAATGTTCCAGAGCTTATTTTGCCATTTCCTTACTGGTTGACATTATCTTTAAAGTTTTAATTTTTGAAAAGACTGTGGCATTACATATCTTTGACCCACACCTTAGCACGCACATGCAATTATTTCTGGCCTTAGGGCACTCACACTGCAGTATAAAGCTCAAGGGAGCAAGCCTTTCATGCAAAGCTCTTACAGCAAGTCCTCAACTACCAGTCCAGCATTATGCTGCCTTGTCTCATGAAACAGTCACCCTGAACCAAAACATCAGGGAAACATGATGCCTTTCCCATGCTGAGTCCAGACTTCTCAAGCTGTTTTCCTTCATTCTTTTTTTTTAAATTTAATTTATTGAATTTCTACTATACAACAGAGTGATTCATTTATTTATACATATACATTCTTTTTCATATTATTTTCCATTATCGTTTATCACAGGATATTGAATACAATGCTCTGTGCCATACAGTAGGACCTCGTCATTTATCCATTCTGTATATAATAGTTTGCATCTGTTAATCCCAGATTCCAAGTCCATCCCTCTCACTCTCCCCTCTCCCTTGGCAACCACAAGTCTGTTCTCCACATCTGAGAGTCTGTTTCTATTTTGTAGATAAGCCCATTTGTATTATATTTCAGATTCCACATATATCATCTTCTCTTTCTTGAAATGCTTTTCCAGGGGTCCTCATTTCCTCTGATACAGCTTGAGTGGGATACACTTTCCTGTGTGCTCTTATAAGCAAAGAATTTTAAAGAAAGCAGTTTTGTTGCCTGTCAATGCAGCAAAGCAGATCAGCAACATCAGAAGCCAACCAGAAAAAGCTATACAGCTAAGATATTCTCTTGTAGACTTAAGGTCTTGCAGTCCCAGCTGTCTGTCCACAACACCTGATTCATGTTACCCGGATGGAAATTAGAAACCTCTGTCATGGAGATTCCTTTTCTCTGCTCCAGTCAGGAACACCTCCTACATTTAGACTTTGAGGGACTTTCCTTTCTTAAGTATAGAGACTGCTTTGAGTCCATCCAAACACTGGAAGATTAGGAAAGACTTGATTTGACGACCAATGAATGACACACCCAGCCTAGAAACCATTCTGAAACCCACCCTAGATAATAAAGTGCTCTGAATTCAGTCATTCGGGATTCAAATCTTGGATCCTCAACTGTTTAGCTGTGTCAGTGTGGATAAGTACCTTTAACCTGTTCAGCACTCATGTTTCTCATCTGGTAAATATGGAAATAATAAGAGTCATTTCATAAAGTGGCTGTATCAGAGCACTTAGAACAGTGTCCAGCAACAGCCCACAGAAAAGCTGACACAATTATGCTTGTGGTTTTCATTCCTAAGAGAATCTCCAGTGAGGAGCAAAGTGCAGACATGTGAGAGACAGTGACCACGTGACTGACCACAGGGCACTTTCAGTGGAGTTTGCAACACCACAGGTTTGAAATTAGGCAACCTGGACTTCAGATCCGGGATCTGCCCTCAGTTCTCTCATCTGTCCAGTGAGCATGTTCAAGCTTTTCACTCAAGGTAGGTGCTTTGGGGGAGGGGGGTCACACCACTTAATGGACACTGAACTGCTAGAACTGCGTCTGGCACATTGTGAAGCCTCAAATAAAGGTTATCACTGCTGGACAAACCACCAGGACATGGGAGTGCTTGAAGCCCACAAGTTCGGGATCCGACACCGATGGTTTCCTGTTTCTTTGGGAGTCCCATCTTGTTCAGGTGGCCACCCCTGGGGCCAGGCTTAGGATCATGCAGCCTCAGAAACATCTCTCAACCCCGGCAGAACCTCAACGTCGCCTACTTGGCTTCAACATGTCAGCTGGTGCACCTGAGACTGAGGCGCGTCCTCTATGGAGCTGGAACTGATTGGCTTAGAGACATGCACGTGATGCAGCTCTGGCCAATGAGATATGAGGACGAGGCTCCTGAGGGATTCTGGGAAGGGCTCTCCTCCTAACAGGCTTTAGGGCAGGCACGTGTGTGCACAGTGATCCAGCGTGGGGTCCGATGGGGTCCCATGAGGTGTGCTGTGAAGTCGGGACCTGGTGACACGGGCAGGATCCTGGGGAAGTCATGGGCTCCCAAACCACTTTCTGGCCTCTGACTCCCATCAGTGTCTACGAGACATCCCAGGCCTCCCTCCTGAAGCTAGTGTTTGATGCTCTCCTCTCTGCAACATCCAAGGGCTTTTCATGTGGAAAGGTGGTCTGTGAGGAAGAGTGAATATAGTAGCAGCGTTTCCAGCTCCAGTTCCCGAGAAAGCTGGAGGGGAGTTCATTCCCCATGGCAGGAATGCTGGGAAAGGGAGCGGCTCTCTTCCTCCTCCAAGTGGTGTTTGGACTGTCTTTATTTGGTTTCTGTAGCTTTCAGAGCATGTGAGGAATGCTAAGGCCGCTTTTCCTCCAAGTCAGAGGCTGTTCGTTGAAATCAGCTAGGCTCCTTCCAGGGCTGGCTGGGCCTAGGCTCTGTCCATCTACGGGGTGGGGTCTGGCATCACAGATTTTAAGTCTCCTCCCGGCCCTGGCCATTATGCATCTGGAAGCCAGCGGAGAACCTCAGCTCTGAAGGCCTGGAAGACAGGGCAGCCCGTGGAGTCCACGTGCTGCTCCAGTTCTCCGCGAACCTATGCACTGGATCTACATGATTTCTGAGTCAGTGGGATATGGCCTGACACATGGAGTCAGTCATATGTCTTGCTTACATCATGCCCTCTGTCTCTTCTAGCAGTTTGAGGCTTGCCATCCTCAGCTCAGCCATTCCACATGTGCTCCTCCAGGGAAAGAATTCTGAACAACACTATCACAGCCACTCCTACGCCTCGCCTGTCACATTTGGGGACCATATGGTAGAAGTGGAGATCAAACACAGTCTTGAGAGGAAACCTCCTTAGAGCCAGCAGGCAAGAGATGAACACAGATGCAGAACACAAGGACAGAACCCACAGAATAGCAACCCTAAAGCAAAAGTAGTGGGAATCTGACCTAGGAATGACGTTGCAAAAGACAAGATGGTATATGGCTTGTATGTGTTTAGCACTTCTGGAGTGTATGGTGCAGTTATAATCCCCGTGTCCCTTCATCTCACAGCCATGGGATAGATATTTTTATTGAATTTGCAGATTCAAATGCTTTCTGTCAATATTACCATGCCCAGGTGCTGTCTAGGTGCTTTACAAGGATCACTGTAACCTTCAGGACAGCATTCTACTGTGGCTTTTATTACTGCTCCCACATCAGAGATGAGCAAATGGAGGAGCAAACAGCCAAGAGCTGAGTCCAGGTGGTCAGCTACAAATCCTGTGCTCTTAAGTATCAAGCTTAGTGCCTCAGGCACAACAGCCAAAGGGATAAAGCTTGGATGCTAGCAAGTTTGAGTTTGAATTCTGCAAAGATCCAGATACAATTGACTTGACCTCAGCTAAGTGAAAATCCGAAACTTCCTGCTAGGGATTTCTGCTAATTCATTGGGACTCTCATTTCCAGATCTCTGTGCCCCAGGACATGGGTCAGTACACTGTCCCCAAACCTACTGTACAACCACCACATCCACCAGATGCAGGACTCCTTACATCTTGGTATATCAAGTTTTCACTGAGCTGTGTAGACCATACCAAGTGTTTCATGGGTGGTGGAAGAGGGGATTTACATAAAACACTGTGGTGTGCCTGACTTTCTGAAGTCCACTTTGCTCTCCCCTGAGTTCCCCCCTTTCATAGCTCCAGCATTTTTCCTTCCCTCCCACATTTCCCCTGATGACTTTATAAACTCCTCTCTACTGTGGTGAACATCCACAGCACCTGCTTTCTTTTCTGAAGCATTGTTGTCCTCCTTGGTTACAGTGAGAAGAGAGGGGGCCAACCCATTTGCCCTTCTACCCTAGTGCTTCTTAAGGAGTTCTTTCCAAGAAAGTGTTCTTTCTTCCAAGACATCTCCTACTGAATATAATATTCTCCATTTTTGATCAGAAAATGTTGGTTCTGTACCTACTATATTAAAGAATTAAAAGCATGACATGAGTGAGAAGACTGTATGCATAATCCCTTCACTCACTGCCTGTGACTAGAAGAAGTCCCCAGTTTCCTCATCCATAAGCTAGGAATCAAAGCAACTAACCCACACCTTTGAAGAGTTTTCAGCCACATCTGGCTTTATGACAGCAGTTTTCTTTATTGCTATCCTCAAGCACAAAGAATATTAAGAACAGGGGATTTTAACATGTGAAGCAAACAGCAAGAGGCTTCACTATTGGAAGAAGGAGAGATCAGCTGTCTTTTCCAAGCAGCACCTGCCTCCACCCTGACTGGAAGCTGTGAAGAGAGAAGACAAAAGTCAGAGTATTGGGGAACATGCCCACTGATTCTGCCAATGGTAGGGCTAAAGGAGAAGAGAGTCAGTAGCTCTGGGAAAGGACATGAGGATTCAAAGAGGGCAGAGCTTTTCTCATCCTTTTCCTCCTGCCCCAGTCTCAGTGATGGTGATGACTCCTGGGGTAAAAGAGGGTGATCAGCAGAGGGCAAGACAGCAGGATGGTGGAGCTGGCACATTTCATTACCCAGCAGTGATGCAGTATGTCTCCCCCTCCTCACTGGAATGATGTCATAGGAACCTGTTGAGAGTTAGGACTTACACATGGCTCATGGTAATGAGGCCACCTTCAGTGTGGTATCAGCTGGAACTCCCTCCATCACAGAGAAGTATCAAGGAGCCCACCTCCCTTTGGGTGTCAGTGGAGGCCTTCATGGGGAACCTGGACCTCTATCTCCACATGGCAAGGTAGTGCCCTTTCCCCTTGTAAGAACAGTGTCAAAGAAGGCCACTAAAGCAAATTTTAAATGACATCTATTGTCTTATAACACAAAAAAGTCCAGCTTTCAATCAAACATCTTTAATTATACCAAGTACTAGGAAGATGTCAAGTTGAAAAAGACGAACAGTGCATACCAATTTTGAGATGACAGAGATGTTAGAATTATCTGACAAAGTTTAAATCGATCATGATGAAAATTCTAGAACAAATGAAAAATAGAAAGCTTCAACAAAGAAATTAAATACATTGCTTCACCCAATAAATATAAGATGTGAAGAAGAAGCAAATGGAAATTTTAGAAATGAAAATTACAGTAATCAAAGTAAAAACTCAGTGATGGGTTCAACAGTAGAACGGAAGAAACAAGGGAAAGGTAAAACAATAGAAATGACCTAACATGAGCAACAGAGAGATAATATGCCAAGACAAAAAAAGAAAGCCACACACACACAAAGAAGCTCAGGGACCTCTGGGACTATGACAAAAGATTTGATACTCATGTCATTAGGATCCCCAGGATCCCAGAGAGCAAGGAGCAAGAGAATAGGGCTGAAAAAGTGCTCAAAGACTTTTTTCAGAAAGATGCAAAAGGAGGAAAGTTTGCCATTTCAACAAATAGTCCTACAGCAATTGGACATTCATAAGTCAAGAGATACCTGGAGTAACAGGCAAGTTTGGCATTGGAGTACAAAATGAAGCAGGGCAAAGGCTAACAGAGTTTTGCCAAGAGAGCATACTTGTCATAGCAAACACCCTCTTCCAACAACACAAGAGATGACTCTACACATGGACATCACCAGATGGTTAACACTGAAATCAGATTGACTATATTCTTTGCAGCTGAAGATGGGGAAGCTCTATACAGTCAGTAAAAACAAGACTTGGAGCTGACTGGGGCTCAGATCATCAGCTCCTTATTGCAAAATTCAGGCTCAAACTGAAGAAAGTTGGGAAAACTACTGGGCTGTTCAGGTGTGACCTAAATTAAATCCCTTATGATTAGACAGTGGAGGTGATGAATATATTCAAGGGATTAGATCTAGTAAACAGTGTCTGAAGAAGTATGGCCAGGGATTCATAACACTTTATAGGCAGTGGTGACCAGAACCATCCCCAAGGAAAAGGAATGCAAGAAGACAAAGTAGTTGTCTGAGGAGGCCTTAAAAATAGCTGAGAAAAGAAGAGAAGTGAAAGGTAAAGGAGAAAAGGAAACATATACTAAACTGAATGCAGTGTTCCAGAGAATAGGAAGGAGAGATGAGAAAGTCTTCTTATAGTCTTCTTTACTCTATAGAGAAAAAATATTAGAATGGGAAAGACTAGAGATCTTTTTAAGAAAACTGGAGATACTAAGGGAACATTTCATGCAAAGATGGGCACAATAAAGGCAGAAATGGCAAGGACCTAACAGAAGTAAAAGAGATTAAGAAGTGGTAAGAATACACAGAAGAGTATATAAAAAACATCTAATGACGTATCTGCCATAGTGTGGTCACTCACTTGGAGCCAGACATCCTAAAGTATGAAGTCAAATGGACCTTAGGAAGCATTATTACAAACAATGGTAGTGGAGGTGATGGAATTCTAGCTGAGCTATTTCAAATCCTAAAAGATGATGCTGTGAAAGTGCTGTACTCAGTAGGCCAGCAAATTTAGAAAACTCAGCAGTTTTCCTGACTGAAAAAGTCAGTTTTCATTCCAATCCCAAAGAAAGGCAATGCCAAAGAATATTCAGACTACCATACAGTTGCACTCATTTCACATGCGAGCAAGGTTATGCTCAAAATCCTTCAAGCTAGGCTTCAGTGGTACATGAGCTGAGAACTTCCAGATGTGCAAGCTGTATTTAGAAAAGGCAGAGTAACCAGAGATCAAATTGCTAACATCCATTGGCTCATAGAAAAAGCGAGGGAGTTCCAAAGAAAGCATATACTTCTGCTTCATTGACTTCACTAAAGCCTTTGACGTGTGGATCACAACAAACTGTGGAATATTCTTCAAGAGATGGGAATACCAGACCATCTTACCTGCCTCCTGAGAAGCCTGTATGCAAGACAACAAACAACAGTTAGAACTGGACATGGAACAATGGACTCATTCAAAATTGGGAAAGGAGTATGTCAAGGTTGTATATTGTCACTCTGCTTATTTAACTTGTATACAGAGTACATCATGGGAAATGCTGGGCCGGATGACTCACAAGCTAGAATCAAGATTGCCAGGAGAAATATCAACAACCTCAGATATGCAGATGATACCACTTTAATGGCAGAAAGTGAAGAGGAACTAAAGAGCCTCTTGATGAAAGCGAAAGAGTGTGAAAAAGCTGACTTAAAACTCAGCATTCCAAGAACAAAGATCAGAGCATCTGGTCTCATCACTTAAGGCAAATAGATGGGGGAAAAGTGAGAACAGTGCCAGATTTTATATTCTTGGGCTCCAAAATCACTGCAGACAGTGACTGCAGCCATGAAATTAAAAAACATTGCTCCTTGGAAGAAAAGTTATGACCAAACTAGACAGCATATTAAAAAGCAGAGACATCACTTTGCTGACTAAGGTCTGTATAGTCAAAGCTATGGTTTTTCTAGTAGTCATGTATGTATGTAAGAGTTGGACCGTAAAGAAGGCTGAGCACTGAAGAATTGCTGCTTTTGAACGGTGGCACTGGAGCAGACTCTTCAGAATCCCCTAGACTGCCAGGAGATCCAACCAGTCCATCCTAAAGGGGATCAGTCCTAAATAGTCATTGGAAGGATTGATGCTGAAGCTGAAGCTCCAATACTTTGGCCACCGGATGCAAAGATCTGATTCATTGGAAAAGACCCTGATGATGGGAAAGATTGAGGGCAGGAAGAGAAGGGGGTGACAGAGGATGAGATGGTTGGTTGATGTCACTGACTCAATGGACATGAGTTTGAGCAAATTCCAGGAGATAGTGAAGGACAGGGAAGCCTGATGATGCTGTAGTCCATGGAGTTGCAATGAGTCAGACACGACTGAGTGACTGAACCTCCACCTAAGTTTCACCTTCCTTGGTGGCTCAGATGGTAAAGAGTCTGCCTGCAATGCAGGAGATCCGGTTCAGTCCCTAGGTCAGGAGAATTCTCTGGTGTAGGAAATGGCAACCCACTCCAATATTCTTGCCTGGAAAATCCCATGGACATAGGAACCTGGTGGGCTACAGTCCGTGGGATTGCAAAGAGTTGGATGTGACTGAGGGACTAACACATACAGAAATCTAAGTCTCACGTCTGATACAAATAATAATTCAAAATGGGTAGTGGGAGTAAATTTAAAACATAGAAATACAAAATACTTAGAGCAATAGAAAAGGTTTAGGATCTAGCACTAGGCAAAGAGCTCTTAGACTTGATACCAAAAGCATAATATTTATGAATAATAGGAACAATTTGCAAGTTGAACTTTGTCAAAATGGAAGATGTTTGCTCTGTGAAAGCTCCTGTTAAGAAGATGAAAAGGTAAGCTATAAAGAAAATATTTGCAAACCACATATCAAACAAAGGACTAGTGATATAGAATATATGAAGAACTCTTAAAGAGAGGAGAGATAGGAGAGAGAGGGGAGAGAGAACATTCAAAAAATCAAACAACCCCATTAGGAAATAAGGAAAGATATGCAACAAAATTTCACTGAAGAGTATATTGATGGCAAATTTTGTTGTTGTTCAGAGGTTTGTGAGGGCTACTCCATTTCTTCTAAGGGATTCTTGCCCACAGTAGTGGTCATCTGAATTAAATTTGTCCATTCCCTTCCATTTTAGTTCACTGATTCCTAAAGATGTTGATGTTCAATCTTGCTGTCTCCTGCTTGACCATATCCAGTTTACCATGATTCATGGACCTAACATTCCAGGTTCCTATGCAATATTGTTCTTTATAGCATCTGATTTTACTTTCATCACCAGGCACATCTACAACTGGGCATAATTTCTGCTTTGGCCCAGTTGCTTCACTCTTTCTGGCGCCATTAGTAATGCACTCTGCTCTTCCCCAATGGCATATTGGACACCTTCTGACCTGGGCAAAGGGGGATCAGTCATCTTCTGATGTCATGTATTTTACTTTTTCATACTGTCCATGGGGGTCTCCAGACAAGAATACTGAAGTGGGTTGCCATTTCCTTCTCCAGTGAACCATATTTAGTCAAAACTCTTCACTATGACCCATCGTCTTGGATGGCTCTGCACGGTGTGCCTCATTGCTTCGCTGAGTTATGCAAGTCCCTTCACCACAAGACTCTGATCTATGAGAGGGAAATATGCAACTACTACTCAGTAATAGCACTCCTAGGCATTTTCCCCAGAGAAATTAAGACTAATCCTCACAAAAGTACCTATATACAAATATATATAGCAGCTTTCTTTGTAATAGCCCCACACAGGAAACAACCTGGCTGTCCTTCAGTCAGTGAATGGTTAAACAAACTGTCGTTTATATCTACTATGTAATGCTACTCAGTAGTGAAAAGGAATGGGCTACTGTTACATACAACACCTAGATGAATCTCTTGAGAATTATGCTGAGTAAAAAAACTCTAATCAGAAAAGATCATATAAAGGAAGTCCTAGCCACCACAATCAGACAAGAAAAAGAAAGAAAAGGCATCCAAATTGGAAAGGAAAATTAACTCTGCCACTGTTCATGGATGACCTCATACTATATACCAAAAAATCCTCAAGACATCACCAAAATCTACTTGAGCTCATCAGTGAATTTGGTAAATTTGCTGGATATAAAATTAATATACAGAAATCTGTTGTATTTCATACATTAACAATGGACTGTCAGAAAGATGAATTAAGAAAACAATCCCATTTATCTCATCAAATAGAATAAAATATCTAAGAATAAATATAACTAAGGAGGTAAAATACCTGTACTCAGAAAACTATAAGACACCAATGAAACAAATCAAAGATGACACAAACAGATGGAAACATACACTGTGTTTCTGATTTGGGAGAATTAATATTGTTAAAATGATCATAATACCCAAAGCAATCTACAGGATCAGTGCAATCCCTATCAATATGGCAATAACATTTTTGAGAAAATAAAAGCATATTCTCAAATTTGTACGGAAGCACAAAAGATCTTGAATAGTCCAATAATCTTGAGAAAGAAGATCAAAGCTGGAGGTATCACACTCCCATATTTCAAACTGTGCAACAAAGTTACAATCATCAACATTACAGTACTGGCACACACAAAAAGACACATAGTTCAGTGTAAAAGGATAGAGAGCCCAGAAATGAACCTATGCTTATATGAGCAGTTAATCTACAACAAAGGAGGCAAGAATATACAATGAGAAAAGACAACCTCTTTGGTAAATGGTGTTGGGAAAACTGGACAACTACATGCAAAAGAATCGAACTGGACTACTGTCTCACACCTTGCACAGAAACAAGTTTAAAATAGATTAAAGACTTAAATGTAAGACCTGAAACCATAAAACTTCTAAAAGAAAATGTAGACAGTAGTCTCTTTGCCATCATTCTCAGTTTTATATATAAATATGGCTACCAAAAGCAAAGAGAAACAAATGGGACTATGTCAAACTAAAAAGGTTTTGCACAGTGGAAAGAAGCTATCAACAAAATGAAAAGAACCACTTTATAAAATGGGAGAAGGTATTTCCAAACTATACATCTGATAAGGGGTTAATATCCAGAATATACAAAGAACTCATACAACACAATAGCTAATGAACAAACACAAACAACCTGATAGAAAAACCTGGGCAGAGGATCAGGATACATGTTTTTTTCCCAAAGAAGACATTCAGATTGCCAACAGGCCCATGAAAAAGTGCTCATCATCACTGGCCATCATCAGGGGATTGCAAATGAAAATCACAATGATATATCACCTCACATCTCTCAAAATGGCTATTAAAAAAGATGACAAATAAATGTTGGCAGAGATGTGCAGGAAAGTGAAATATCCTACACTGTTCATGGGAAAGTAAACTGGTACAGCCACTAAAGAAAACAGTGTGCAGATTCCTCAGAGAACAACAAATAGAACTACCATGTGATCCAGCAATTTAGGAAAAAAAAAAAAACAAAAAGCACCAATTAGAACAGATATGTTCACTGCAGCCTTATTTACAATAAAGAGCCAAAGCATGGAAACAACTCAAGAAGATATATGTTAACAAATAAGCACAGGAAAGAGTCTCAGTATCATCAGTCATAAGGGAAATACAAAATGAGATATCACTATACCTTGAAATGGCTGTGATTTAAGAGATTGATTATAACAAATATTGTTGAGGATGTGAAGCAACTAGAACTCTCACACACTGTTGGTAAGGGTGCAAGATGTTACAAGCACTTTGGAAAGTGTGTCTGTTTCTTTAAAAGTTAATCAAATGTATTTCCCAAGAGAAATGAAAGTATATTTCCACACAAAGACTTACATACAAATGTTCATAGCCAATGAATATGTGGAGAAATGGTCTTGGCTGAGTACTGCCAATAGGACTGTCATTTGTGCAAACACTGAGGTGGGGGGCCGTTCAGCAATATCTATCTTTTTTTCTCCCAAGAGAAACAGTCCTTACCTTGTGTGAGACTGGTTCTGTGGTCACATCCTTCATTTGGAACAATTTGGGTTACTTCGGATATTCTGAAAATAATAGAAATTAAACTGATTCAGAAATACCCACTGAAATATGTTAGTTGTATGTTTGTTGGGATATTCCTTTACATATCCTCTTTGTTTTGCAAAATTAAGTGGTATTAGTAAATTTATTTCAAACGGAAACTTTGCTGAAACTATTTGAATTGTGTGATCATTGGTACATTTGCAGAAGTTACTTATTACAATTTCTAAATAAAAGTTAATTCCATTACTGAGTATAGTTGGTATTATTTTTATCCTTAAATATTTCCATGTGATTTCCTAAGAACAAAATACCCTCTTACATAATCAGAGTGCAATGATCAAAATTAGGAAATTTAATATTGATACCAAGTCATCATCTAATCTAGAGACCATAATCAAATTTTGATGATGTCCCAATAATATCTTTTATAGTATTTTTTCCTGTAACAGAGTCCAACCCCGGATCACATGTTGCATTTAGTTGTCATGTCTTCAGTCTGTTTTAATGTGAGGCAGTTCCTTTGTCCTTCTCAGTGTTTCATGACTATGACATCTTTGAATAATATAGGCCACTTATTTTGTAGAATATCTCTCAACTTGGGGTAGTTAGATGTTTTCCCTTGACTGGATTCTGATGACTTATCCTTTTTACTTTATCATATCAGGAAGTCCACTATGTCTATACCTTCTAGGAGGTTTAAAAAAAAGTGAATGGTTTTCCTGCACCATTAGTTGAAAAGAGTTTTCTTTGCTCACCAGCTTAAGTCTTTGCTCTCTTTTAGCTTCTGGTTTTCTTTGGATCTCTTGCACTCTCTCCTAAACACATGCAGTTCAGAGGTCAGCCAAGGATCTGGAGTTGATATGAAGATTTGTGGGTCAACATCTTTTCCTGTCTGAGTGCTCTCCTTTTACAGACCCTCTACACACACACACACAGCAAACACACAAAGATAATTTGAGGTAGATCAGAGCCCTGTAATTGTAAGTGATACAAGAGTATCTTTATGACTTGAGATTAGTCAAAGACTTTATAAGACACAAAAAGCAATAACTATAAAATAAAATTGGGTATTAGATGTTATAAAAATTAAAGTCTTCTGTTTATAAAAAGATGTGTGCTAAGTCGCTACAGTTGTGTCCAACTCTTTGTGACCTAGTGGGACTGTAGCCCAGTAGGCTCCTCTGTCCATAGGATAAAAAGGCAGTATTGAGAAAATAATGACTAGGCAAGTCATAAAGTGGAAGACAATATCTGCAAAGTATGTCAATGAAGGACTTGTATTCTGACCATTAAAAGAACTAAATGCACAGATACATGTACACAGAACTAGGAAACTGTACAACCCAATAAAGTTGGGCAAAAATTGCAACAGGCACCCCACAATGGAGTGATTATCAATAATTACATGAAAAGTATTAAACTTCATTAGTCATCAGGGAAAATTAAAAACCACAATGAGATAGCACTACACTCCCACCAGAATAGTGTTGGCAAAGATGCAGTAGCTGTGATGTATACATTTCTGGTGGAAATATGAAATGGTACAAAGACTTTGGAGAATGGCTAGTTAAAAAGTTAAGCAGTTCCAATACACTCCAAAAAGTCCTCTCTTGGGTATTTACCCAAGAAAAATGAAAATACTGGCTTAAAGCAAGACCTGTACAGAAAAGTTTATAGCAGTTTCATTTACAGGGGTCCAAACCTGGAAACAATTACTATCAGTGTGTCAAGGGTAATCCGAACACTGTACATTAGAAATTGGCTCAGCTCAGCAATAGAAAGGAACAGACTCCTGAAGCATGTGACAACACAGATGGACCTCAAGAACACTGTGATGTGGAGTGAAATATGTCAGACAGGAAGGATATGTACCATAGGATCCCACAGTAAGCATCTGTAAAGAGACAAACCTAATCTATGGCGTCAGAAAGAAAGTACTGCCTGGGGATCAGAGCATCTGATAAGGCACCAGAGAATGACTGAGATTGGAGGTGTTGCAGATGTTCCTGATGCTGGTGAGGGCCATGCAGGAGCATATGCTTGTCAAGACTGATCTAACTGTGCACTTAAAATGGGCTCATTTCACTGTGTGCAAATATGTTTCAGTAAAGTTGATTTAAGTAAAAGAATACAGGGGTCCATGATTTTGATTTGTACAGGATAGATTTGGGGCCAAGAAGCATTAAATGAGAAGAAGACATCAGTGTGTTCTAGTCTTCCAGACAACTGTGTTATAGCCGTGAGTACTTATGCCACAAATGACAGCAACAATCGTCACAAAGCAGAAACTGTAGGAGGTGATAGGAGAAACAGAAAGAAATCCTAGTATTAGGAGGTTTAATGCTCTTCTCTCAGTTCAATACAGACGAAGGGGTCAAAAGCGAGGAACCAGGTGTAAGTCCTGACCAAGTGGCATGGTGGGGCTCATGGAGTTGTTGAAACCTGTGCTTTGACTGGGGAGAAGTGCCTTGTCTTTTCCAGGGCACATAGAATAGTCATGAAAATGGACCATAAATTAGGTCACAATAAAAAGCTCAATTCCAGATAGAAGAAATGTAGAAAACATGGTAAAGCTACAGATCAAAACAGAAATATTAAACATTTGTTTTCCTGTAAATTTTATAACTTTGTTTAAAAACTCCTATGTCAAAGGGTAGATGTGAACCAATTCCAGAAGTGGTAGGAAATGTGATCATGAAAACCTATCAGAATCTAGGGAGTGTAGCTCAAGTAGTGCTCAGAGACAAACTTGTAGCCTTATATTTACAACATGAAAAACAAAAGAAAAATAAATGAATTGTGTCCAACTCAAAAATTTAATTTAAGAACTACTCAATGAACTGAAAGTAGCCATTAATAAGGCAAAGTCAGAAACTGAGTTGGAAAATAGAAAAACAAAAGAAATAACCAAAAACTCAGTTCTCTGAAGATTACCAACAGAATAGGTACATTGCTCGCTAATTTAATCCAGAAAAAAATAAAACCATAAATATACATAACAGACGGAGAAGGCAATGACACCCCACTCCAGTTCTCTTGCCTGGAGAATTCTATGGACCAGAGGAGCCTGTTAGGCTGTAGTCCATGGGGTTGCTAAGAGTCAGATACGACTGAGCGACTTCACTTTCGCTTTTCACTTTCATGCATTGGAGAAGGAAATGACAACCCACTCCAGTGTTCTTGCCTGGAGAATCCCAGGGACAGGGGAGCATGGTGGGCTGCTGTCTCTGGGGTTGCACAGAGTCAGACGTGACTGAAGCGACTTAGCAGCAACAGCAGCATATGTAACAAATATCCTAAAATGAGGAGGAATGGTCATCAAGATAGAGAAAATTAAATAAATCTTAAGAGATTACTTATAATTCTAGGCCAATCATCATGTATGGATGTGAGAGTTGGACCATAAAGAAGGCTGAAGAATTGATGCTTTTGAACTGTGGTGCTGAAGAAGATTCTTGAGTGTCCCTTGGACAGCAAGGAGATCAAACCAATCAATCCTAAAGGATATCAACTGAATATTCACTGGAAGGACTGATGCTGAAGCTGAAGCTTCAATAATTCATCCATGTGATATGAAGAGCTGACTCAATAGAAAAGATTCTGATTCTGGGAATGATTGAAGGCAAAAGGAGAAGGGGGTGGCAGAAAATGAGATGGTTAGATAGCATCAATGACTCAATGGATAGAATTTGAGCCAACTCTGGGAAACAGTGAAGGACAGGGGAACCTGTTGTGCTGCAGTGTATGGGGTCACAGAGTTGGACACGACTTAGTGACTGAACAACAACTACAAAAGTACTTAAAAGCCTGGATGAAAAGATTTTCTATTGCTTACCAAAGCTAAGTCAATACAGACTGTCTAAGCAGACAAATTCACATAGAAAAATGATCTTTTATTAACTAACTACTCCTCTCTACCACCCATCCTGCCTCACTATGTTTCAAAGGGAGCTAAACAGAAAATTATATGACCATCTCCACATATGTTAAAGAAGATTCATTTCATGATCTTTAATGGATAAATAGAAAAAGAACAGTATCTTAATGGGGTGCACTGAGGCATTGCCACCAAAGTCAGAAACATGACCAACCATACCATCATCCTGGCTACTTAATCCTGTTGGAAGTATCATCAATGGAATTGCACACAAGCACACACACACACACACACATGTAGACACACTCAGACACAGACACACTCAGACACAGACATAGGAACTGGAAAGGAAGAGGTAAAATGGCTTCCATTCTCCAGTGCAGATTGTAGTTCTGATAATATCAAGACTGAGAAACTATTAAAACAGTAAGAGAATTAACTAACATAACAGGGTACAACCTTAACATAGAGAAATCAGTAGTCGTCATAGAAACATGACCAAACAACAGTAAAAACAGATAACACAGCCAGGAATTAACAATAAATATGCGAAAATTATGGAGAAGGAAATGGCAGCCCACTCCAGTATTCTTGCCTGGAGAATCCCATGGACAGAGGAGCTGGGCTACAGTCTGTAGGGTCCCAGACTTATATTAAGTAAATTTTACTTTGATACATACTGAATTAGACAAACAAATGAAAATACAGAGTATGTCTTTGGACAGGAACACTTGTTATCAAGAAGATGTCTGGTTGTCTTAATTTATAAATGCCAAAAGGTTCTTCCTCTCTTACAGTCCTAGAAAAACTAACTCTAAAGCTCATAAGAAAAAATACATGAGAAGAGTCAGGAAGATGCTGGAAATGATTAGCAGTGGAGAGAGGGATGGGGCTTTCCCCATAGATGTTAAAAACCCTATAGCGTGTCCATAATTACTACTACAGCATAGTACTGGTACATAAATAGGCTGAGCAGGAAGACAGACTAGAAGATCCAAAAGTGGGCCCGCATACATATGTGGGATTTAAACTTGATAAAGGCAGCACCTCAAAATGGGGGAAAGACAGACATTTTAATAAATGATATTGGGGAATCTGGATATCCATCTTGGATTCTGTTATCCGATCCACTATAGAATGAACTCCAAGTGGATCAGAGATACAAATATAAGACATGAAATCCTAGGAGTACTAGAAGAAAACATGTGAATTGCTTTATAACTTGGATGGGGAAATCCTGTCTAAAAATTGTTCTAAATATCAACAGAGGAAATGATCAATAAATTCAATTATTTTAAGTACAAAACATTCCTGACTCCCCCACCCCTGCCAGTGGCAAAGACCAATGTCAGTTGAGAACAAATACTTGGAAGTTGTTACTGAGGGCTAATGGGCTAATCTACTTAATAGGAAGAGATTTTCCAAAAACAGAGAAGAAAAAATCAAGATCAATGTATCAATGGGCAAGAGCCAGGAACACTCCTTTCTAAGAAAAAAATGGATGTCAAGGGGCCTCAGCACATTAAGTGCTCAGCATCATTTGCAGTGAGAGAAATCCGTAGCCATTTTCTGAAGCACTGGTTTTCAGCCATCAGATTGACCAGAGCTTCAACAGCTAATTTTAATGGTGGGGATGCGGTGCCAGGCTCAGTGCACACACAAACCAACACAGCTTATGGAAGGGCTTGGCTGGATCTAACTAAGCAACAAATATGCTTCCCTTGGTCTGTCCTAAGGATGCACACACGTGCCTGAGCAGGAAATGACACGTGCGTGGGGGTTTTCTTTGCAGCCATGAGATTGGAAACCACCCAAGTGTTTGAGATACTTCTTGGAACCGTGGATCCATCTTGTGGATGGATCCAACTCGTGGATCCACAAGATGGAAAACCCAATTCCTGCAGGGGATGGACACCGATATAAAGGAACCTCCATCCTGTGTTGTTAAGGGAAAACTAGAGTTCAGGTGGGTGAATTCCATGTTCTCTCTTTTGTGTAGAAATTGTGCCACAAAACAAAATACCAAAAGAACTAACTAGAAACTAATAAAAATAGGAGCCTGCAGGGAGCTGATGGGAGTGAAGTAGGGGGAGCATGATCTCTTAGGGTACTTTTTGACCTTTGACTTTTGGACCAGGTCAGTATTTCAAATGTTTGAACAACCAAATTGCAAAGTAAAAGTTCCTAGTACTGAGAACAAGCTGTGATAAAGTAACCCTAACCGCATATCTTATTAACAATATAAACTGAAGAAGGAAAAAAATCATTTCAAGTAATTTAAAACACTCTAGTGTTACCATCCATTCTCAGTGTGATACAGGGCAGAAAAGACTGGAAAGGAGCCTTAAACTTTGTTCAGGGCTTAAGGGGCAAACAGCTTATAAAAGACAATTTCAGAAAATCATGGAAATTTAAATATGGCCTGGGTATATGATGATGCTTATAAGCTCTTTTTAGTGTGGTGTTTTGAATTTGATTCTCTAATGGTATTATGTCATGCATAAAGCAATTCTTATTTTTTTAGAGATGAATATTGAAGTATTTGTGTGAAACATCATAATGTTTGTAATTTACTCTAAAATATTTCAACCATAAAGTCATTTAAGCAGGTCTGGAAGATGGTCATAGGTGAACCTAGAAGTACAGGGTGGCCATTGCACTGACCTTGCTGATCTAGGTTTGAAATGTTTCATGTGTGAAAATCATGATGATGATTTTGTTAAACAAAAATTTCAGAAATGGAGAACTGATTGAAATTTAAAAAAAGAGGTTATTTGGGGTTTGTTAGGACTGCATCCTGGGACACAGATTCAAGAAACACTTGAACTGTGTTACACTGAGTTGCAAAATGGGAGAGAAGGCCTGCAGAGACAAAGCCACAGGGCCACAGTGAGTCACATGAGTTGTTTATCAAGAATTATAACTGCAGCTGGCAAGAGGCGTAGCTTGCTAAGCTGGGATCTAAAATGATAGCTCAGTCTCAAGGGGCAACCTTGAGACCTCAAGTTTGCAGCTGCAGCTGGTGTCCTGAGCATGGCTGGGGGTGCTTTTGGTCTGGTGAGGTTCAGAGAAATTTGAAGGTATTGGTGGGGCAGGGATGTATCTGAGAGCAGACTCCATTTTTGTTCCTTGGAACTGGGATCACTCCACTATAATTTCAACTTGTCATCAATTTAAAAAAGGACAAGGAGGATCTGCTTTAGATCAGGGATGAGCAGGGCAGGCATTTAAGCTGGTCCTTGAGAAGCAAGATGTGAAGGTGGGGATCTCGGGGGGTTGGCAGCTCTGGCAGTCTCTTAACCCCTTATTTTTAGCATCATTACTTATCCTAAATAAGCATTTCCTCAAAAAACTAGAAGCTATTGAGGGCTTATTCTCACAAGGATCCACTCTTCTTTGCTGGCCAAGTTTTTGCTCACCTCCTACGTAAACCAGATGGTCTCATCTTCGGCCAACAGCTTCTCCAGAAAGCAGGATGGGTGCCTCAGGGATGGCTCAGCAGCTCCTCTGGGTCAGAGAGACCCACTGGTGGGGTCAGGCAGGAGGCGGGGGTGGGGTTGCGGGTGGGGAGCCTGGCCAGGTGGACATGGCCTGATGCTGGGGCCCATCCACTCTGCACTCTTGTTCCCACCCTCCAGGGTTTCTCAGATGCAGACCGTAAGGTTACTGGTGGATCCACAGGTAACTGGCAGCTCCTTCTCATTTAGGTTCCCACGTGATGGGTCTGGGACTCCAGGATGCCAGAGTCAGTGAGACAGTTCGCCCCAGACATGCATCTCTCTGGGGAAAGCTGGGAGCTTGGAGCTCTGTCTCAGCCCGTTCCCAGACCGAGGACCCTCGTACACTTTGTTCAAGCTGTTTTCCAAGAATTCCAAGGAGTTAGAAGCCAGTGAAGTAACCATCAGGACTTGAGGAGCAAAGTCAAGTTATAAACTCTATTCTTACAAGCATATCAGCTTCTTATTTGTTGACCCTGGAGCCATTTTAGACCATCTGGGAGATTCTCTCAGGCTTGACTGGAGGAAAAGTTCAGGGCATCTGATGGGGCCACAGAGTCAACCCTGAAAGAGATTCTGCATTTCAGGGAGAAAGTGTGTCCCTTGGCCATTGCAGCAAATCCCCACAAACAGTGTGACCCTGTGATGACATCGGGCCCACCCGAATGACCCAGGATGAAGCCCTATTGGAGAGAAGCTAAACTGTAGAGGGAGATGGAGACCAACAGGAGGGCACCAGAGACGGGAGGAAGCACTTCGTGCTGGCGGCCCTTGGCAAACATCGTCTCTGCTCAGATCTGACAGCCAGGCTGCACCTGATGGGTGGGTGGTCTCAGGGGCCCTGACAAGAGACTTGCAGAAGGAAGATGGGGGGAAAAAAGGTGCCCTCTTCTCCTGCACCCACTGAGGTTGGTGGGCCTAATTTCAGGAGGGAGGGGTGTTTTAATTTACATCTGTTAAATTACAATGAGAATTTTGAAGGACCGGGGGTAAGAGGTGGAGATAGGGTGTACTGTTTCCTAACCAGTTCAGCCACATAAAAAACTACTGTCATCTCAGCAGATCAAAATAGCACAAATATACCATCTCATGGGCCCCGTAGTCAGTGGTCTGGGCACAGCCCTGCTGGTCCTGCTCAGACTCACGGGCTGGAACCAGGGTGCTGGCCCGTCTCGTCTGAGGTTGGGGCCCTCTTTCAGATGCACTAGTTCTTGGTGGGGTTCAGATCCTAGCTGTTGTAGGCCAGAGTCCCCTCTTGTGTCCATGGGAAGTTCAGAAGACTCTCTCTGATGTCTCTTGGACCTGACTCACCCAGGAGAATCTTCCACTCAGAGTTGACTGATTGGGACCTTGGTCACCCTGCAGAGACCCTGGCAGGCATCCTCACCGACTCGCACTCAGGGGAGGGGTTGGTACGAATAAAAGGTACCCTGCTCTGCCTGTAAGAAGGGCCATGTGGCTGCAGGGGGGTGCTCCTAGCCCCTCCAGGGTGGATGGATACGTGCTGAGGGAGTGGAAGGAGGAGTCAGGAGCTGGTGGAGACTGTGGAGATGGTGAGCCACTGCAGAGATTCTGGCTTCTCTTTTTCTTAATCTAAAGCATCTATACATGTACATTTCTGAAAACTGTGACAAATGCTTGTCCCTGTGACCCCCATGCTATCCAGACAAACAGCACTTCCATTATCCTTCCAGTCCCATCTGCAGAGGCTGAGACTGCCTGACTTATCGCCATTCATCAGCTCTCTTGCCCTGGAGCTTCGCATATGGGACCAGGCATCACACACATGTGTGAGTGCCGAGTCTCACGCAGCACGATGGGTGTGAGGCTCACCCGGCCGCCTGCTCCCTGGTGTCATGTGTGGAGTTGGTGGTGTGGATGGGTTGCGGTTCTCTGTCCTTGCTCCTGTCAGCTGGACGCAGAGCTCAGGACGGGGTGACAGGCTGTGTGTGAAGCGCGAGTGACCCAGGGACCTGTAGGGGTTCTAGCAGGGTGGCGCCACCTCCAAAGGCCTCTCACGGTGCAGCTCTATACCTCATGCCTTCCTGACCACCGGGGCATCTGGTCCTGGCTCACCTTGCTTCCCGAGCAGAGTGGCTATCCAGGCTTCACTGGAGGAGGGCCTCTCAGTCTTTGGGAACCGTTAAGTGTCATCGTCCAGGAGCCAAAAGATAGAGGAGTCACTGAATTTTAAGTACCACCCTAGGAGGGCATCACTTCCTTTAGACAGTGACCGCCAGACAGCTGGACACGGGTGGAGGCACCCAGGTCTGGTGTGAGGGTCTCCATCAGAGAGCTGCACAACAACCATTTGACCCATGGCCACCGCCCGCCCGCCCTCAAAAATCACAGATGGCAAAGTGTTTCTTTTTGTGCATTCTTAGCAAAAAAAAAAAAAAAAAAAACTATCACAAAGACCAGATCCTGGCTGTAGCAGTGAGCGTGGAGACAACTGACTTTCCGGGAAGAACAAGGACCTACAGATGGGGCTAAACATGTCTGTAGTTTGAAAGTGAAAGGGGCTGTGGCTGCGGCTGCAAACCAAGACGGTCGGGGCGGTAGCCCCTCTGGGACTGGCTGGGACCCCCGGGCTGACCCTGTGGAGGCTACAGCCTCAAGGTCGATTTCACAAACATCCGGCCCTCTGGCCACCCCCCTCCCCACACTTGGATGGACTGTGGGCTAGGTCAGAATGAAAGAACCCGGAGACTGTGTCTGCCCTGTCTGTCCATCCCCATTAGCTGATGGATCCTGGGCAGCTTCCAGGGGGGCTGGCAGGGGACCTCTGAGCACCCCCAGACTCCATGTCAAGGACCAGGCTTCCTGGGACGAGGAGGAAGCTGAAGCCGAGGCTCAGAGGAGTGAAGCCAATGTCGCCCCCCACAGCTGTGGGTTGGGACACAGCAGGGTGGCTGCACCCCAGGGTGCCCTGTAGCTCCAACTGTGCGCAGAGGGAGGGGAGCAGGCATTGGAGCCACAAGCCCAAGCCTGGAAGGAATGGGAGTCCGATCACAGACAGGAACAGGAACAGGAACCTGTTTTGCCCTGGTTTGCGGGACTTCAAGCGAGGGTCTGGGACATTTCCTGCACACACATGGAGAGCAGGTGGGTGTTCTGGGCCCCAATTCCCTCACCATAGATTTAAAGAATGAAGGAAGATCCTTGTCCTAATCTGGGGGTGCTGGGAAGAGGAGCCCAAAGTCTGGTCCCAGCCAGGAGTCCAGTTAGAGGTGATTCACGGATTAAGGCTCATCCTTTCTTAAAGGTGAAGTTTCCGATTTCTCTGTCCTTCAGGAGGAGGTCTCTGGGGTGACCACCCCCAAGTGGGTGGGGAGAGCCCCCCAGGGACGTGCCAAGGCCCCCAGACCCAGGGGCAGACCTGGGATCCCTAGGAGGCAGTCAAAGCGGTGTGGCTCTGGAGGCCACACCCAGAGCCTCCAGCTGTCTGGACCCCAAACAGAGAAGCTCATGCTGTCTGCCCCTTGGGTGGGTGCGTCCAGTTATGAGCCCCACTATGGCTGAGTACACAGAGGTGAAGGTGACCAGCTAGCAGTCACACTACTGGGGGGCTGTGGAGGGGGTCGCCTCTCAAACTAGGGTTCCTGCTGATGACACTGAGCGGTTGACACTCACTGCTAGTCGTGGCCAGGGGCCCACGGAGCTGAGTGTGGTGTTGGTCAGGGTCGAGCCCCCGGGAGGTCCCTGACCCCCTGTTCCACAGGGATACTGCTCCCCCAGAGTCAAGGGCCCCCACTGCCTGGTGCTCTGCTCTCATGGCCCCATCTCATGTGGTGTTGGGGGGCCCCAACACCCCCCAGGGTCCCTTCCCTACTCCTGCCATGCCAGCGTGGAGGCCCTGGGGGTGGGGGCGGGCCTCTCTGCGGTCTGCTCTGAATCCAGGCTGGATTACCCAGCCCCTGTAGACATCCTGGGCCGGTTTTGGGGCTAGGATGCTGGCCATTTGGGGGACCTATCTCCCAGTGGCCCCCACTGCCTCTGAACCTGCTTCTCAGGCTCGTTCTCCCAGCTGCTCCCCAAGTACCGGGGATGGACTTCAAGTTCCCGAGTTTCCCCCAGACCTGGAAGAGGGGTGAGGATGGACGGCACTTGGCTGTGGAGGTACCTCTCAGGCCCCTGCACGCCTCAGCCCCTCTGAGTCCTCCTGTCGCTGCAAAGGGCAAGCACAATGGGGGTCTAACTCCTCGGAACAACAACCATGGAAAGGAGAGTGAAAACCTTTATTTGGAAAAGTCGCCCGCATGAACACGGTTGAGAAAAAACACAAAAAGGAGTAAAAGTGAAACCAAAGAACCAAGAAAATCTTCAATAAAATGTAGAACCAATCACTTCCTTGAGGAAAAAGGGCTTTGGCTTGTTTCTGATAAAACGCCTCACTGTGCCCCATGGGGCGCGGCCAGGCCTCCGGTCCTGGGGTGAGGTGGGGCAGGATAGCACCTTCACTCTGGGGTTTTCGGTCCGGGGTTTGCCCTCAAGGAGGAGTCGTGGTTTCTGCTGGCAGGCATGAGTGACGAGAGCCTCGGGAGGGGGCTCAGCTCACCAGGGCTCACGCTCATGTGTGAGTGAGGTCCCTGGGAGACCTGACTTTTGGCTGAGCAAGTGTTTGCTGACAGCCTCTAGGATCTGAGGTAAGTCAAGCTCAGGGCTGGGGGTGGGGGGAGGGAAGGCAGTGACAGCTGAGCCCAGAAAGGAAAGAGAATCAGGCGCCGGGGTCTGACTGGGATGAGGGGACGTGGTCGGGCAGCACGAGGAGGGCACTTCAGGCGCAGATTCAGGCAGGCGGCAGGAGGGGGCTGCAAACCCCCCGCACCGACACTGTTCTGGGGGTGGGCAAAGCATAGAGCATCGAATCACGGCTTTTCCATCTTTCTCTTAAAAGAATCCTAGCTAGTCGAGTTGGTCAGGAACGTTGGGTCCCCTCTTGCCTCTGTCTGAGTGGCAGGGGCCAGGCCACTAGTCCAGCACCACCTTCCTGGACACCGTCTGATAGAAAACGCCCTGCAGCAGTGCCTGGTAGTTGGGCACTCGGAACAGGTGGCGCTCACCGAAGGCCACGTCATACTCAGCCGCCTTGCCCGTGACCAGGACACGCACGTGGGGCTCATTCACCTGGCGGCCCACCACTACCACGAAGATCTCCACGCCCGCCCGCTGGGCATCCTGCACCGCCTTCTCGATGGTGGCCAGCGTGGCGCCCTGTGAGTTGCCATCCGAGAACAGCAGCAGCCTCTTTTTGGCGGGGCCAGATGAGGCCTCGCGGTAGAAGCGGGTCACGTAGCCCAGGGCGTCCATGACATCGGTGGCATCATTGAAGAAGTCCATGGAGTCCACTGTGTTGGCCAGCACAGTGTAGTTCTGCAGGAACTGCAGGGCGGCACGCTCCGGCCGCTGCTGCCCTGTGCCACTGTACTGCACCACTGCCACGCGCACGTCCTGGTCTGGGTCTGTCCGGCTTGCTGTCAGGAAGCGCTCTGCCAGCCGCTTGGCAAAGCGCTTGGTGATGTCAAAGTTGTGGCTGCCCACGCTGGCTGAGCCGTCCAGGAGGATGGTGATGTCGGCCGGGGAGGAGAAGGTGACTGTGGGCAGAGCAGCTGTGAGCATGCACCACAGGCCCTGGGAGCCTGCCCCGCCCCCTATGGCTTCTGGACCCCAGCGCCCCCCACGAGTGCCCCATCCACCCCCCAGTACTCACTTGGGCAGGTGTAATCTGGACATTTCTTGTCTGTAAAAGAGAAAACCCCACAGCATGAACCAGCGATCACAGGGACCGCTGTTCCTCCTGTAACCCCCCAGCAGGAGGACACCTGCACTTTGAGGTGGAAGGCATAGCCACCACTGTCTCCACCCAATAGGAGGGGTGTCCCTTATTCCAGAGGGGGCCTTCTAGTGATGCAAGGGTCCTCCAGGCACCAAGCTCAGGGCGGAGGAAGGGTGTTCTACAGCACAGGCTGATGCTGACTCCGCACCCACTGTGCCAGCTGGGATCCTGAGTCTGAGCCTGAAGCCCTTCTAGTTGCTGACCAGCAGCTGCAGTGTGGACTCCACTCTGATCCTGGGCCAAGCCCAGATGGATGTGGCAAGTGTGTCCCTTACATGGGAACCTCTGAGGGGTCTCAGGCTCCAAGGCCCACCACTGCCCACACATTTGGGTGCACCAACCCTCAGACCCCTGTGCACATGTGTGCAGTGGGAGACACGGTGCAGCCCGCACTCAGGGACCCCCTGTGTGGATGCCAAGCCATAGGCAGTCAGGCCACAACCTCCAGAGTAAGAATGGGGAGCAGCTCACGGGGGCGTGGACATGCTGCTGGCCATGGACATCTGCGGCCACTGCAGGAGGTCACAGTGAGGGGAGAGCAGAGCCACGGGGCCCGCCTGCCATGCTCACCTATGCAGATCTGGGCAGTGATGTTCTTCAGGAATCCATCGTCCAGCAGCTCTGCGTAGTTTTCCTTGACCAGCGAGATGCCTGGCCGTCCCTGGGGTGCCAGGCCTTGGCAGGAGATGACGTTGAGCTGGTCGGAGCCCGCAGCCAAGCCAAAGACATCCTTGATGCCCACGGAGACCACCTTGGGGGAGGAAAAGCGTTGGTTAGGGCCCTTGGTGGGGACAGTCCCCAGAGCCCTTGGGCGTGAGGGCAACAGTGCAGCATGGAAGCTGCCCCACCTGGATGTCAGGGCCGCAGAGCACGCTGAGTGGGGTGGTGTCCCTCTGGGTGTCAGAGCGGCCGTCCGTGATGACCAGGGCAATGCGGTTGTTCGGGGTGGGTGGCAGTAGCCGGCTCCGGGTGTACTGCAGAGCCTCGCCCGTGAAGGTGCCCCCACCCATCCACTGCAGCTTCTTGATGGCCCTGCAGGGCCACAGAACCACCAGGGCAGGAACCAGGAGTCAGGTGGCGAGGGGTCAAGGGCAGGGGCAGGGCAGGGCCAGGGCCAGGGTCAGGGCCCAAGTGGGCCTTGGGCTACGATGTGTGTGCAGGCGCCCAGTGGCCACACTCACTCCTTGAGGTCCTGGGTGCTCCTGATGCTGGGGTCCCTCAGGTCCACATGCTCCTGCATCTGGTTATGGCTGTACTGTACCACGCCGGCATGCGACTGCCCAGGTTCAAACTGCTCAAGAGAGCCGCCACCATGAGGAGCAGCCCCAGGGATCCCTGAGGCACTGCTGCTTCTTCCTGCTCAGGTCGCAGGAAGTCCACCCACCCCCAGCCTGGGTTGGACTGGCCCCCAGGCCCCAGATGGCTCTCGTGCTCTGCTGGGCTGGGGGCTTTGGCTTTTTAGAAACAAGGCATCTCTCTTGTGGCCCCCAGCACCCAGCCCTTCCACTCTGGTGTCAGGACAGACCCTGGCCTCCCAGGGAACCTTTATCCCCGAGAGGCCAGGGCGGCCGCCTCACCTTGACCAGCTCGTCCCTGCTCAGCCGGTCAATGACCTTGACGATGAAGTCCTTGGCGATCTCGAAGTTCTGTAGGCCGATGCTCTCGGAGCTGTCCAGCACGAAGAGGATGTCGATGGGCCCGCACTTGCACTCTGCAGGCAGCAGGGGTACGGTAAGCCTCAGAGCCCTCCCAGGAACCCCCCCCCAAAGCAGGGCAGCGCGGGGTGGGGGCTCAAGGACTGGGGTCCTGGGGAGAACTCCTGTCCCCCATCCCTGGTTGTGTGAATGACCAGGGAGGACCGGCAGGCCAGCACCCGGGCCAATGCGGGGGAGGGGTGGGCGGGCCTGCCCATCCCCCAGGTGAAGAGTCAGACTCACCACAGCAAGCTGGGAAGAGAAGCAAGAGGTGGTCATGTGGTGTCGAGACTGACCTCCCAGCCAGCTCCCCCGCACCCCTCCACCTCTCCACCTCCCCCCAGTTTCCTCTCAGGAGGGGCCCATGCCTGCCTGCCCTCCTGCCTGCCCACATCCCCCAGTCAGCATGTGGCAGGACGCTCTTTCTAATCAGGGTAGTTATCAAGGGGGAGACACTCACAGCACATTTTCATGATGATGTCCAAAATCTCGCACTCCTGGTGAGGGAAAAGACACTCCCAGGAGACGGAACTGGTTCTCCTGTGGCCCCCCTGCGGGGAGAGGCTTCCCAGGGCTTGGGGGTGAGGCCAGCCCTCCAGGTCCCCCTCTCCTGGGACTCCAGCTGGGACCCCAGAGGGGCTGGGCTGGGCAGGGTATCCCCTTCCCAGAGCAGGCCCTGCTCTGCCTGTGAGGTCCCTGCCTGGGGGCATGGACATCTGAGGTGGCCTCTGATACGTGGCCGCAGGTGTCCCTCTGGTGGCTCTGTACATTCCTCCATGACCATCACACATTCCCACCGTGACCTCCATGTGCCCCCGTGGCCCTTGTGTGTCGACTGTGGCCTTCAGGTGTCCCCTTGTGACCTCCAGGTGTCCCCCTGTGACCTCCAGGTGTCCCCCTGGGGCCTCCACATGCCCCCCTGTGGCCTCCAGGTGTCCCCCTGTGACCTCCAGATGTCCCCCTGGGGCTTCCACATGCCCCCATGGCCCCCAGGTGTTCCCAATGACTGTCATGTCCCCTGTGGCCTCCATGTGCCCCCCTGTGACCTCCATGTGTCCCCCTGGGACCTCCTTGTGCCCCCATGGCCTCCAGGTGTCCTCCATAACTGTCACATCCCCCGTGGCCCTTGTGTCCCTCTGGTGGCCTCTGAGTGTCCCCCATTGGTCTCCACGTGTCCCCCTGGGGCCATCCTGTGATCCCTGCTGCTGTCAGGCTCCCCACCCCTACAGGAGCCTTGGCCAGAGTGGTCAGTCCCCAAGGATGCTCACAATACTTACGTCTGGCCCTGGTGGTCCCACGTGTCCTGGGGGTCCCTGTCAGAGAAAGGATAGGAAAAGGGTTGTCAGGGTGGATGCTGGGGCCATGCTGATTCCTGGGCTGCAGATCTGACAGGAGCCCTTGGCTGACCCCCTTTATGCAGGGTCCCCCAACCCCAGGGAGAGCTGAGGCTTCTGCACATTAAAGGCTGGGGAAACTGCTACTGTTGTCCACCTGGTGACCACTGTCCAATTGTCCTTTCCTGGCGGTCAGTGGGAACTCGCCCCCGGGGGAGAGTGTCCCAGCAGGTCTAAAGGTGCCACCTTGATGGGCAAAGTGCCCGGCCTCACCCAGGCACCACCCGAGGCCCTGATGCCCGTCACAACTTGTCCAGAGACCTGCCCTCCCCTTCTGCCCACCCCTTCATGCTCAGCTCTCAGGACCCTGAAACTTCATGTACCCCCAATCCTCCTGGAGCCCATCCCCAGAGCCTTGCTCCCAGCTTCTCACCACCCCAGACTCCACAGCCTCAGGGACGGTGCCCACCTGCCCATGGACCCACCTGGGGGCCTTCGGGACCTCGGTAGCCCTTTGCTCCTTTGGCGCCTCGTGGAGCAATGTCATTATTCTGGAAAGACACAATGCAGTGTCACAGGTTTGCCATGTGTGGCCAGACCACCTGCTAGGGGCCTGGCCACCAGCCCCTTTGACCCCCAGAGCACTCAGCTGCCCTCAGAGTCACATTCCCCGGTGGTCCGTGGGATCTGGGCCCTCGAGGCTGAGGCTGACCGAGGATGTCGCCAAACAAGGTGGGCTTTGCACTCACATCCTCTCCGGGGTCCCCGGCTTCTCCCTCGTCCCCCTTGAGGCCAGGGTAGCCTTTGGTGCCCTGCAGGTGATGGAGGGCACATAGTTAGGGGGAGCCGGCCCAGGGCTGGGGTGGGTGCTGGGGCTCTGGGCCTCTAGGGGGCAGGCCTCTGGGGTGGGCCATGGAGCCAACAGATCCCAAGGGGAGTGTCAGTCAGCAGGGGCCTCTGGGGCCGAGACAGAGACACAGGCGGGGCCTTGGCGATGAGTGGACAGAGGCGGGGCTGTGTGTCTGCATGGGTTTGCTCAGGTGTGGGAGCAACGTGCTCGCACAAGCAGGTGTGCCCGACCACACCTCCCATGGCCAACAGAGCAGAGGGCGTGTACTCACATTTATCCCAGGAGGACCTCTGCTGCCTGGATAGCCCTGCGGGAAGGCGGGACAGTCACACCAGTCACAGCAGAGGGGCAGCCCCAGCCAGAGAGCCATGTGCCCCACTGGCTTACGGGGGCATCAGGGAGGACTCGGGGTACTCACGGGAAAGCCGGGGAAGCCTTCAGTGCCATTCCCAGGGGGCCCGTCTTCACCCTGGGGGAGCAGATGGAGTACAGGCACTGCAGGGCTCACCCAGGCTGGCTGCTTCCAGACTCTGGGCCCCAGGCAATCTCCCGCCCAGGATGTACCATTTGCCCTGCGTCACTCACCCTCTCACCCATCAGCCCGGGGTCTCCAGGGGGGCCTGCAGGCCCCGGAGCTCCTCTGGGGCCCTAAGGAGGAGAAAATGAAGTGGACTCTGGGTAGCAAGCCACACAGGCTTGGAGGCACGAGGCCTCCAAGAGGAAAGAAGAGAATTAAATAAGATGACATGTTATCATGCAGTGCATAAATCACTCAAAGAAAGGTTTTTAAACCAGGAATCCTGGAGGCCATGCCACCTTTGGGCCTTAGAGGCTACACCTGCCCCAAGTTCACCCAGGGAGCGACCCAAGAAGGAGGTGAGCAAAACAAGGATAGGGATCTACTGTGGGGTCCACACACAGGGTCACTGTGGGGGATTCACACCCAAGAGCCCAACTAGAGGGGGTGCAGGAACCAGCAGAGACACCACAGGGGTGGCCAGCGCCAGCATGTCAGCAAAGCTGAAAAATCGTCAAGGTCTGAGTTCATAAGGAGAAAAACAGCAACAGACCTTCTCAAATCAAGTTCATAAGGCATAACACACAAGGAAAGAAAAAAGGAGTTTGGAAAGAAATAAGCCAAACTGTTGATGCTGCTTCTCTCTAGGTGGGGTTTTAGATTTTAATACTCTTTTTAATATTTTTCTGCATTTTCTAAATGTCATCAAGAGTCACACATTCCATGAAGTGAAATGAAACATTTATGTGTAGGAGCCCAGGGTGTCTCCCAAAGAAGTCTGGGTTGGGGGTGGGACAGGGGTCAGGCTAATCCCTCCTAGGATAGCGGCAGGGAGGGCTACTCACCTCAGTCCCTGGGGGCCCCTCATCACCTCGGTATCCTTTTGGCCCAATGGGGCCAGCCTCGCCCTGCAGAGAGAGGACACACCCGATGGGCCCCATCTGACCCACAGTGGCCCCCAGCCCCACACCCCACCCTTGCTGGCTGCTCCATCCTGCCGCTCCCTGGGGGCCATCGCCTGCCTTCCCATCCAGTCTCTTGGTCCCCCAAGGACTCCACAGACCCCTGACCTATCTCAGGACAGGAAAGGGATGGGAGTGGCCCTGTATGGGAGCGCATCCTGGGAACCCAAGGAACTGCCTGAGACATGGAAACACAAAACTGGGTGGATCCCCTGGGGCACCCACTGCGGGGGGACAGGGATGCCCACTGCAAGGGCACACGGGACGGGCGAGGCCTGGTGGCCAGCTGCACAACAGGGGAATGGGGCCCTATCCTGTTTCTCAGTTGCCTTTCCCTGCGATTTGGGAAAACACATTTCCCAGGCCCTTCTGCATGGGCCCTGGCGTCAGAGCTGACCTCCTGTGGGGTCTGGAGTCAGGAGGAACTGGTGGGGCCCCTGACAGGGTTGGGGGGTGGGGGTGGGGCTGAGTTCAGAAGCAGAAGACCTGGGGCCGGAAGTTGAATGTGCAGGTGACCAAGTGTCACCTGGGTTGGGAGCCACAGGTCCAGGGGACCATCCCCAGTTGGGCACAGGCTGGGGAGACACAGGGCCCCCCCAAAGGAGGCAGCCATTCCCAGCAGTACCCAGGGTTCCTGCGGCCTAGGAGGGGCCTCCCTTTGCCCCACACTCTCGGCAGCTTGCTTTTATTGCAGCGACCAATTACTCTGAGAACTAACGTGGTTGGGATGCACCCAGGAGCCCATGCCGGTCCCGCTTCTAGTGTTTTGTGCCTTTAGAGTTTGAATGGCTTCCCAACAGTGCCGCAGGAAGAGCCTGGGCAGAATATGTCAGCACCACTGGCCGGGAGCAGTCACAGCTCCTCAGTTACTGTCCAGGAAAGGCCAGGGCCCGGGAGGGGCCCTGGCAACAGGGCTGCTCAGCCTGAGGCCACAAGAGTCAGCTGTGGGAATGGGGTGGACACGGAAAGAGCAGGGGCATGTGACAGTTGTTCCGGAAAGAGACACATAGAGATGAGGGGCTTTAAACCTGATGGAATCACATTTCAATCATTGGGACAGATTGCACTCATGTGTGTTGTGACAACGGGCTGCCTGTTCACTGAAAAAGCCAAGCAGGGCAAGCGCACCCCTCTTCCATGCTCCTGACGAGTCAGAGGTGAGCAAAACCACACTGAAAGAGGTGAGTGCATCTGTAAATCTTTGTGCACAAGCAGGACAACCTCAAGTATAAGGCACCCCAGACGAGCTCAGGATAGATGAGAACAACATCTGCCCTAGGGATGCGGCACCCCATCCCCTACCACCGTGGGGAGCATAGACCCTGGCGGGAAGGGATCAACTGCATGAACAGCCCAGCAGAGACCACACTCGGCCCAAAAACACACCAACAGTCAAACCGGGAGATGAGCAAACGTGTGGACCCAGTCTGATCACAGCTCATGTTGGCAGAGGTGTGTGTGCAGCCTGTTTTACATTCTTGGGGGAGTGAGTGGGAACCAGATGGGCAGGTAGGTAGGATTATTTGGCAAATGTCAACTGATACACGTAACACTGGGACTAAGACATTTTGCTGCTAAGAATTTACATTCTGGATATTGCCTTGGAAGTTCTTCAGGATGGATGGATGAGCAGATGGGTGGGCGGATAGATGGATGGATGGAGATGTACATCCATGGATATATGATAGATGACTAGACATATGGGTGGATGGATAGATACATACTTGTGTACACAGGTGATGGGTGGATGGACAGATGGATAGATACACATGTGTAAACACTGTGAAAAAAAATGCAAAAAAGCAAAATGGCTGTCTGAGGAGGCCTTACAAATAACTGAGAAAAGAAGAAAAGTGAAAGGCAAAGGAGAAAAGGAAAGATATACCCATCTGAATGCAGAGTTCCTAACAATACCAAGCAGAAATAAGAAAGCCTTCCTCAGTGATCAGTGCAAAGAAATAAAGGAAAACAATAGAATGGGAAAGACTAGAGATCTCTTCAAGAAAATTAGAGATACCAAAGGAATATTTCTTGCAAAGATGGGCACCATAAAGGACAGAAATCGTATGGACCTAACAGAAGCAGAAGATATTAAGAAGAGGTGGCAAGAATACACAGAAGAACTGTATAAAAAAGATCTTCATGATCCAGATAATCACAATGGTGTGATCACTCATCTAGAGCCAGACATCCTAGAATGCAAAGTCAAGGGGGGCTTAGGAAGCATCACTACAAACAAAGCTAGTGGAGGTGATGAAATTCCAGCCGAGCTATTTCAAATCCTAAAAGATGATCTTATGAAAGTGCTGCACTAAATACGCCAGCAAATTTGGAAAACTCAGCAGTGGCCACAGGATTGGAAAACGTCAGTTTTCATTTAAATTTCAAAGAAAGGCAATGCCAAAGAAAGTTTAAACTACTGCATGATTGCACTCATCTCACATGCTAGCAAAATAATACTCAAAATTCTCTGAGCTGGGCTTAACAGTGTGTGAACTGTGAACTTCCAGATGTTCAAGCTGGATTGAGAAAAGGCAGAGGAACCAGAGCTCAAATTGCCAACATCTGTTGGATCATACAAAAAGCAAGAGGGTTCCAGAAAAACATATACTTCTGCTTTATTCACTACGCAATAAAGCCTTTGACTGTGTGGATCACAATAAACTAAAAAATTCTGGAAGAGATGGGAGTACCAGACCACATTACCTCCCTCCTGAGAAATCCGTATGCAGGTCAAGAAGCAACAGTTAGAACTGGACATGGAGAAACAGACTGGTTCCAAAACATCAAGGCTGTATATTGTCACCCTGCTTATTTAACTTATATGCAGAGTACATCACGCAAAATGCTGGGCTGGATAAAGCACAAGCTGGAATCAAGATTGCCAGGAGAAATTTCAATAATCTCAGATACGCAGATGACACCACACTATGGCAGAAAGCAAAGAAGAACTAAAGAGCTTCTTGATGAAAGTGAAAGAGGAGGGTGAAAAAGTTGGCTTAAAACTCAACATTCAGAAAATTAAAATCATGGCAAATAGATGGGGGAACAATGGAAACAGTGAGAGACTTTATTCTCATGGGCTCCAAAATCACTGCAGGTGGTGACTGCAGCCATGAAATTAAAAGATGCTTGCTCCTTGGAAGAAAAGCTATGACCAACCTAGACAGCATATGCAAAAGCAGAAACATTACTTTGCCAACAAAGGTCCCTCTAGTCAAAGCTATGGTTTTCCAGTAGTCATGTATGGATGTGAGAGCTGGACTATAAAGAAAGCTGAGTGCCAAAGAATTGATGCTTTTGAACTGTGGTGTTGGAGAAGACTCTTGAAAGCCCCTTGGACTACATGGACATCAAACCAGTCAATTGTCAAGGAAATTAGTCCTGAACATTCACTGGAAGGACTGATGCTGAAGCTGAAACTCCAATAATTTGGCCACCTGACATGAAGAACTGACTCGTTGGAAGAGACCCTAATGCTGGGAAAGATTGAAGGCAGGAGGAGAAGGGGATGACAGAGTATGAGATGGTTGGATGGCATCACCGACTCGATGCACAGGAGTTTGAGCAAGCTCCGGGAGTTGGTGATGGACAAGGAAGCCTGGTGTCCTGCAGTCCATGGGGTTGGAAAGAGTCAAACATGACCAAGAGACTGAACTGAACTGACACATATGTGCACAGGTGATGGGTGGATAGACAGATAAAGATGGATGGACACATGGACGGATGGACAGATGAGTTGATTGAACGATGGATGTTGATACTTACAACAGTATTTTTCTGTAAAGCAAAACACTGGAGACAGTCTATGCAAATGATGAGGGGCAGGAAGCAGACCCTTCCAAGGATGCCAAGGAAGAGGCCCCATTGCAGGCCAAGGGTTCCCAGCCCAGGCTTCACCCTGCATCTCAGGGGCCCTCAGGGCCTTGTGGTCCCTGGGGGCAGCCCTCACCCAACAGGAGGTGGTGGGTGGAGTCCAGAGCCTCACAGGACCCAGCTCCCTCGCCATGCAGCCTCACCATGCACACTGGTCAGTTTGCTGTGTGGTCTGTCTCTGCACTGAACTGCCAGCATCCCTGCCCCATGAGGGTGGCACCAGGCTGTGTGTCCCCCTCCCAGTGATTCCCCAGGGCTGGCTGGAGCTCCAGTGGGTTCTGCAGACCTCTTCCAGGACCCACTGGCCACCAGGAGTGCCAGGATGCCACCAGAGAACCAGCATGGGCTGCCACACCCATCAATGTGCTGTGGCAGCTTCGACAAACTCGACAGCCAGGCTCCTGCCTTGTCCCTCTGGCCAAGGGCCGCCCAGTAGTGACAGCCCATCCCAACCTGCCTCGCCTCTGTGTGCATTCTGTCACCCCACATGCCCTCCACTTGTACTGTGGCAGGACCCAGTCAGGGTCTGGAGAAGACGGGCTGAGAGCACCGGGCAGTGGAGGGGTGGGGAGGTTGGGCACGATGCTCCCTGGGGGAGTAGTTTCAGCTCTCCCATCCAGCTGCTCATAGCTTCCAGTCTATTCCCTGACTGCTCCTCCCACCCAGCCCACTGCTTCTTCAGGCCTCCACTGTCTTCCCCTTCCCTAGCATGGCCTCTAGAAGGTCACTCCCAGGAATTCTAGAATGGTCCTTGAACTGACACTCCCAAGTCAACTTCCTGCCAGCATCTCACCACCAGGCTCCAAACACTAAGGGAGGTTTACAGTTTATCTCCAGTGTGGTGACTGTCTGGGCTCAGTCCTCCGAGAACCTGCCCCCCTCCCCAGGCTGGAGGGGTGCCCAGGGCCCAGACTCTAGCACGCCTCTACTGCTGCCAGCCCTGCCCCCACTGGTCTTAATGGCTCACTGCCCGGCTTCCACCCTCACTGACCTCTTCCAGCACTAGCCACACCAAGGCACCCTCCCCACTCTGAGGGCAGTGTTGGGGGGCAGCGTGGGGGTCTTCGCTCAGGGCTGCGTCCTGGCAGTGCCCACCCAGGGACAGGGCTCCCCCTGTGAGCACTGGTCCACCTTGCCAATCTGTACCAGCCCCCCTGGCAGCCATCCCCCAACCCCAGACACCCCAGGTCTCCAGGCCACACCCCCACAGGAAGCACCTGGGCTGGTGGTGAGGAGACCTCCCCCTGCACCTGTGAACTGCTCCCATCTGGCAGCACCACCCCCCCCACTCCAGCGGCCAGTCTTCCTACCGGGTCACCAGGGACACCGACGGGGCCTTCTCGTCCCTGGTCACCTTGGGGTCCAGCTTCACCCTGGGGAGGAAAAGCCACTGAGGAGGAGATGGAGGAGGACTGCTGCCCTTGGGGGTCACGGGCTGAGGTCCGGCAGCTTCTGTCATCCGCTGTGGATAGGCTCGCTTCCCTCTCACACCTGTCCTCCAACGTGACACGAGCTTAGCCATCAGGTGACTCATGCTTCCGAGGGGCCATGATGAGGGGCCAATACCCCTGCCGAGGCCTGGAGGCAGCTCGTTGTCCCCCTGGCGGGGGTGGGGGTGCTGGCCATACTCCCCTCTGTGAAACGTAAACTTAAGAACAAGCAGGGTGATGCTGACGCTGTGGTGGGCAGAGCAGGGAGGCCGAAGGATCAGCGTTCTGCCTCTAATTCAAATCTGTTGCTGACTTTTCTCTGCAGCTTGGGGCCCTGGGGACGAGGTCCCACAGAGGCAGTGGGAGGGAGAGGGGGATCTTTGGGACATGTGAGTCCAGGGTGTGGGTCACCCATGTCTCAGGACCAGAGGGTCGTGGTGGCCTGGCCTTGATTCTGATGGCCTGACCCCAGTCTGGCCTCGTCTCTGCCCCCTGAGGGCATGGGGGTCCCAGCCTGGGGACAGTGACTCACCGGGTCTCCTCTTGGGCCCCGTGCACCTGGGGTCCCTCGAGGTCCTCTTTCCCCAGGGCCACCCTGTGTGGAAGGAGCAGAGTGAGGTGTTGGGCTGGGAGCCCGGGGCCTGGGCTCGGGGCTGTCCTCCCAGCAGACACCAGGATGTGCAGTCTCTCCACCTCAGATGCTGCCCTGTCCACCTGGGGCCCTGTGGGCTGCACCAGACACATCGGCCACTGCCTGGTGAGGCTCAGAGCACCCACTCACCCTCTCTCCAGGGGCTCCATCTGGTCCTGCATTTCCCTGGAGTAAAAGGAATTGACATGAGTTCGTCAGCAGGAGGCTCTCTGCTGAGTCTAGGGCGTCATGGGTGGGAGGGCTCCTACCTCATCGCCGGCTTCTCCCTTCTCTCCTGGGGGACCAGGCTCTCCGGGCTCACCCTGAGGACGACAGCGCAGACCATCTCCCCTGACCCTATGGCCCTCCCAGGTGCGGGAACCCCCCCCACCTGGCATCAGGGAAACATGCTCACTCACCTCATCTCCAGGGGGCCCCGTGCTCCCTGGCCTCCCAGGCTCCCCGTCTGCTCCGGGCTCACCCTGGAAAGACCCGAGGGTCAGCCTTCAGGAGGCCATGCCCGGCTGTCCTGGGGGCCCGTGGTCCCACGCTGGCCCTCCTCAGCCAGGCTTCAGGCTGTGGTCCCTGACGACCCGAGCCACCCACATCTGTGCGCCAAACCCACTTCCCAGGTTCAAACACTGCCCATGGCTAGGGCCAGCCGGGCCCTCTAGAGTGCATGTCTGGGGTCGTCAGGCTGGGGGCTGGCACCCTTAGACCTCAACCACACTCCAGGACATCCATGTTGCTAGGATGCGTTTGGGGCAGAATCCACGTTACTCCTCCAACTTATCCAGCATTTTCTGTTGCTGAAAACCCAGAGAAATATCAGCAACAGATTCAAATTAGAGGCAGAACGTGAATCCTCAGGCCTCACTGCTCTGCCTGCCACAGTTTGAGTATCTCCCTGCTAACTCCTGAGTTTACATTTCACATGAGCAACTCGATCCTGGGTGGACCGGAGACCTGCAGGCTGCATGGACGGTCCTGAGGTGGCCAGAGAGGCCTCAGAAGGATGAGCAGGGGCAGGAAGTGCAGTGGGGGTGGGGCACGGCCAAGGCTGGGCACCCAGTGCTCCCCCAGGCACAGGCTCCCATGCCCATCCCTGCTAGCCCGGGAAGGGCAGTGGGGCCAGGTCCCCAGACTAAGGCCAAGAACCTGCTTCCGGAAGAAATTCCTCTTCAATGCCGGGTGGGCCATGAAGCCCCAGCCGGGCCCAGCCTCTGGGCCCGAGTCACTGACCTTCTCTCCTTTCAGTCCGAAGGCACCTGCGTCACCCTTGGGCCCCGAGGGTCCTTGGACACCCTGGGGAGAGGATGCAGAGTCAGACCACAGTCTCAAGCAGCAGCCAGCAGGGCAGGTCCACAGGCCACAGGCATGCGTGACTCCGCACAGTTGGCAGGAGGGCTGAGGCAATTTTCACTCCTGAGAGCTTGCAGCCTTAAGATGTGGGTGAGAGAAAGTGACTTACGTCGAATCCGGGCGAGCCCTTGCAGCCTGGCAGGCCGGGGTACCCTGTCTCCCCCTGCAAGGAGGAAGGTGGGTTTGGGGGTCAAGCCTTCCAGCTCTGGCTCATCTACCGTTTCCTAAGAAAGCTCCATCCAGTGGAAGATGCTCTGAGCTTGTCTGGGTGACTGAGGGTCCATTGGGACCTGAGGCTTGGCAGAAAATGTCTCCGGCCTTCCATGCTACCCCAGAGTTGCCCAGGGTGGCCACACAAGAGACCCCAACCCTCCCACATCCTCTAGGATAGCCAGCCTGGCCTACCATCCCTTCCCTGAAACATGCGCCCCTCCTCCACCCTCCCCGAGCTGAGGGTGACCTTCATGCCATCCACGCCGTCCACGCCACGCTTTCCCTTCTCGCCCTGAGAAGTGCAAAAATCAAAGGTCAGACGAAGGTCAGACTTCACCGCTTCAGGCAGCATCCCCACCGGCTGTGCCCCTCTGGCATCTCACCTTGTAGCCTTTGGGTCCCCTGGAGCCCTGTGGAGACAGAAAGGGAGTGTGAGGGGCTTGGTCTCCCCATCGTGGGGTGAGGCACCCCCAGCTCACTGCAGCCCAGGCATGCCGGGAACGGGCAGCATCATCCTTGTCCAGAGTGGGGGGCCACTCCATGCTCCGAGGACACGCCCCAAAGCCACAGGTCACTCACCTTCTCCCCTCGGCTCCCTTTTTCTCCCTACACAGCAAACAGAGGAAAGGAAGGGGCTGTGAAGGGTGCTGGAGGCCTGATGCCCTGAGGCCCAGGGCAAGGCCGCGTGGTGGGGGAGAGACCCACCTTCATGCCCTGGTAGCCGACGGGTCCAAGGTCCCCGGGTCTTCCCTGCAGCAGAGGAGGGGATGTGTTAGACAGCCCTGGGAGCAGGAAACCCCCACCCAGCCCCCTCGCTCCCCACCTTACTCAGGCCTGGTCAGCTGGAGAGGGCCGGCAGGCTGACCACTGACCTGTGTCCAAGAAGCACCCTGCTGCGGAAGCCCAACCCCACTCCTGGGGGCTCTCAGTGGGGCTCCAGGGAAGGAGAGACACAGGGCCCCCGGGGGCGGAGACCACCATGGCTGAAGCAGAGGCCACCTGCTGGCTGACCCCTGCCACCTGTCCTCTGTGAGCAGGTGGGCCTGCGGGGGAGTGCTGAGGGGCATGGGGGTCTGCCCAGGTCGGGGTGCTGGAGAGCCAGCTGTGCCATGTGTCCCCCATTCCTCATCACTCACAGAAGCCGTGTCCTCTGAGGATCAGGCCACATGACCATGGTGATCAGAAACCAGTCATCCTTCTGGAGATTTTCGCAGTCTGGCTCCCTGGCCTCTGGCTTCTCAGCATCCCCACCCCTCAGTCAGCTACCTGGCACTCACAGGGTCTCCGGCTTCTCCTTTCTCTCCTGGGAGCCCCGGCTTCCCTCTTTCTCCCTAGAACAGAGAGCAGATCATGGTCAGAGGACAAATTCCCTTTATTTCTAAAAAGCTAGTGAAAGCAAGCCCCTACTGGGTAACAAACAAAGGTCTATAAAGCTATTCCATCTCATCTCCAGAGTCTATGTGGTTTCCAGGCACCTTTCACACGGCCCAGGGTGTGAGGCCAGGCCCAGGGTCTCTCCCACACACACCCCAAGCCGTGGGGCTGCCGGGCACCAGCCCAAATAACCCTGACTCTTTTCTCTCTGCCTGTTCCTGCTGCTGTGCTGGGCCCCCAGGGGCGGGTGGGAGAGCAGGGTGGGTGCAGCCTGGAAGCTCCCTGTGGGAGGGGGCCAGAGGGCTCCATGGCCACTGGACTTGACACTTTCTAGGAAAAGCCAGAAATCTAGAATTTCATGAGTGAGCTCCTGGGTTGTGAATATTAGCAATGAATTGTGTTTTCCAGTCTGGTCTCGGGCCCATGTTTGCATCCATCCCATGGCAGGCCCACCTCCAGGAGCAGAGCCACAGGGACACTCACTCCAGGAAGGCCATGCCCTCCACCATGGGAAGGAGGCTGGGGCAGCGGACCCCACCCCATGGCAGCCACAGCCACCACATCGGCTGTGGAGTCACCACGCCCAGACCCTCTCCCACGGCTGGGATACCTGCTCAGCACAGCAGGTGGGCGGTGGGTGCTGAGGGCAGCTGCCTGGGGTCCAGCCGCACCCCTAGACCTGGTGCCAGCCTGCAGGTTACTTCCCCCTCTGTCAAGGTAAGCACCGGCAGGGTGTGGCCACCTACCTCGTACCCGGGGTCGCCTCGAGGCCCAGGGGGTCCTCTGGCGGGCTGCAAGACACAAAAAGAAGAGTCAGTGGGGTCACCATCAGGGTGGCCCAGGGGTGGGGGCGGGCAGGGGCCACACTTACCTGGCACTCGTAGGAGCAGCACTGCAGGATGGGAGGACAGAGGGACATGTCAGGAAGCGTGGGCACAGCCACGCTGGCTGCCCGCGCTCAGACTGCTGGTGGAGGATAGGGCACTGGTGGTGCCAGAGAAGGGGGCAGGGAGCAGGGAGGGGCTTACCACTTGTTCCACGTTATTTTTCTGAAAAGTGAGAGAGAAAAGTCAGATTAGCTTTCATTCCTGGGCACAGGGTCTCTGGCACCTGGACACTGTGGGGTGCTGGGGCGAGCCTGCAGGCAGCGCTCACGATCATGTCCGTGATGGTATCAATGGTCTGGCTGATGACTTCCTCAGCATCGCGGCTCTGCCCCCAGTCAGCCGCCGTGAAGTTGCGCCGGTAAGTGTGGTCCGTGGCGATGATGCTCAGACGTGGCTCCTGCCGTGGATGCAACCGGAACGAGGGTGAACATCAGTGACAGTGGGAGCCCCGGGCCCTCCCCTCGTCTACTCCCCTGGAGCCCCAGTCCCTCGGGCTATGTCCATACCCCTCTCCCATTGTAGTCCCTAGGTACCCCCTCCCTCCACTGGGGGGGTGCCCCACCAGGTGGTCGGGCGTGATGGCCACGGAGAAAACTTTGATGCCCAGATGTTTGGCCTCGTTTACAGCATCCTCCAGGCCCCCGCAGGGCTCCTTGTAGCCCTCCAGGGGGTGCCCATCAGTCACCACGATCAGGTACTTGTTCTCCTTCAGGTGGGAGCCCCTGCAGGGTGTGGGGGAGGTGAGACCACCTGGCCCAGTCTCCTCAGGTCACCACTGACCCTGACAGCTCAGGGCCCCATTGGGACCACTGAGCTGAGACCCCTAGACTGGAGGTGAGGAGCAGGGGGCTAGAGACCCCAGAGGGAGATGCAGACCCAAGGGTGGCTCTCAGAGCAGTGTTTCCAGTTTCTCTGTGTTGATCTGGCTGTAAGGTGGGCTTACAGAAAAGGACAAGAGTTGGACCATAAAGAAGGTTGAACACCGAAGAACTGATGCTTTTGAACTGTAGTGTTGGAGAAGACTCTTGAAAGTCTCTTGGACTGCAAGATCAAACCAGTCTATCCTAAAGGAAATCAGTCCTGAATATTTATTGAAAGGACTGATGTTGAAGCTGAAGCTCCAATATTTTGGTCACCTAATGTGAAGAGCTGACTCACTGGAAAAGACCCTGATCTTGGGAAAGGTTGAGGGCAAGAGTAGAAGGGGTTGACAGAGGATGAGATGGTTGGATGGCATCACTGACTCAATGGATGTGAGTTTGAGCAAGCTCCAGGAAATGCTGAAGGACAGAGGAGACTGGCGCACTGCAGTCCATGGGGTCGTGGAGTGGGACACTACTGAGCCACTGAACAACAGCATAGAAAAGGATGTCAAAGCAGAAAATAAAGTTCTGCGGGATCACATTTCAGGCCCCCTCTGCCTTCAGTGGTTAAGGAGACAGTGGACAGCTGGAGGGAGGGGCAGAGGGGTAGAGAGTGAGGGGGCAGCTGGGCGGTGGTCACCAGCACAGCCCCCTTGGGCACTATGGCGGCAGGCACCAAAGCTCGGCCGGCCAGCGGGCAGCAACCAGGCCGCGCTGGGCCGCTCCTGAGGCAGAGCTACGGGGGTGGGGCACGCCACAGCGTGGCGGGCACTCACCCCACGAGCAGCTCCTCCAGGCCCTTCTTGATGGCACAGTCGGTGTACGTGCCCTTGCCGAAGTACTTGACGGCATCCACGCTGCTCTTGAGCGCGTCGCGGCCGCTGGGCATGCGCGTGAGCCCGCGGATGATCTCCACTTCGTCGCTGTAGTGCAGCGCACCCGCATTCCACACGAGGTTGCGGTCACAGCGGTAGTACCTGCGGGCCCAGGATCGTGAGTGGGCCTCCCCGCATTCCGGCTCGCTCTCCTCCCCTGCTCAGACGGCCGGTCCCCTCTCACGCCGAGAGGGAGGAGCCTGTGGTCCCGTGCGCAGCCCTAAGACACTGGTCCCCGCGCAGGGGGGCACATGGAGGGGAGACTGGTGTGGTCAGCCAGCTAGTGACCACCGCATCCCCCGATCTCCAGGGCCTCAGATGAGGAGCCGTGAGCCGAGACCCTATCCAGGGGCCATGGAGTAGGGGACAGACCCTGCATAGGCAGCAGTGGAGCCGGTGACAGGGGACAGGGTCAGGGAGGGGATAGGACCCCTGAATCTGAGTGGCTTCTTCTCTCTGCCCCAGTCAATTTGGCCGAGGATCTCAGGGGGTAGCCAGGCCCCTCCAGCCCATCAGCAGACAGGTGACAGAGGCCTCTGTGGGGCACCAACAGCCCCAAAAGCAGGAAGAGTCCCCAGTTCACAATTGGAGCCCACAGTGGGATGCTGGGTCACCTGGCTGCCCCTTGCCAGCTCCCCGAAGCTTGTCCACACCTGGGCCCTCCCTGGCCTTCATAAACCCGGGCATTTCAAGAGGTCTGGGGTTTCGGTCCCACGGTGCCCTGCATTGGTAGTCCTTCCCTGCAGCCTTTCTGGTGGGTGGGAGGCTGGGGGCCTGTGTCAGCTGGTCAGTGGGTCAGAGTGGGAGGAGGGGTGGGGCCTGCGAAGGTGAGGGAGGTGGGGTGGAGCCTGGTTCTGAGCTTAGCCCTCCCCCTGGCCCGGCCCCACCTCCTTGCAGGCGTGTCCCGTCCTCGGCCACACCCGCTGCCAGGGGCTCCCCCATGTGTGAGTGAGTGAGTGGATGGATGGATGAATGGATGGATGGAGCATGTGGCCCACAAAGCCAACACCAGGCTGGGGCCCCTCTGACCAGGACACTGACATGGGGGTCACTGAGACCTCGGGTCTGGGACTTGGGCTGTGACCATCTACTTGGGCAGTGGTCAGTGTCCAGGTGACTGGTGAGGGGCGCCCCCTCTAGGAACCAGGTGGACCCACGGGGCCTCCAGCCCTCTTCCCAAGCCTGCTCAGGGTGGGGGAGGGGAGCTGTTCAACAATGCGTTTGGGAAGCCCAGGCTGTCCCCTTGGCCCTCCTGGCTAAGCTGGCTAAGCAGCCGGCTCCATCTCAACTCAGTCTTTTTCTAGCCCATCTGAACCACACAGCCCCAGGGGAAGGGACTTGAGTGGCCTGGCCAACACCGCCCTTCTCAAATGGGGGCACTGAGGCCCAGTTCTGCCTGCTGGCTGCAGCAGGGGAGACACCAGCCTGTCTCCACAACTCTCCAAGAGGATGGTGGACGAGAGGAGGAGGATAAGGTCCTACCTGTCCTTCAGGTTGTCGATGAAGCGCTTGGTGAAGGACTTGACCTTGTCCACCAGGGCCCCATAGGGCTTCAGCCTCAAGGCCACACTCTCAGAGGTGTCCAGCACAAAGAATAGGTCCACAGGGCAGTCTGGGCCAGGGATAGGAGGAGAGGCTCAGCCCTGCACTTCCTCTTCCCCAGGTGAGCCCTCACCAGCCCCACTGGCCACTTCCCCAGCCAGTCACCCCCATATGCCCAGTCAGGCCCCAACACTCCTGAAAGAGCAAGGAGACGTTTCTCATTGTGTTTCCAAGTTGAATTTTAAACTACCAGGGAGGGGCTTGACCTTCAGGAGAAGGTGGGCAGGAGCAGGTGACCGTGTTTCCTGAATGACCACCAGGAAGAAACCAGAAGGAGCCGATGATGGAGGCAGAGGGGGTGCAGACACTCAGGGGGCGCAGGGGCTGAGACCTGGTCAGGCCCATCCTCCTCCCCAGGGTCCCCTGCCAGCTGGGCCACATCGAAACGCTTGAGCATCAAGGCAGGGGCCAGGGTCCCCTGGACCTCATGCTGGGTGCTTCTGGTCCAGGCTGGCCTCGCCCAACAGACGCGGCAAGTCCACTCACCTTGGAAGGCGATGGCCCTCGAGGCCACGGGGTCGTCCTGGGCGGAGGCCCAGCAGGCCTGCAGCAGCAGGGGGAGCAGAGCGCTGGGCAGCCTCATGTCACTGGCCGTTGTGTCACCATAGAGCAAGGGCTGGGAGCAGGGTGGGCTGCAGTGACCGTGATGCTGGCCGGGCAGAGAGAAGTCGTGTCTGCTCTCGCTCCGGAGTTCCAGCTCGGGAGGGAGGGAGGGAAGATGGAGGAGGAGCCTGGTGGGGGGCGTCTCTCCCAGCTCTGGGTGAGTCACTGCCTCTCCCCTCCCCCTGGAGCTGCTGGGCTGGAGGATTAACCTCCCTGGTTTTTGAGGACTTTTATTTGCTTACAGTTCTCATGATGAGTTTAAGAAGTCTGAAAAAGAGTGCATAACCCAAGACAAATTTCCCTGAAACATGTTTTGGGCGTTTCCAGTCTTCACCTGGGTCCACCAGCCTCTTCACCTCCCCCTCACTAACCAATTTCTACAAAGCTGTGCTGTTTGTTTAAATGTTTCGACTCCATGGATCTGTCTGACTTGCGAGCTGTCATGTAAATACCTCTTCACGTTCAGTCACATACATATTGACAAAAGGTATTTCATTTTTAATCTGGGGAAGTACAGAACAATACCTATGCCTACATTTATGTGTGTGCCTGTGCTCAGTCGTGTCCGACTCTTTGTGACCGTAGATTGTAGCCCACCAGACCCTCTGTCTACGGGATTTTCCAGGCAAGAATAATGGAGCGAGTTGCCACTTCCTTATCCAGATCTTCCTGACCCAGGGATCCAACCCGTGTCTCTTGAGTCTGCTGCATTGTCAGACAGGTTCTTTACCAGCTGAGCTACTGGGGAGGCTGGTGTGCCTGTGTAGACAGAGACCCAGGGAGGAGCCAAGCCCCTGCTTCTGAGGACAGGCCACCCTGGGGCCTGCTGGGGGTGGGCTCCAGATGAGGCCACACCTACCCCTGTCCCAGAGAACATTCTAGATCTTTCCCAGAGCTGGCACTGTTAACACTGGCCTAATATCAGCTGAAATGTTTTATAGTTTAAGACATGCGGAAATCGTGTAACCATAAGTTTGAGAGAACTTTGGAAACCGTGCATCTCAGTGACTGCTGAAGCATCTCTTCCAGTGTCTCCCCGTACCTACTTTTTGAAGCTTGTGGACTGATTAGGGTGGTTTCTCCTGCCCCGCACCTCACCACCTCTGCTGTGGGCACTTCTCTCTGTGCCTCGGGGTCTGCTGTAGGCGCCCAGCTTCCAAGTCAAACAAAGGGCCTCAGCTCCTCATGCGAGGCTGTTACCTGCCGTGGCCTCTCCAAATCTGAGCTATTTTATCTGCAGAGATAGCAACTCTTAGGTTCTTGCAGGTTTGGAGAAGAAATTGAACCATATTGTGCAAAACCAGGAACTGTGAGTCTGGGGGACAGGGGCCCAGCTGAGTGGTTCTGAACGCATGAGATGGACCCGCCTTGGCAGTGTCAACACCCCCCCCCCCCCCCCCCGGGCCAGCCAGGCCCCTGCCCCCTGCCTGCAGGACTCCCGGGAGCCGGGTAGATGGCACAGCTGCCCTGAGGGACCACCTGCCAGGGTGTAAGGGAGGAAGTTTGGGGCTCAGGGCTTTGCAGTCCCCCACTTGTGGAGAACAGAGAGGACAGGCAGCTGGGTGCTGCTGTCTCTTCCTCCCGCTCCCCCAGGGGCCTCGCTGACCCCTCCCCAGGGCGAGGGTGTCACTCATGTGAAGTCCGAGAGCAGCCTTGGGGGAGCGGGCCTTCCCCACAGCACTGCGGGGACCACAGGTGAGGCTGCCTGGTGGGAGCAACAGAATCTCCTACTTCCAGGCTCATGAGGGGACTGCTACAGGAACACACTCTGCCCGGAGGATGCAAGCCCCGCCCCCCACAACTGCACCTGGCATCCAGCATCTGTGAGAGGTGAGCAACACATCGAGAGATCCACTCGGACCGGGCAGGCAGGTAGCAAGGCTCCTGCAGGTTTGAACGGATCCACCCCACCATTGCATGACCCTGTCCCCGTGGCCAAGGTCTCCAGGGGAGGAGTCAAGGCCCTGGGGAGGGGCTAGGAGACTTGGGGGCAGGAGGCTTGGGGATGGGGCTGTCCCCAGGAAGGGCAGGTGGTGACAGGAGCCCCGCTCCCGTGCCGGGTGGGTGCTTCAGGGAAGCACAGGTCACTTGCCCCAGGGTGCGGCCTGCAGTGTCCTCTGCCCCTAGGTGCCCGGAGGCCGCAAGAGTCGCTCCCTGGGCTCAGGCCTCCGAGGGGCTGGAGCACTGGGCCCCGGGCTCTGATGGGAGCCCTCCGGGAGACCCTCGAACAGACTCCTGCACCTCCCCAATCCTTGAGTCACCAGAAGCCTGCAAAAGTAGGTGTGAGGAAAGAGGAAGTTATCCACCAGGGCGGTCGTCAGGGTTAAAACCCAACCATGGAGTGGGTGGAAGCGGGGAGGAAACGGCATCCGCAGCCACAGCCGGGAAGGGCCTGCTGCCCAGGCCCGCTGATGGAGGTGGGGGTGGGGCGCCCGACGGACCTTCCCTCCCCCTCACTCCCCTCCGTGGAGCAGCAGCGCCCCCTCCACCCTGAGGATGTCCTCAGCACAGCTCAAGGCAGGACAGCGCCTCTTTCTAGGGAAGTGATTTTGCTCAGTCATGTCCAGCTCTTTGTGACCCCATGGATCACACAGTCCATGGACTCCTCCAGGCCAGAATACTGAAGTGGGTAGCCTTTCCCTTCTCCAGGGGATCTTCCCAGTCCAGGGATCAAACCCAGGTCTCCCGTATTGCAGGCAGATTCTTTACCAGCTGAGATACCAGGAAAGCCCAAGCATACTGGAGTGGGTACCCTATCCCTTCTCCAGGGGATATTCCCAACCCAGGAATTGAACTGGGGTCTCCTGCGTTACAGGCGGGTTCTTTACCATCTGAGCTTAATACTCCTCTTTTCTCCTCAGCTGTCCTCCTTCCCTCTCTTCCCACCCTTTTCAGGCAGCGAGTATGGGGGCAGCCCCTTCAGCCATAGTCAGGGCCTGGGTCGTGCCAGGACCCCTGGGGCATGTTCCCCCACCTCCCCCAGCTGTGGGACCCTCTCCAGGATCTTGTGGGGGGCTACTAGCCAGGGGTCAGGCCCCACAGACTCAGAGTCACCCCCAGGAGGGCCAGCAGAGCCACAGCCGAGTGCCTTCATGAATGGAGGGTGAGTGGGTTACAGGGTAAGGAAGTGAGAGCAGAGCAGACCACTTCCCACTATGGTCTCTACATGCGTGCATCAGTGGTGATGCCCTGAGATGGGTGACGCTTCCATGGGTGACACCCCTAGATCAGTGATCCTCCCAGATGGATGACGTTCCCAGATGGGTGATGCCCCAAGATGGGTGATGTTCCCACATGGGTGATGCCCTCAGATGGGTGACACCCCCAGACAGGTGACCCCTCCAAATGGGTGACCCATCCAGATGGATGATGTTCCCAGGCGGGTGAAGCACCATCTGGCCTGGGCAGGTGGGGAATGTGGACATGCTTTGTGGGCCGTGGGGACACCCGTCAGGCCTCCAGGTCTTTGCTCCTTGGCTGTTAGAACAAGTTCACACCTATAGAGGATGGGATGGACAGTGTGCCTTGCTATGGGCAGTGAACCCCAGAACCTCCTCTCCTCATGCTCATAGCATTGTGTCCACACAGTGAAGGTAGCCAGCGGGTGACCCCATGTTGTGCCTCATGCCACCAACCAAGTGGCAGTTCTCTGGGCAGCCTGTTGGTATAATGTCCAGAACACACAACCAACTCTTTCAGGCCTGGCTCTGCACTCTTGGTGACCAGGACCCCGGTGGGGGCTAGTTCTTCCTGGCTGGTCTGGGCAGCTCCAGAGCCCCTATCTGACTCCCTCTCATCCACCTGCCTCTGTGTAGGCCCAGGGTTCAGGCCATGTGCAGTGAGGTCTCTGGTCTGAAGTAATCATATGGATGCAATCCAGAGGGCTTTCCTCTGTCCCATACTTGGGTGAGAGTTCCCATGGCCGCAGTCAGCTGATGGGTTGGATGGTACTAGTAACCCTTGGGAGCAAAGTCCAGTTTGCTGAATGCTGGTTCAGTGGTCTGAAATGGCACTTTCTGGGAAAAATTGTACATTTATAATTACAAACACTATTTTTCAAGACAGAAAGGGTTTTTCCCTATGTTTCCTGGTTCAAGGCTTCCTCTGACTCCAGGTTGGTAGGCAGAGATTACCCCCATTGTCCAGGCAGGGAAACTCAGGAGGGGTGTCTCAGCCATACGGTGGATGAGAGACCCATGGACTCAGACCCAGGCTGCTGCCCACTGCTGAGCCCTCGCTGATGAAGGTACACTGTCTGGCCCCACCCAGGGCTGCTTGGACCCACACCAGGGTGAGCCGTCCTCCACAGTCTCAAAAAACTCAGATTCCTCCTGATAGAACTTTCTAGACCAGAAGGGCCCAGAGGATGGGTTGATGGGGGCCCCAGGGGTAGAGTGAAGTGAGGAGTGTCCCAGGAGCCTTGTTTCCTGAGCGATGACGGTGGGTGTTTCCAGAATGTCCTGCTCCTTCCTGGGTGTGGGTGATGGAAAGCTGCCTTCATTTATAAACACCAAAGACTCAAACCCTCTTAGCATCTGTTGAACAAAATCCTTTTGATTTCTTTTTAATGCCTCAACTATTGAGTGAATTCCCTCCCAACTTAGAACATGATTCATCAAGGAAAATGTTTTCTGCAGCTACACATGTGGTTTCCATGGCGGTATGACCTAGCAGAGGTTGGAGCTGGGGGCACCAGACTAGCCCAGCTCCTGTCCCCGCCCCCAGCGTGGAGCAGCCTCTCCCTCCAGGCTCCTGGGGCTCAGAGGTGTGGACCGGTCATGGCCAGGCTGCCTGCCCAGGAGGAAGCGTTGGTAGATGGGGCATTTGAGTCACGCTGCCCTGCAGGCGGGACCCCTCGAGGAGTGACTCAGGTCCTAACCGTTCTAGCTGGCAACAGAAAGGCAAAGAGCCATTGGAAGAAGGGGCCAGGATGGGAAGGGAAGTGTCCACTGATGCCCACGTGTGCTGGCCACTCCGGATAACAGGAGGCCCCCAGGGCCTCGGCCTGCAGAGTGGGTGGGGAACACCCACAAGGGAGTATGAATTAGAGCCAGTTCATTGCCAGGAAGGCATCCTATAGACATATTTGTAAAACCAACAGGAAAATGATGGGTTTTAATTGAAAAAATGTGGCAACATTCCCCGAGAATCAATGATAGGGATTGTTCAGAAAATTATGGGGCCCCTCACTGTCCGAGGTCCACCAGCTGCAGAGAACAGAATTGGACATGCAGGCCTGGTGTGAGAGGCGCAAGGGGAGGGTTGGCAGCAGGGGGTGCACTGGGGGAGGGTTGGCATTGGGGGGCACAGGGGGAGGGTTGGCAGTGGGGGGGCTCAGGGTGAGTGTTGGCAGCAGTGGAGGGTGTGGGGCACATGGGTAGGGGCAGCAGCCCCTTTGTGCAGATCCAGCAGGGCTCCCCACTTGTCAGGGGAGGCTCTGGACACCCAGCCTCTGGCCGCCAGGTCCCTGGGCAGGAGGGGCTCAGCCTCATCTCGCCTGTGTGCACGAGCCTCTGTGCTCCCCTGTTCATCATGAGCTTCCCTGTGAAACTGCACTGAGAGGCTGTCACCAGGCTGCCCCACCCCTCCCACCCCAGCTGCCCCGAGAAAATCCATGAGTCTGACTGGCTCGCGTCCCAGAGACATGTGCTGGCCTGATTTACTCTGTCATATTGCTCAAGAGCCAAGAGTCGGGTCCTCTGGTCAGCTGGAATCAGAGAGAGGCTGTGGTTGTGTTTGAAAAAACAGTGAAAAGGCAAGGAAAGGGGGAGAGAGGAAAGGGAGAGGGAGGGAGGAGGAAGGAGGGAGAGGGAGGGGGAGGAGAGGCAAGGATCCTCCAGACAGACTGTCTGTGATGGACACTGTGGGGGCTGCTCCCGCGTCCAGGGTAGGGGGCTGGGGCAGTTGCCCATCTGATAACTGTGAGACCTGTAGCGGGGGGTCGCCCCCTGGTCGCACTATGACTTGGCTTGTGGCAGTGGGGGAGTGGGGCTGGCATGGAGGCTGGGCGAGCATCCATAACTGTCTCTGTCACACAGTTCCCGGGGCTTCAGCTGGGGTGCTGCTTGTCTTTGGGGAGGGTGCCCCCCGCCTTTGTAAACAGAGGGTATTTCTTTGCCCTGAGTGGGTTAGGAGGGTAGACATAGGACCTGGAGGACAGACTGAGACACAGAACCCGGCTGCAGATCTGGAGGGGTTAATCTTCCCCCAGCTACCTCATGCTGGCCTCTGGTTCTGTGGAAAAAGCAAAACATCTGGCAATAAAATGTCTCTAATGGGCTCTGAGGCTGCGGGAGAAGCTTGGCTGCCTGCCTTGGAGATGCCGAAGGTTTAGACAGAACTTGGGGGCCCATGGGAGGCCCAGGCAGGACCCAGGGGGAGGGGGCTTCCCAGGCAGCCAGGGACCTGGCTGCCCACCACTGTCTCTCATGGGCCCAGAGCCCACCCGCTAGGGCCCCGGCTGCAAGAGCATTCCTGCAGACAAAGGTCACTCCTGCCCTGCTGGTGTTTGGGCCAGAGGTCCCGAGGCAGAGGCCCTGTGGGGTGGCCAGCCCTGTCCTGGCCGCTTGGAGGTGAAACCAGACTCCATAAGGGTGAGGCCCCCATAGCCGGGGTCCCATACACAGAAGAGGAGCCCAAGGAAGGAGGGAGGCCCCTCCACTGGCCAGGCACAGGATAACCTCAGCCCTGGGTCACCGTGGCCCCTGGCCAGCAAGCCCCGCTCCTTGCTTCTTGCCCAGATAGTCCCAGGACCACAGCGTATGCAGAGGGCCACTGAGCCCCTTCGACCCTCAGCCTGACCGAACCACAGCTCTGGGAAGCTGCTGGTGTCCAGCCAGTTTACCCCAAGGTCCAGAACCCTAGGAGCTGGGGCCATCGGACTGGAGAGGTCCAGCCCTGTCCCCTGTTGTATGACCTCAGGCCAGCCACATCAGCTCCAAAAATTGTCCAGAGAAATCCCACCTCGCTTAGGGTGGGAGCTGGGGTGGGGGTGGTAACGACAGCATGGTGGGGTTAGGGGCATGGCGCTGGCCTGGAGACTGGGTGGCAAGCTTCCCACAAGGCCTGGAGTCGTGGGCACCAGTCCAGTGGGCCCGCCCTCCTGAGCCCGAGTCCACGTTTGGTCTCCATTTTCCCCACTTTAGCCTCACCTCTGGGATGAGCGGCGCTGAGTGTGGGTTGGGGGCAGCTGTGTGCTCAAGGTGAATAGCTGGGGTTCTCTGGAACATGTGGGGCTTGGCTGGGCTCTGCTTGTCCTCAGCCGTCCAGTCACACCCCAGAGAGAGTGTGCAGAACAGAACACTGATGTTCCAGGGAAAGGGGCCTCCAGGGGCCGTGGTTTTAAATTATTCCAAAGAAGCGCCATGACAGCCTCTACTTCCCGCTACGTGTCGAAGGGCCCAGGTGCGGGGCAGACAGGGAGCCCTATCTGCCCTGTGCCAGGCTACGGGTGTGTGCAGGGTGGGCTGAGGGAGATCAGGCCCTTGTCTCTGACCCCCAGGCTTCAGCACCAGGACTGAGGGTCTCTGTGGGCCATGGGCTGGCGCCAGTGTCCTCCATACATGCGGAAGCGGGCGCATCTGACACTGGCTGGAGCTGGGAGGTCTCTGTCTGTGGGCCCCTCTGCTCCCCCCAGGCCCTCTCCCTGGAGGCAGATGAGGACGGGCATGGCAGGAGGGCTGGGGGCAGGACTCCTGGCCAGCACCCCTCCCTCCCATCACTCAGAGTGGCGGGGCAGGGGATGCCTGGAGAAATCATAAATTGGTCACTCCGGATAGGCGAGTGTGCTGGGCCTTGGGCGCCCTCTGCTGCCCTCTGGGGCCTCGTGCAGGCGCCCCCCTCCCAGCCGCGTCCAGGGCCTGAGCCCCAGGGGGCAGGTGGAGCATCTGCATCCAGGTGGGGGGCCCAGGGGACAACCGTGGGCAGGCAAGGGTCTCCTCAGGGGTGTCGCACGGTTTCCTCATGCGTTCTGGGTCTATTGTTTCACTTTATTCTGCTCTGTCTTAGGTTATTTTACTATTGCAGGTGGGGTCATCTCCGCCCACACTGAGTTCATAACCTGACCCTTCAGAATCATTTTCTGTGGTCGTTTATCCTGCGTTCTGGGGGGTTTCACGGGTGCAGTCCAGTCGGTGCTGTGTCCTCTTTTCCAGGTGTTGTGTCTCTATAGCTTTTCCCATCCAGCCTGCACACACCAAGTAGTGGGCATGGAGGGCTTGGCAGTGCCCTGCTCGGACCCCGTCATGGGCCAGCACACCATCCCCAGCACAGAAGGATCACGTTTGCACCTGCTTTGGAGAATGGCCCTGACCACTGAAGTAGCCTTTATGGACACCCGGAAGGCGAGGTCCACCCTGTGGGGCAGCCACAGCCCCCACGGAGGGATGGGTCCAGGAGCCACAAAGGCAAATGCTGTTGCCTCCAAGAGAGACTCACCCCCAGGGCTCTGTGGGGTCAGGTTAGTCAGTCTTGCCTGTGTGTTCCTGATAATCAAGGGTCTGCTTCTACTTAAGCAAGTATCATAGTTAGCATCAGAAACTTAACACTGATCAGATAACACTGCCTAATCTACAGAGCACATTCAAGTGCTTTTAATTATCACAGTAGTATGCTTTACAGCAAAGGGGAAAATTATATGTGTATATAATTACACACACACACACACACACACACACACACACACACACACACACACA